>PVJL010000139.1:0-103152 GCA_004026885.1 Lyroderma lyra | reverse complement strand
AAACAGAATGTTTGAGAATATTTGCAAGTAGGTAGGTGAAAACTTGGTGACAGGTCCTTCTGGTTACTTTTCTCAGTGAAAGGAAATAAGCTATTTGGGGAGAGTGAGGACGGGAGTGAGGGAGTGGAGATTTGAGGAGAAGGTGTGAAACAGTCACCTCAGGGAGGAGTGTCACCAAGGAAATGCGGTGTAATTGGCAGGCAGTGCTGAGCAGCCACTTGCAATCATGTGTTTTAAGTGAGATCAGTCTGCATCCCTGTGTGATTTTTCCCCCTGCTTTCAGTTCAGCTGCTTTCAGTTCAGCTGCTTCTAGGAAGGTTCAGAGCAGATGCAGAACTGCATTTACAGAGTTCTGTTTTGCCAGAAAATGTAAGTGTGATGGATGAAGAAGGGGTAAATGGGGTTGAGCACCTTTCTAAGGTGTAAGGTAAGCGGAGAGATATGAATATGGGAGTAATCCTGGACAGTGAAAAGGTGGGTAAGGTCAACAGATTGAAGGTAGAGAAGGAAATAATGAATTTCTGGAATGGGGTACTAGGATTAGTGACATTTTGTTCTGAAAGACACAAAATTATAAAATAAATACATATGTGTACACAAGCTTATACATGAAAAATAGTTTGTGAAATCAATATATGGTAGGTAATTTTATTCTTTTCCTTTTTATGAAGCTTCCTGTGAGCTCCTTTACATTTCATTAGTATGCTTTCTCTTCAAAACAGAAGAGGCTATTAGTCTGTGACCATTCTGCAAAGAAAACAAAGTTGGCAGATCTAATTTTAGGATGTTTTTCCTTGACAACAGCTTTTTAAGTATTGTCTATGCAGCAATACAAATTGTCTTCAGAAATGAATGAGACTGTGTTTGGTTAAAGAAATTCAATTCCCTTTTACATTCGAACCTTTCACAGTGTTACGAGAATACATAATAAATATGGCTTTGCCTTCACCTTTCTTCAGTGACTGAGGTTTTACTACAAAGTGTTGATGGCAGATTTTAATGTATTCATCAATAGCAACAGTCTCAGCAGGAAGTGAAGGACTACTGTAAAATATGTTTTTAACCACATGGAGATGGAGATTGTTTCACAATAAAAGGGTTGTTCTTCACCTACAGTCATGGTAGCTTTAGTTGACCTAAATAATTCAGACTTTAAGTTTCCTCTTGAGAGCCAAATTATTTTATAAGTCTGCACATGACAAACAAGCAATTAATTGTCCCTTTCTTTGATGATTTTAATACCAAGAATGGAGTGACGTTTGCCTTTGTTGAAATTTTATAATAAAACAGTCACACACATAGAGACAACCACACATTTATATGAAACAATAATATGTAATTATGCCCTTTGGTATAATTGCAACTGACATTCAGTAACTACATATAATACTGTGCTGGTCAGGCATAAAGAGAAGTAAAAGTCAACTTCAATCTAAAGGTCACTTTTAGTTAGATTTTATATCCACTCTTTCCTGGAAATTGAATCTTCTTTTTTTGCAATAAACTAATTTGGGGATAATTATATATGAGTTATGTGAATATTTAAAAATTAGTCTTCTGAAATGTTTGCTGAATTTCTTATTTGGCATTGCAGGGTTGATCTTACTTAAAATTTGGTACAGGTTGCTTATCCCAAAATAATACTTGCAATTCTTGGATCCTTGGTGGATGGTACCATAAATAATGCTGTGCATTTTATACTTGGTAAATTGAATTTCCTTCTCAGCTCCCAGCAATCTTTTCTCCTGATTTTCTTCCTTTTGAGGATTGACCTGAATATGACTTAAGATTGCATGATTCCTGTTTATTCTGTGATCAAGGCTATACTTGCATTTCTGAAACTGACATCATACCCTTTGACTGGGTCTTTAAAGAAATATAAATTTGGCTTCCTTGGTACTAATCCTGTATGTTGTAGCACACTTTTACTTTCAAAAATTAATTCCAATTTTTATTAAAGTTATAAAATAGTACCCTAAGATGATGAAAACAGTTTTCTTCCCCACCCCTTGGTGCTACCCAGGTCTGCTTCCTGATATATCAACTTTCATCTTTGAATTCTTTCTTCCTGTAAATCATATTTTAAAATAGTTTTTATATGTTTCTTAATATAGCTATTTTAAGCGTATCTACTTGCTTTATATAGCAGTGAGTGAAAAGTTAGCACTCTTAGACCAAGCTCTATGTTCCTCTTAACTTACTCTCCCCTTCTTCCCCCAGTGTAGTTCTGTTACCATTCCAGTGAATCAGTATTAGGAATTTGTGGTGCATATTATGTCTGAATTGTCTTTACTTCTGAGCCAAAAGATAAAATATGTTTCTTGTGGAGTACAACCCCCTTGTTTTTCCTGGAATTAGTAAATATCTCATTCTAATTGTTAGTTTGTTGGCCTTGATTACTGCATACCTATCACTAATTCTTTCCAAAGTCATACTCAAAAATTTTAAAGCTCCCTTTAACATATTTCCTACATTTCCAACCACTTCATGTGCTCTTTCTCTTCCACTCTTTTCCTTGGAGACATTGTTCTGTGAGCCTTGGGCTTCTTGGTATGAATACTATATGTTGTTTTATACTGTTACTTTCAAAAATTAATTCTGATTTTTATTAAAGTAAGAAAATAGTAACATAGTAGTACCATAATGGAACTCCACGCCTGAGACGCAGCGATTCCTTGTGCCTGCCCTTTGCCTGCATTCTGGAAAAGTTCATTTAACACCCTTGATATTGTGTCTGTTGTTTCCCATTTTTTTCTTGGTTTACTCTCATTTATAGGATGAGCTTGTCCAATCAATAGCTTCCTGAAATAGGGCACTTGAGAAATACATTCTCTTAAAGTGCATTCATATGTGAAAATATATTTCTTCTATTTTGTTATAAAGCTGTATTGGCTCTGAAATAATAAGTTAAAATAATTTTTTCTCAGAATTTTGAAAGTGTTGCCTCATTGTATTTTTATCTTTTCATATTGTTACCAAGAAGTTTGATGCCATTTAGTCCTGATTTTTTAAGTAATGTTCTTCCCAACCCCCATGAGTCAGGAATTACTTCTGACTCTTTTTCTTCTGAAATTTCATGATAATAACATTGGTATGAGAATTTTGTACTCAGAAGTTGCTTGGTTCTTTAAATCTGGAAATGTACATCATTCAGTTTAGGGAAAATTTCTCCATTTTTTTATTTGATAATTTTTTCTTCCATTTTCTTTTTTCTTTCCGAGACTTTTATGTTGCTCCTTCTGCATTAAGCATCAAATTTTCTTATATTTTCGCTCCACTTGCCCATTTTTGCCTTTTAAAAAATATCAAAAACTTTGAGATCTACCTTTTAACTCCCCAATACTTCCTAAGACCTGACTTTGTTCTTATTTTGATTCTTATTTGTAGCACTCCATTAATTTTAATGCATATTATAACACTTTTTATAGCTCTGAAGTTCATTTTTGTTGATTAACAGTTTTTCTTTTTCTACTTGTGTAGACTCTACCAAGTTGCTGTTTTCTATGTGTTTCTTTGCCTTCCATGTCGAAGACTTTCCTCAAAGTGGCTCTCTGCTCACTTTTAAAAGAGAGACACTGAAAAGTTGATTGATGCTCAGTATAAATAGATAGTGTTTCTTGACTGGTGGTCTTCATAATATGGTGGGAGGTCCTCAGCCATCTAATTAGGTGATTATGAAATGCCAATATTCATAGGTCTTTTCTCTGGAGCTATTTATATATTTTCTATATTGGAAAATAATTTAATCTTCAGTCTAGGATGTTAAATCCTTGTTGCCTTCATTCTAGAACTGAGTGAGGAACGGAGTTGGGGTCACACTGTACTTCATTGTGTAGCTTTTTCCTTTTTTAAAATATAGCACTTCACCTCTCTCACCTCTGTGGATTAATTTAACCAAAAAGTAAATATCTACTCTTCCACAGTGATGTGGGAGCAGTAGATGCTAGGTATTAAGGAAGAAAATGGGGGTCTACCTTCTGTCCGTATATGGGCTTTCAAATAAAATCCTACTTTCAGTTCCACTCTGATTCTCTGACCTTTGCAATTCCTGGTGCTTCCAATTTCTGCATCCTGTCATGGTTCTTTAGGGCGAAACTTTTTCTTCTAGTTGGTATCCTTTGCTAAGATTTCCACTCTTCCATCTATTTTTCAGCCTTCCAAAAAATAAATTAATTCTCATGTCTTGTTATCTTCTTCTCCATTTCACTAGTCCTTCTGGGGAATTTACAATTTTTCTGTCTTTACTGTTATGTTAGTGGCATATTAGGAAATAATGATAAATGCATATTCAATTAGCTGTGGTTAAAAAATAATGCACTAAAGTTTTTCAGTGTTTTGAAAATTAATTCACATTTTTATTTTTCACTTTAATTTTCTTGAAACCCTATGAGGTAGATCCTGTACTAACTCCATTTATCTTATAAGGAAACAAAAAGAGGTGATTTTTCTTAAAGTAATTGAATTACACAGTCAAATTCAGGAAACAGAATCCAGGCTGGTATTTGAAACAGAAAGAGATTCAATACAGGAATTAGATGTTTACCAAATTACAGGAATGTCTGTAGGAGCTGCAAGGCACGGGCTACCACTGGACTGGCAAATTAAACTCAACACCATAGTCATGACTCAGAGGCAGGAAGCTGCTACAGCTGGGCTTCCATTACTAAGCGCTTCCAGCTGGGCTTCCATTACTAAGCGCTTCCACGCTATTGCCTCTAGACACCTGTGGAGTCAGTGTCTTGTGCAAAAATGGGAATCCAGCCAATATAGGTGTCCTACGGCCTTGTTTGTCAGCCAAAAACAGTAGCAGAAAGATGGCTCCTCCTGAGTTTGCCTTCCAGATCTTTGAGACTGCTTTTAATTGGCACTACCTAATTCACATCTCAAACCTTAGTTACAATGGTATGGAGAAGGTAGATTTTTAGCTTTCAAATAGAATGAGTCGATTTACAACATCTACAGTAATATGAGAAAGACACTCATACCTGTTGTGTGTCAAGAACTATGTATCTGCTATCTCATTAAAAAAATATTCACATAAACCTTGTAAGTTAGTATTGTTATCCTCATTGTAGAGAGCAGTAACAGACATTCAAGAAGATTAGATAATGCCATCAAATTATGCTGACATTGGACTATGGAGTGGGATTTAAATATGTATTATGTTCTTTTATAGTAGGCTGATGCTGAAGTGATTAGAGATGTGTCTTGATGAGGATACGATTTGGAAGAGAGTAGGGGTAGGACGGGTGTCTCAAACTCAAATTCCATCAGGGGCCATAACCGTGGGAAGTAGGTTGAGTAGGTACTGTGGCAGCTCGGAGAATACCTCTTGCTTCTCAGAATAGCAGCCTCTTAGCTCAGCTTATTTTTCTTTATTGGAATATCAGTACATAGAGGTCAGTTCTGATTTTAAGAGAAAAAGTAAAAATTCCTACTTTTATGGGTAGTCCTTTGATTTGAAAATGCTAGCACGTAAATCAAAGCTTTAAAAATCACGGATTGGGTCCCACTGTCAAGATCAAGCAAACTCCATGTGTACAGGATGTTAAAATGAGATTTTTTTTGCCATTTTTGTCTTTGACTGAAGTGCCAAAGGCCAAGGACAATGCAAAAGGTACCAACCAATGCCAGATACATGCAACAGCATCCATACAAGAAAGCTAAGTGAGTAAAAAATGAACTTATACAACAAGTTGACAATGCAGTGTAGAATTGTATGCCTGAAACCTATGTAATCCTTGCTAACAGATGTCACCCCAATAATAAATAAATAAATAAATAAATAAATAAATAAATAAATAAATAAATAAATAAATGGAATCTCTGGTGTTGGAGAAAGCCCTTCTTTAGTCTGTATTGGATGGGATATTGAAAGGGAGACTTTCAGGTCTTGTCCATGTGTTGGCTCCCTCACCACCCCGAAGGAAAAGTTTAGACGTGAGAGATGTGGCTAGAGCTGCCTTTGTCAGAGAGGAGACCGTGGATCCACTGGGCTTGCTAGCAACATCAGGGCAAGGAGGAGTGTGTTCTTCTGTAAGCTAAGTGGACCCTTGGAAAGAAGCCAGGCTGTGTCAATTCAAAGGAGATGCTGCCTAAAATCCTTTGTGTTGGGGATCCCACTGGAGAAAAATTCATTGTCTAAGGAGGAACCGGTACAAGAAAGTAATCATATCTGATGTGTAAGACTGGACCCTTCCTTCTCATTCCCTTTCCTCTTGGGCCTGGTGAGTTAGAGAGGTGGGGATAAGATAGGAGGAGCAAGGAAATTCTATAACCTGAAGCAGGTCTAAGCGTGGGTGTGTGTATGTGTGCGCGTGTGCATGTGTGTGTGTGTGTGTGTGATGGGGGAGAGCATTGAGGCTGGAAAATGCTTCCTTCTGAAAGAACATTCAGTTCTGATTATTACACTGGATGTGGGACATCCTAATTTCTGGAAGGAAACTTGTGTTGTGACTTAAAGGGACCAGAGAATCTGTGGGAGATAGACTTCAACTGGGAGTGGAAACAGAGACATCCAGAGGGTGATTGCGAAAGGACATGGGGGAAAAGACTAAGACTCCACTGACTCCAGTATGTTCCCTGAGCATTTAGAAATGTCTGCAAGCCCAAACTCTGTGTTCCCCATTTGCAGTCTTGGGATAGTAAGAGATGGTTAGGGAGTGGAGGCAAGCACTGGGTGGAGACAGTATGATCAATAATATTAGTATTAATAAAATGTAAAACTTTCTATATAGATTAAAGGATGTTTTGTCTTCTTTTTTTTATTATTATTATAGAACCTAAATGACCTTGTCAGGCCCTGACTACATATTTAGATTTGTAAACAAAATTCACGGTGCTAGTGCTTTTAGATAGGTGATAAAGGTTACATTAGCTTAGAAGATAGCCCAGTAAAGACCATTCATCTATCCTCGAATGATAATACATGTCTTGTTGATAACTCAGTAAATGATTTTATTTGTTCCTCTGGAGCCCACTTCAAATGACTTTTTAAAAATATACATTTTTCAAGCATTTTACAAAATCACCATATTAAGGGGCATTATCATTCTCTGATTACATAACTGCTGAAGTGCCATTATTAGGAATTTGTTCAAATACTGGTACAAAATGCATTTCAAAAGGTAGTTCCAAAATTTCTCTTTCTGATTGAGTTTGTGTTAAGGGGGGATTTTTGTTAAGTATGGCAAAAAATATTTTGGCTAATTATTAAGGTTTTGTTCTGCTTGAATTTCTGGTGGTAGTGTTTTCTGTTTGGCTCTCTTGTAGCTGCTGCAGTGATTCAGATGAGGTTAGCAGAGAGTAGATGTTCTATACAATGAAGAAAGTGTCCTTGAAAAGCCTGTCTATCCTCTGCCTGTTTGCCGCCACCATAATAGCACATGTGGGCATTGCACTGCTTGACATTCCTTCTGAGCCTGGAAATTGTTTGTGTAATTCCCCATACAATTAAGTTTCTGAGTAACAAAGGCAACATTAATGACTTTTTGGCATGTGGGTATCTCTTGTTACAGAATCTCTTTGAGAATCAGACGTTACTTAAAAACATATTTCACTGAATCAAAAGTGAAATTCATTTATCATTGTTTGAAATAAACAATAAACAAATAAACAACAGTTCGTGGTTCACAAAAGTACATGATAGGAATTCACAAGTTGAATGTTTTCTTCTTGATCCATAGTTGATTTTAAGATCATACACGCAAAGTTTCTGATTTATGTGATGGCTTTAGAACTCTAAATCGTTTACATCAGTAAGTCAGTTAAACTCAGAATTTCAGAAAGTTTGATAGAATCTTGCTATTAGAAATCTTATGTGAAGTTTAGATTAAAAGTCAAAAAGTACACACAGATCTTCTTTTATTCATTCAAAATCTATCCATCACTGAGTCACTCACTCAAATGTACTGAACTTCTACCACATGTAGAGCTTGAGGCTAACTTTTTAGATGGATAACAAGATGAAAAATTGAAACCTTAGGATGAAGAACACTTTAAAGCTAATGAGAATTAGACAGCGGTACACCTGATACATAATTAGCTGTACATTTTAATGTATGTTACATATTTATATATATAAATATAAGTATACATATAATCATGGTGTGCATACAACTTAGTGACTTTGTTTTTATTACATTTTTGTCATTGCTGCTACATTTTCTTTATATATTATATTTTAAATGGTAACATGAAGTTTACCTTACTGTTTCTTTGTTGCTGGATAATCTTGTTGTTTCTAATTGAGGGCTATTATATAGATAACACTAGGAAACATCTTTCCCATGTACATATTTTATATTTTTTCTCAGAACATATTTCTAGAAGTAGGCATACTGTTGAAATCTAAATTCCAAGTGCCAAAGTTTCCAATTACCTCCTTTTATTTTAAAGTCCACGCCACCTAGCACCTCAGCCCTAGGCATTTTGCCACCAAACTGGGACCTCAAATTTACTGTCCCTTTACCCTGTTTCTCTCATTCCCCTTAGTTCCTCTCATTTGCTCACATCCCCCCAATAAGCTTTAGATTCAGTGGTCCATTATTATTACCCTTGCTTTTATGCTCATTAACAACTTTGTCCTCTTTGTTTATATAATTCCAGAAAAACCCTACTGCTGTTCAAATCACTCTCTGACCATTTTATGTGTGTACTTATAGAGCTGAATGTGACGGAAGAAAAACACACCATCCTACTGACTGCTCTTGCTTTATTTAAATGCACAACTAGGAATCTGAAGTGTGTGCTAATTGCTGTCCACAAACCCACTACATTTCCTAGAGCCATGGATGACTGTTCTAGGTCTTCTCCTGTCAGTCTTCAGATGCATTCTTTCCCCTTGCTGTCTACTTCATTGAACAACGGAGCACTAACAAGAGCTCCTCCCTGCCATATCTACAACCCCATATGTCCCTCTCCACCATACTCTGTCTTCCCTTCTGTTATAATGAATGACAGTGTTCTGTCAGTGGTCTTATCTAAAGCCATCCCCCTACTTCTGTACTAAAGTGTAATTGTTACTCAAGGACATCACTCCACAATTATGCCCCCTTCTACTGTGTAATTCAGACCAACATGTAAATATACCATAAATATCCAAGTTAAAAAATAAAAATCTTTTAACTTATGTCACCTTTGTTTAAGTAAAATTTCCTTTTTACAGTAAAACTCCTCTAAAGAGTTCTCTACACATACTGTTTTCCCTTCTATTTACTCTTGAATCTACTTTAATACTTTCTGTATTTTTAAAATAGTTCTAAGGAGATATTTTACTTCATTCTTGTGTAATACCTTTTTGACATTCAGTATCATTTTGTATTGATTTCAGGCATACAGCATTGTGGCTCAACATTTGTATAATTTAAGAAATGATCCCCTGACTAATCTAGTAACCAACTGGCACTATACATAGTTATTATTGTATTATTGACTATATTCCTTATGCTGTACTTTACATCCCCATGACTATTTTGTAACTACTAATTTGTACTTCCTAATCCCTTCACCTTCTTCACCCTGCCCTCCAACCTCTCTCAAGTCTGGCAACCATAAAATATTCCCTGTATCTATGAGTTTTTTTCTGTTTCATTTGTTTCTTAATTTTATTCTTTAGATACCACTTGTAAGTGAAGTGATATGACAGTTGTCTTTCCTGTATGACTTACTACACTTAGCACAATATCCTTGAGTCTTTCTGTAATGTTGCAAACGGCAAGATTTTATTATTTCTTATGGCTGAGTAATATTCTATTGTATATATATACCACCTCTTATTTATCCATTAATCTATTCAGGAATGTCTAGATTGCCTTCATATCTTGGCTATTGTAAATAATGCTGCAATGAACATATGGATGCACACGTCCCCTCGAAGTAGTATTTTGGATTTCTTTGGACAAATGCCCAGAATTGGGGTTACTAGGTCCTTTTTTTGTCCCCTGTTATAGTCTTTGTTTTAAAGTTTATATTGTCTTGTATAAATTGTTCTACCCTAGCTTCTCAGTTTTTTGTTTCCATTTTGATGAAATATCTTTTCCTATCCCTTTACTTTCAGTCTATGTGTTTCTTTTGATGTGAAGTAGTCTTTTATAGGCAGCATATGTATGGGTCTTGTTTTCTTATCCATTCAGCTACCCAGTGTTTTTTGATTGGAGCATTTAATCCATTTAAATTTAAAGTAATTATTGATAGATATACAGTTATTGCCATTTTATTATTCATAGTTTCAAACTTTTTTTTTTGTCTCGAAGAAGTTTCTCTAAGATTTCTTTTAACTGGTTTGGTGGTGATGAACTCCTTTAGTGTTTTTGCGGTCTGGGAAGTTCTTTATCTGCCCTCAATTCTAAATGATAGCTTTGCTGGGTAGAGTAATCTTGGTTGTAATTTCTTTCTTTGCATCACTTTGTATTTTCTGCCAATCCCTTCTGACTTTGCAAAGTTTCTGTTGAGAAATGAGCTAACAGTCTTAGGAGAGATTCCTTGTAGGTAAGTAACACCTTTTCTCTTGCTGCTTTTAAAATTCTCTCTTTGTCTTTAACCTTTGGTATTTTAATCATGATGTCTCTTGGTGTGGGCCTCTTTGGGTTCATCTTGTTTGGGACTCCCTGTACTTCCTGGGATTGAATATCCATTTCCTTCACCATGTTAGGAAGGTTTTCCATTAATATTTCTTCAAATAGGTTTTCAATTCCTTGTTCTCTCTTTTCCCCTTCTGGTACCCCTATAATGCAAATGTTGATACACTTGATGTTGTCCCAGAGGTTCTTAAACTGTCCTCATTTTTGAGTTTTATTTTTTTCTACTCTAAATGGGTGTTTTCAGCTACCTTATCTTCTAAACTGCTGATTCCATTCTCTGCTTCATCTAATCTACTGTTGAGGCCTTCCAATGTATTTTTCATTTTAGTTATTATATTCTTTATTTCTGAATGATTCTTTTTTATGTTTTGTATTTTCATTTTTGTGTTTCCTGTCTCTTTATTGAAGTTCTCCCTGTGCTCATTGAGCATCCTTATAACTAGTTTTGAATTCTACATCTGGTAGATGGCTTATTTCCATTTTGTTTTGTTCTCTTTTCGGAGCTTTGCTCTGTTCTTTTATTTGGGACATGTTTCTTTGTCTCCCCATTTTGGCTGCCCCCTTGTGTTTGTTTCTTTGTATTAAGTAAAGCTGCTGTGTCAGTGGCCTTATGTATTAGGTGTCTTGTGGGGCACAGTAGTGAAATCTTTCTGGTCACCTAAGCTGGGTGCTCCAGGTGTGTCTTTGTGTGGGGTGTGTGTGTTTTCCTATTGTAGTTTAGGCTTGGTTGCTCTTCGCATATCAATGGGAGGAATTGACCCTTGGGCTCATTGTGAGGAATGGCTGTAGAGGAGGAGCTGTTGTGTAGAGGCTGACCCTACAGAGCAGGATTTACTTTAGCAGGCCTCTGGTGTCTGCCCATTCTTCCCTTTGGGTATGTCATCCTTAGAGGTGGCTGGGTGATGCTCTGTCTCAGTCTGAAGCTTGCTGTGTCAGCCTTGGGGCTTCTTGGAGGGGATTTGCTGCAGGCCAAGTTTAACCACTGCTTGTGCCCTGGCCACCTGCTATGAGCCACAAATAAATCTGCACATGGCTGCCAGGCTTAGGGCTGCTCAACCAGAGTAATGGGACTCATAGAAACCAGATGCTGCTTGCTTGGGTTTTGTGAACCTTTGAGAGATTTTAGAAATGTCTGTAGTATGAACCAACGCATATGGTTAGCCACTGGAATTGGCTTGAGTGTGCCTGTAAGTTGGGTAGGACAGGATCTCAGAATCATCAGGGCAGGGCAGATGAAAGGTGTTAGCTTGGTTGGTGGAGACTCAGATATGGTGGCCACCTGCATCTGCACATGGGAGAGGGGAAGACTCCACAAAGAAACAGTGGCTTCTGTCAGCTCCTTTGTCCCAGAAAAAGCTACCCCTCCAACCCGTTTGCCAAACAACTCAGTTCCTGCCCTTTCATCCCTGGTGAATTTTGAGCTGCTGCCCCAGTGCTGAAGCTTAGTTAGAGTGAGAGACTCCATGAGTTAGTAAGTTTGCCTTTAAGAGGGGTGCCTGGGACTGTAGCCACCCTCATCTCATTCAGCCATAATCTCAGCTGGTTTTCACAGCCAGAAGTTCTGGGGACTTCTCTTTCCAGCACTGACACCCTGGGCTGGGGAGCCTGATGTGGGGCTGGAACCTCTTGTTCCTCTGCTCCATCAGGGGGACCTCCTCAGGTGAGATACCCTTCCTGATTTTGATGGTCATAAGCAAGTGTGGAACCAGCCTGTTCTGCATCTCTACTTCTACTAGCCTCAAGGTGGCTTCTTCTGTATGTCATTAGTTGTAGGATTTCGGTTCATCTAGATTTCAGGTGATTCTCGATGGTTGTTTTGTAGTTTAGTTGGAATTTTGATGTGGTTGTGAGAGAAGGTAAGCACAGCAATTACCTACTCTGCCATTTTGACCGAACTGTGTATTTCTTAATGCTTCTTTTGAAGAGCAAAACTTTTAAATTTAATTTTAATGAAATACAATTTATCATGTTTCCTTGTGCACTGTACTTTTAGTGACTTAGCTAAGGAATTGTTGCACAGATAGAGAAGACAAGTACATTAATGTATTTTATTTGTAGGGGAAAAAGAAAACCCATGTTTCATCAAATTCAAAACACAGGGAACTTCTGGATTGGAGAAGTGAAAAAATAAAAATTAAAATACTTTTCATAAAAAGCAATTATACAACTGGACAAAAGTTGTCAAAAATAATCACTCAGGGCTTTAGAAATCAAAGGCAAAAAAACAATTTGAAAATCATATATTTACCTCAAACTGCTGAACATCAGGTAATAGAGTTTAATATTTGTTTTTTAAATCTATGCTTTTAGCTTCCTGGAGTTATTAGTAGAATGATTTTATTTTGTTACTGTATTTCATTTTTCAGTTTTGTCAGATTCTAAATAGTAGTGAGCAGGATATAGAGTGTTAATAAGAAAATGTAGTGATTGTATAAATTAAACTTTCTTGTGAATGGATAATGAAGGCAAGGAAAAGATAGAATATTTCTTAGGTTGTAGGGGATCTCAGGATAGAAAGATAGCCTACATCTCCATTTCTGTATCTGAGATAAGAATGCCTAATTGAGCATCTCTGTCATTCATGCTTGAATACCTCCACTTACGAGGAGCTCACTAATATGATGATGACGTCCAATTCATTATTTTTAAATAGTTCTAACATTTGACTTTCAACTCTGAAATGAATTGGATAAAAAAGAGATTTCCTAAATGTTGAATATGTGAAAAAGAAAAGAAAAAAATCTACCAAATACTGAAAATATTTTATTTTAACTATAGAGAAAAGGAAAGAATTTTCACTAACTTGAAATGGTAAGGGCTGATTTGATCATCATGAAGAAATACAAAAGAATTAATGGAATGGAAGTTTCTGTTCTTATGAAAGAAGGGCCTGATTTAAGCATAGCACAAGTATCACAGATTGTGGGAATAGCTAGTGATGGAAGGGGATCCTAGAATCCAAGAAAAGCAGCTATGTGAGAAAAGGCACAGAAAAGCACTTACATTGCCTTATAGTCCAATCTCTTCTCTGTTCTTTTAGATTTTGCCTCTGAAGGGCTGGTAGCACATGGCCCCAGTGATAAATGAGGGTGAATCAGTATGAGAAAGTGTCATACTATTGATAGGAGGAATGTGTGTGGTGAGTAAGAGTGTTGACTTTAGAATCAGGTAAACCTTTGTGTGAATTGACTCCACCCCTTGGTGAAGCTGAGTGACCAAGAAAAGAGTTTATTCCTGGTCTTAGTGCCCTTATCTATAAGTGAGGCTAAGCATAACAGAAGTTTTTATAAGCAATAACCAATATATACCAAATGTTAAAGCAGTATTTAATGCTTAGTAAACATTTGATAAATGTATACTTATTTATGCATTAAATTAATTAAAGATATTTACTTAATGCCTTCTACATGCCATATACTATACTAGATTGTGGGAATAAGGCAGTAAATACAAATTTTGGCTTTCATGGAGCTTATATTCTAGCAGAAGAAGAGTAGGTGGATATACATATAGATCTATAACTATATGAGAGGCCATGGTAAGTGCTATCATAATTTTAATAATAAGGGATATATATTTTATATTATTTATTTTTGTATTTATTGGAGTGACATTGATTAGTAAAAATTACATAGGTCCCAGGTGTACAATTGTATATTACATCTTCTATGTGTTATATTATGTATTCATCACCCAGAGGCAGTTCTCTTTCCATCACCATATATTTGTGTCCCTGTTCCTCCATCCTCCCTCCCGCCCCCCTTCCCCTCAGGTAAGTACGAAATTATTGACTGTGTCCCTGAGTTTCTTTGTTGCTTTCAATTTTATGTCAACAATCAAACTAAATTTCTCAACCCCTTTTCCTTAATTTACCCACTCTCTCATCCCTCCTCCCGTCTTAAAGAAGTTCCTCTAACATTCTTTGCAGCGTACTGGTTTGGAAGTGATGTATTTCTTTACCTTTTTCTTATCTGATAAGCTCTTTATCTGTCCTTTAATTTTGAATGCTAGCCTTTCTGGATACATTATTCTTTGTTGTAGATCCTTGGTTTTAATCATGTTGAATATTTTCTGCCAATTCCATCTGGCCTGTAATGTTACTGGCGAGAAATCAGCTGAGAATCAAATGGGTATTCCTTTATAAGTTACTACTTGCATTTCTCTTGCAGTTTTTAGAATTTTTCTCTTTTTCTTTAACTTTTGCCATTTTAATCATGATGTGTTTTGGTGTGTTCTTGTTTGGGATCATCTTGTTTGGGACTCTCTGTGCATCTTGGACTTGTATGTCTATTTCCTTCACCAGGTTAGGAAAAATTTCAGTCATTATTTCTTCAAATAATTTTTTTTTTAATACCGCACAATCAATGATGCATGTGTCATTTTAAATCATTATAGATGAGTACCATTCTGCAACAATGCCATAGTGGTGTAGTAAGAAGTCAGGGCAGGGTGCGGTGGTGGCCCCACAACCTGCATCCATCTCTCCAATCCAAGCGCTGTGCCCCTGCACCCACTCCAGAGAGCTCTGCTGCCTGGCATAGGGCTCAACCTCAAGGTTTTTATTCAAAATTCTACTAGGTTTTGAACTGGAGATTAAGAGTTGTTTCTCCACAAAGCTCAACCTGCTGCCTTTCCCTCTCCAGGGAACTAACAACTGTACCCCTCACTCCACACATCTGCCAAGCAAAACCCTCTCCAAGCCTGTCACTGGACACCGGTAATGCCTCAAATAATTTCTTGATCCCTTGCTTTTCCTCTGTCTCTTCTGGTACACCTATGATTCTGATATTCTTCCACTTATAATTGTCCCAGAGGATTCTCAACCCATCCTCATTTTTCTGGATTCTCATATCTATCTGTTCTAAATTGGTATTTTTTGCTGGCTTTTCCTGCAAATCACTGTTTTGCTCTTCTGTTTTATCTAGTTTGGTGACTTTTATTCCATTCTTCATTTCAGTTAATGTAGTCATTAGTCATTATCTCTCCTTGGTCCTTTATAATGGTTTGCAAGTCTTTAATGCTTGCTATTTGTCTGTTAGAATTATCATTGAGTTCCTTAAGCATTTTTATTTTATTATTTTTTTAAATTTTATTTATTTATTTATTTTTTTAAGGGAGGGTGTTCAATACAGTTATTTATTTACTTGCTAAAAATTCCCTCACAGACACTGCTATGTAAATTGGTGCATTATAGTGATACAAGAGCCATAAGTTGTTGATAAAAAATTCAGGGGATTTCCATCTAACTTTTCACAGAGACTTTTCAGTACTTCCAAATAGTAAACTTGGTTGACATTTTGTCCAGTTGGTACAAATTCATCATGAACAATTCCTCTGATATGAAAAAAAGTTAGCAGCATAATTTTGACTCTTGATTTGGACTGACAGAACATTTTTTGTTGTGAATAATTGGAAGACTTCCAATGTGCACTTTGATGCTTTGTTTCAGGGTCATATTGGTACACTCATGTTTCAGCACCATGATAACGTGGCCTAAAACATCATCTTGCTCTGCAAAATGTCTTGGCAAACTTTGACTCTCCTTTGCTTTTGTTTATTGGTGAGCTCCTTTGGGATCATTTTCGCACACACCATTCTTATGCCATGACTTTCAGCTAAGATTTTCCTGTTTCTTTATTGTTGTTTACTTGGTCTGCTATGCTTCTCACAGCCAGCTGAAGATTTTTGATGCATATCTTGATGAATTTTTTTTTTAAAGTCATTTTTATTGTTAGACTTATTGGGGTGACATCTGTTAGCAAGGATTACATAGGTTTCAGGCATACAATTCTACAGTGCATTGTCAACTTGATGTATAATAAGTTCACCACCTAATGTGACTTCTCTTTCCATCACCTTATATTTAGCTTCCCCACCTCCTCTCCCACCCCCTCCCCTAAGCATTTTTATAACAGTTGCTTTGAGCTTGGTTTCTGATGGGTTATCTGTCCCCATCTCTTTAATTCTCTGTTTTCTCCTATTTACAGCCTCTCTGGACCCTACCACCTGCAGTTTCTTTGGTGTTTGCTGCTGATACTGGGCAAGCAGAAGTCTGGAGGGGAAGGGTGTTTATTGCTTTGTTTTCTTCCTGCAGCTCCGGGGTTGTGCAGGGAGTTTGGACATGATTGTACCTTTCTGTTTTCGGTTTGCCCTGTATGCTGGTGTTTCAAACCATCCTGGTTATGCATCAAGAAGCTTGAGTGAAGCCCCCTCTCTCCTTTTCCTTTACAGCCAGAGCATTTGCGCTGTGGCTTCTCATCACCCAGCTGCTTCCCCTCCTCTAGTAGCCAGAGTGAAGTCCAGTCTCTGTGTTTTGCGGACTGGTCTGCACCTCCTGAAGTCAAAATGTGGTGGGTGCAGAATCTCATGCCATGCCTCTGGGCCTCCTTTCCTCTGTCTTGTGGACCAAGTAAGGTCAGGACCCCTCTCCCACGTTGCCTTATTCCTCCTCCTGCTCCCAGCTGTAGAGTTCCAAGCGGAGACTTGCACGGCTGTGTTACTGCTCTTCTCCTTCTATTTCTCCTTTGTTTAACCCTATGCCTGCCTGTCAGTACCTTAATGTGATGAGTGGGTTTCTTAGTTGTTATTATGCATTGTGTAGAGGGCCCTTGGTTGAAGGATAGGTGTTTTATGAGCCATTTTGTTGTGCTAAGGGATGTGTATTTTTTTTTGGATCTGAATATAAAACTAGTTTCGTATAATTGCCTTAATTATTTTATTAAACTCCTCCCTTTCATACAAGGTAGTGGCCACCATAGCAAAATATGAGCCTCATTTCAAAACTTCTCAGTCACTTTTGGTTATTGAATTAATACATTTTGTTTCTTTAAGACTTTGTCCTGTTTATTTTAAGGTATCAGCCTTATATCCAATTTAAAACTCTCATCCCTCTCTCAACCTTAAGTGCAAGAGTGGAAGGGGTGACTTCCTTCCTTCTGGCAACTCCTTGTTCCACCTTTCTACTTGGCACCAGATGTTCTGGCTTAAACCTGGGGACAGGAGAAGCAAAGTGTCCCAAGTGACTACTAAGTATAGGTGATGACTCTAGTAGGGAGGGAGGAAAGGGAATGCAGCCTAAACTGAAAAATGACCTCGATGAATGCAGCTTTCCCTCAGAAGTGACCTTCTTTTTCCCATTAGCCATCCTTTTATTTTAGAAGGGTGTGTGTGTGTGTGTGTGTGTGTATGTGTGTGTGTGTGTGTGTGTGTGTGTGTGTGTATGTATATGTATGTATGTGTATGTGTATGTGTATGTGTGTATGTGCACCAACTCTTCTGCTTCTGATCACTGGCACTATTTGAGAAAGCCCTTCAGGGATGTGGCTGTCTCTAACAGGTGAAACTCTCTGAACTCTGAATACGTTTTTTTTTTATACTTGGTGCTTTTGTTCTCAGCTGTGGCCTTTAATTACCATGTGTAGTTTATAGCACCTGACACCATTCTGTCTTAGGTGTTAAATAAAATGAGTGTTACTTTACCATATACATGTTGGTAGTAGATTTTTGCTGTTGGGAGGGAATAGTATATTGGATTTTCTTTGGTGGAAAATTGTTAGTTTTTCATAAACAAACTTTTTGTTTTTACCTCAGTTGGTCATATATGTAAATACTATTGATGACCAAGCTATTATAGTAAAAGTCTTTATTTTTGATAATTATTTTTCTTCAGCATAATGATGCTGAAAGTTTTATTGCAAAAGTTCCTTGTAATTTAATGGGAAAAATAATTTACACTATGATTTTAAAGAGTTCTGTTCTCTGTATGTAACGTGGTAAAATTGTTTTTGCCAGTTTACCAATGACAATAGGACAGCTCATATTAGGTTAACGCCATTCATTTTCTATCTAAGGTTATATTACTGTGTATATAAAAGAATCAAATGACTTCTGCAATAAAATGCCTTTTATGAGGACCTCTGGTAATGAAGTACCAACAAAAATTATGATGTAAGATCTGATATGTATTATAATAATATTTCTAGCACATATGATTTGTACTTTAAGAAATATTTATTGAATGAATGCAGAATATAATAAAACTGAAATGTGCTGTTTGTCTTTCCTTTAAACTTTTTTCACAGTATTTAGTATTGTGCCGATCGGCACATTAATGCATTTTCATCCCTTGAGACTAGATCTGAATGAGTCATCTGTCCTAAGCCTGCCTGTTTCCACACCCCTCCCTTTTCTTTCTTTTCTCCCTGTTCTTCCTTTTTATGAAGAAAAGGGTAAAATTATATCTGTGAACTAGCACTAATGATTCTGTCAATTAGGATTTGAATTAGAGCTTTCACATTTCAATGTAACTTGTAAAGCCCAAACTTATCTAAGAATTGTTATGAACACCAGTGTGGTGAGCTGTCAACATCTTTTGGATGAACATTCAAGTGGGAGTAATTGTAAAGATAGGCATATTGCTTTCATGCATCCCCAAGATTTCCTACAATTGATGATTTTATAGAAGTGAAGTTCACTTTTCATGCTTTGAGTTTGTCTAAGAAAATTCTTAACACTTCCTACATAGATTGTTTGCTAAACATAATCTAAAAGGATTATTTCTTACTAGAATTAACATTGACATTTTTTTTTTAAGTTTTAAGTACTTGTGGCTTTTATTCTTTTTCCTCGCTTCTAACTAACTGGGGAGCAGTAGGAGGTAATAAATACATGTACTTTAGTCTATGTGTATATGTATGTATGTAATTTCAAGTTAAAGGAAGCATCATCAAATCTACTGTGTTTTGGACTAAGATAGTGTATATTTTCTGTTCTAAAATAATACAACAAGACAGGAATCATTATCAGACTTTGTGACATCATTTTAGTTTGGATAAGAGAAGATTATGGTAGTCAAGTCACCAAAGGCCAGACCAGGGGTCAGTAATCTTTTAAACATGATAAGCTAAATTCATGATCCTTCTGTTTCCTGTATAATGAGAAATGTGAGGTACTCACTGTATTAGCCTCCATATGGGAATCAGGATATGAGATGTTATATAGAAAAAGGCCAACTTTTCTAAACTAAGAAAAAAATTCATATTGGCCAAGGAATTGCACAAATTTTTCCAGGCAGTGAGTGGGACAAATGTGCTGGCGATTTTCCAGTCCTAACCTGGTTTGGACTAAAAGGTATTTGCAGAGAAAAATGATATGGGGGTAAATCAGGACATACAGGAATGCCCCTAAAATGGGAATTGTATACATTTGGCATGTACATACACTTACCCCTTCTCTGCCTGTGTCAGACATTATTAATCCATCATAGCATGCTTTCCCATTAATCTTCAGCACTGTGCTCCAAGAATCCACTGGCAAGCTGTCAGAATTAGAAGAGTGTATGTGTGTGTGTGTGTGTGTGTGTGTGTGTGTGTGTGTGTAACAGGTATAACCATTTCAGAGCTTAACTCATAGCGGTACCTAATGTATTTGTTTCATATATGAATTGAATAAACCAACAAAAATATTTGTCTTTAGAGTAGTTTATTTTCAAACTTCTAGTCAAAAGAAACATTTATTAAAAAAACACAAAGAAATTTAGTAATAGATAAGTGTTATACTTCAAACTATGTTGGTTTAAGCAGCTTTTTTAAAAGGTGCCTTTCAGCCCTGCCTGTAGACACTTTTTAGCTCCCCTCCATGTGGAAGGGAAGCTGTCCTTTGTCATGGCAAGAATATGAATTGGGTTCCAAGGCTTTGGCAACAGAATCTCACCTTTTCTTCTGATGTGTCTGGTATCTAGAGCATGGAGATCCTTTAGTCATTTGAGTGATCTTTTTCTAATTGGATTTTAAACTATGCCATGAGGCTTCTGTTAGAGGCATGGATGGGCTTTAGAGTTTCAGGTCTTAAGTGAAAATTTGCTTAGCTAACACTAAATATGCAGTCTTGGGCTTTATTTGCCCTTAGTTTCCTTATTTGTAAAATGAACATTACTACCATAGTGTGCTCTACTTATGGGAGTGATTTTGAGAAATGAAATTACATACGTGAAAATGCTTGGAAAGTTTTAAACACACGTCAGTTAATGTTTAGCTCCATGCACTGTGCCTTCTAGAGCATAACACTTAACCAAATGTGGGGGCAAGGTGATGGTGGGAGTTAAAAGAATTGTCTTGGAACACATTGGTTCACATGAACACATTGAGGTTTATGTCTCAATTTCACTTTTTACTAACTCTGTGACTCAAAGTACATTTCTTGAACCCTCTGAGTATCATTTTTCTTTGTTTGGAAGAAAACGGACCTTTTTGAGAATTGTCATCTGTCTAAGCAGCTAGCACTGTCACTGGTGCTCAGTAAATAACCAATTGATGACAACTTTATAATCAATAAATACTAGTTGACTTAATGAAAATTATAATTGGACAAATGTTGGGTACTCTACATTTTTCATTCTCAGAATCTGTCACATCATCAGAAAGCTGCATATATAAATTATTTTGTATTGTCCTTCAGTACAGTTACTACTACAGAACCCTAACATTCTGTAATTGACTTTTTATTGCTCTTCTTTTAAAGTGATGGAAATCCACGGATGCCTTCAAATTATCAACAATTATTGTGCTGTTGCTTTTGTTCTTGGGTGTCCTTATGTAATGATCCATGTGACTCCTAACACAATTTATACATTAAAAAAATTTCTCTGTTCTGATTTTCTAACATATTTCCTTTTAAGAGATGAAATAAGCTGTGCGTAATACCTAATATTTCCCTTTTTACCTTGGCTGGAAGGAAGCTTAGAACTATGTTTTGTTCACAAAGCCTTAGCCATATTAAAAATTAAAACTCCCATCTATAATTCTTGTTTCCTGCTCACTTTTATTATTGACCTTTTCATTTTTATGTGAAAATATTTTGGTTCTACATGTGAATTTTTTTTTGGTAAAGTGGTCCAAAGTCTCTTTTTATGTGGATGGATACTGAAAAATTTAAAAATATATGCCATTCAATTCTGATAAGCTTTGATTCCACTTTTGCCGTATTACAATATTCTGAATTTTATTAAATCAATGTTAATTTTAAGACTCAATGAAATAAAATGGTGATCAGTGTGCTATATGATAATCAAAACAATTTATACATTATGAATTCAGCCTTAAAATGGGTAACACTAATTAAAATGAATATATTTCATATTAATAGTTAGATATAAGATATACATATTTATTGTCCTCATATTTTATCTTTAAAAGGAAATAGGTCACAGTATTAGAGTCACCCTTTCAATATTAATATGATGTTTCTTTTTGCGCTCATGGATGAAATTTAACTTTACTGTGTTCTTTTGGTGACAAAATAAGAAAAGTAGTTCTTCTGTCTTGTAGCCTTAAGTGCACCAAATTATTTTATCACTATTTTACCTCCTCAGTACTTTTATTATGTTATCTTAAGGACAGAACCAAATTAACAGAAATATCATTATATCACATTTTAGAAAGCAAACATTTAAGGATTAAAAAGAGCTCTCTTCTAATCATAATACTTTTTGCTGTGTATACAGCCTGAGGAAACTAATAAAGAGCTTATAATAAGTGAAATAAAATGGAGTTGTACCTTAACTTCACTAAAGTCAAAAGCGTTGAGAAAAACATCTTGTGTGTTACAGAAGTATTTTGTGGGAGTACGTGTTTAATGATGGAAGAAAGAGTGAATAGTGGTATTTCTTTTTTCCCTAAGGGAACGTAGAAGAATTTTAGTCACAAAAATATAACCATAGTTTCCCTAGAATGAAGTGTAAGTAGTACAAAATATCAAAGTAATAATGGAAATGGAAAAACAATATAGTCTCACCTCCAGTTCCAGCCCTTTGGAGTTGCTTACAATACAAATCACTTCTCAGCTTGCACATTAGTTCTCCTCAGTGAGCTACGCTTTGTAAGTCATCGAGTCTGTTGGGGATGAGTGGGGCAGAGACTCATTTATTGTTAGTTCACTTCTTTTTTTATCTTGCCTCAATCAGTGGTGCTAATCAAGGCTCTGTCACTTGATGACCTTCATCTGCAGCTGTTGCTGCTGTCCCAAACAATGCTGACCTTGGCCTTATTTTCTGGGATCTCACCTTGACCTTGCTAATATGGAAGCCATCCCATTATTGGAACCCATTGTTGCCATACTTATTGAAATGGGAGAAGGCTTTGTCTTTTCATTTGGCTCCCCTAAGTGCCTAAACTTGCAGTTTCTTTTTCAAGAACCTGTAGACAATTCTTTGAGGCTGGAGAAGAAGCTCTCAAGGGTAATTACAAAGGGCTACATCTAAAAGTGCTGTTCTGAGAGGTACTTCAGAACGATGTCCAGCAACACATTCTCTTCTCTCTCAGACACTGTCCATTCCCCATAGGTCATGGAAGAGATGGCTGTGGTGTTTGTTTTCCCCTTTATTTTCTATGTGCTTGAGCCCAGTTGTTCACATTACTATCTATATGTTTATTTATTACTTTACACAAAATAGGTACACAGTTCTTGTGCAGTAATTAAATGTTTGTATTGAGGAAAGCTTGTGGATCTGGATACTAAACGCAAGTCTTTACATTAAAGAAGTCCCTCTCAGGTCGTAATGGATGTTAGGATAAAGAAGTTACGAGGAGTGTCTCATGAAACTCTTTTTGCTACCACATTGCTGAGTCATTAACTTTCTTACTGATATTCACTAAAGAGTTGGACCACTGAACAGGATGATTATTTCTTTTCTTTGGAAAAAATAATTCAGCAAAAAAAGGTAGTTCTTTAAAAAAAGCAAATGCCAACCTAAAAAATTTATCTTCCTGAAGTATAGTATAATCTAGTAGGAAGCAATGCATAGCATCTTAATATGTATAAAGAATTGGCTTGGCATGTTTTGTAGAAGAAACAGGAGACCTTTACCTTACCTTCCAGCCTGCACTCAAAGGCTAGTCTCATTTTAGCCCAGGTTTGAGAATTCACAGTTCAGATGTGACTTTTGCTTTGCTTTATTTTGATTGGGTTCTCTATACTAGCCAGTAATTATGCTGTGTATTAGGTCCTTGGTGACTTCTAACAGTTGTGAGACTAGGTGAGGTCAGTTCTATGGTAGGCATAGGGAAAGCTTCTTGTTTATATTTTTTCATCTGCCTAACATGTATTACTTTTGTGATATGTTATCCCTTTTATTCTGTGAATAATTATTGAAATGTATCTTTCTCATCATTATTATACGTGTTCTAAAGCCACACGACTGCAATTTATAGTGGGTGTTTTTAAAGCATGCTTTTGCTCTGGATCTATTATAATGTATTGATCTATAAAGTAAGTTGATTTCCATGAAACCACGTAGAGAATTGAGTTCACTAAATTGTGAAAATTACCATTTGCCTATTCTGTTTTTTAGATAAGCATATACAATTTTAACTGTTTGAAATGTTATTCCACCTACATGCAGCATTGAAGTACAAGTCACGTAGGACACAGGCAAGGTAATTCATGTAAAACAAATTACTGTATCAAAATAGTCATAGTATGTCTGTAAAAATGTAACATCAAATGTCATCTCCCACTGGGTTGAACCTAATGTGCCATGTGCAAAATCTTTTATTCTAAGTATTCTAGAGAACAATAAGGACTCTTTTCACTTCTTGAATACATCAATTTACATTTTCTAGTTGTAGTTCTGTGGAAAGTACATACTCTCTCTTGCAGCTGCATTCACTTCAGCAGGCGACTCCTTATCTTTAAGCTCTCACTTTACATAAATCCACTTTCCGAAGGCCTCCTGGACTGGAAGACTGGGATAGGAGCACCTCCATTGTGACTTTACAGCACCCTGTAGTACCAACATCACAGCACTTATCAATTCTTCATTACATTTCTTATATTTCACTACACTCTTAAGTTCCTAGATAGCAAGGACTATCTTCTTGTTCATTGTTAAATAGCTATTCCTATAATAACCCCTGGCAGAGAGTAACTGCTGAATTGGTATTTGGAAAATTGAATTAAATTGAACATTTAAAATTTCACATTAAAAAAGTCATTACCCTAATTCAGTCAACGATGGAAATTACAAGAATAAAGCACAAACCTACCTAAAGTGTCTAATTGTGCATAGCTAGGTTGAGTATAGTGCTACCAACTGCAATTTATACACAGATGAGATTTGCACAATCCACTCAAAGTTTTCTAAGCATCGTCCTGCTTTACCTAGATGGGTGGATTAGTACCTGTATGGTCATTGAGCATCTTTCTAAATGCACACCAATATTTGAAAAACAGGCAATTCACATTTACTGCTTTTTCTAAGATTTAGAAATAATAAATATGCAATACTTTACTTTTCCATTGAAGCCTGAGTTCTAAAACTGTAACGTTAAGGATAAGTTCAACAAAACATTTCCTAGGAGCCTACTGCTTACAAGGAACTGGGTTAAGCATTGTGTAAGGTATGAAAATAAGTAAGACACTGGTCTCACTCACCAAAATTTTTGAAGAGAATTATTTTCTGTCAGGTAAAATCCTGCCTCTGAGTGATGAAGTTTTAGCAATTTAGGCAGAACCTCAGTTTTTCACTACTTTTGCAGTTGTCTAAGGTAGAATTTAGAAGGCAGGAGGATGTGACTGGTGGCTGTCTGTAGAGCTGTACATTTGTGAACTTAGGGCTGACTGACGTCGTGGTGTCAGCCAGATTCAGAATCTTTGAAACAAAGTGTAAGTGGGTGAGATCGTGACAGGGTCTTGTAAGATTCCATTTGAATTGCGTAGAGAATGGCGTGGGTAACTGCATTTGTATTCCTGACATGTACAAATGGCACTTACTCATGGAGAGGAGAGGCCATGATTTGGACCTTCGACATGGTGTTGTGATGTTAGCCTTGGTGTAATTTTTTCTTTTTTTTTTTTATATTATTTACCTGTAAGAAAATACACCATTTTAAATTATTTATTGCAACTTTATTTATACATTGTTAGGAAGTAGAAACAACCCAAATGTCCTTCAGTGGGTGAGGGAATACATGAACTGTGGTACATTCACACCTGGAACATCACTATGAAATAAAAATAAATGAACTATAGATACATGAAACAATGCAGATGAACCTCAAATGCAGTATGCTGAATGAAAGGAGCCAGATTCAAAGGCTACATATCATGAGTCTATTTATGTAACACTCCTGAATAGGCAAAAGTCCAGGGACGTGAAATGGATTAGTGTTTACCAAAGATGGGGCATCAAGGAACAGTATGACCAAAAAGGGGCATGAAGAAATTTGGCGAGGGGGGAGGGTGGAAATTCACCAATTTTTAAGTGTATAGTTTGTTGGAAGTTTGATAATTGTCTTCAATCAGGAAATCATGATATCAAGATGTACAATATTTCCCTCACCTTAAAATATTTCCTTGTGCCCTGTTGCACATGAACAGGGCCAATAGACCTGTTTTCTTTCTACCCTGGCCACAGGCAAAATCACATCTGCTTTCTGTTCTTACAGTTTTACACTTTCTAGAATTTTATATGAATAGAATTATATAGTACATCATCTCCTGGCTTGTTGTATTTTTTAGGAATTTTTCTTACTCATCTAGGTTGCCAAATTTATTGTTCTTATTATTCCCTTTATTATTTGATAATTTTGTTATCTCTTGATGTAGTGGGATCCCCTTTCATTCCTGGTATTCTTACTTCCCTCCTTTTCTTGCTGCCTCCCTCTCTTTTCCTTTCTCCCTTTCTTCCCTTCTTTCTCTCAAGATATGAAGTATGCACACAGTTTTATCTCTATGGGCTCTTTTAGCCTGGAGAGCCTAATGGCTCAACATGCAAACCCTAAGAGCTCCTCTTCCTTTTCCCTTAGGGTCAGAGCAGAATCAGTTTTTTCTAAGATTTTATTCATCAACTCTGTGTCCACGTTCTGTTGGTGTTTCAAGAACAACAGTTCCCATGAAAAGAAAGAATGAACTAGTTAGGAGAAAGAATAGAACTTTGATTTCCGACAGAGGAAAAGCTTCAAAAACTGCCCCTAGATCTATACCATGGAAATGGCTCCCAAGATCAGCTTCTTGTTTCAAAAATATGTGGTGGATCCGTGGTAGGACTATGAGTCCTGTGGATAGGAGGCCCAATATGAAAAACCTTATCCTGTTTTGTCTCCACCTTTCTCCAACCCCATTTCCTCTTAATGTTTCCCTACAATAAACTCAATCATATGTATGCCCCTCCTGCAAAAAGAGATAGATTTGCAACTCTAAAAAAGATAATAAATATATAATAGTACATACATTGATTTACATAAAAATTAAATTAAAAACATAATCGATTGATTTAAATGGACTGATTTACAATGTAAATAAATTGAGTTGATCTACAACTCTAACCAAAAGTTGTCCCTCCTGTACCATGATCCAATTGTGTGTTCTTTGTTTATGCTTCATTCTAGCAGCCCCATCTAAAAACTGAGTGATGAATATGAATAACACTTCTTCCTTAAAAATCTTTAATGACTTTGTATCTTTTGATAAAACAAAGGACATAACTCTGTGTCTAGTAATCTAAACATTTTTCTCACTACTTTTTCCAGCTTTCCAATTTCCCATTTTGTTGTTTTCACCCTCACCTCTCACTCCGGTCAAGATGGTGTACTGACTATTTTGCGAACACGGTCAGTGGACTTTCACTTTTGTGCCTTCACTGTTAAGACTGACCTGGTCCTTAATTTCTCCGTTTTCTAGAACTGAAGTCCAGAGAGGTGGCATAAATTGATCAATGCTAAACACTTTACTTAGGAGAGAATGGGAATAAGAACTCAGATCTAGACCTTTTCTCTTTTAGTCTAAGGGTTTGGATGGGAACCTTTTAGGTTCCTGGGAAGGTAACTCTTGGTTAGGAGATGTGGTGTAAGAAGGTAAACCTAATATCTTTATATAAAGGGGAGGAGGGTGAAACTATGACAAGTACAAGAGTTAAGATGCTCTTGGTATCCCTGAGGATACAGGTCAGGTCGGAAGTTGTGGGACAAACACGAAATTATAGATTTAAAGATATTGTGAAGAAAACAGTGACAACACTTGGGAAGGAAAAACTGAAAGATAACAAAAGAAATAGGATTTGGGCTCCACCTTAATGTTCTTTTTACAGATTACATAAACCTTTTAATATTGTTTGGTAAAATAAGTATTTTTGTACTTTTATTTATGCAAATTATTTTTACCATCTCTTTCTAGGCATTGTTCTAGACACTGGATACACAAGAGTGAACCATTTGTTTAATAAATGAACATAATCTTACCATCCACATTCATATGCCAACATGTTATTAAGGCTGTTGGAAAGAACATTTGATTCTACGTAGTTATTTTATAAAGAAGAAGTAATAATCCTGATTTTGGAATATTTAGGAATAACTTCCAAGTTTGTCTGTGAATAATGCCATCCAATAGACATGAAACCATAATCTATGTATTTATGTCTAATGAGGATGAAATTATTGTTTTAAATGCATTAAAAATGTTTTAAGATTAATGTTTATGGAATAATTTAGATAATGCTATTCCCAAACATCATACCCAGTAAAGGGTAGGAAAAGAAAATGCTTTCTTATCTAAAGAGGATCTCTTTTTCTACTTTAAAAGAAATTGTAATTCTAGTGGTTTCTTAGGAATTATACAGCTTCTTAATGTATCAAAATAGGCAATGAAAAAATTTGAGGCAATGCTTTAAAATTTTTAATCAAAATATGCTTCAGTTTCTCAGATTCCAGTTCTATTATATGTATATTTGGAAAGAAAAGTTGAACTATTTGATGGGCCCAAGTTTCTGTTAAATTATTATTAGTAGAGTCCTTATGAAGCAAAGGCATTGTTTCTTCCTCCAATTATGACCATTTATTCTTTATCATTCTCTTAGAATTAAGCTAAATAAGCAAAGAAACTGAGGTAATGCCAAGTTAACCAACCCAAAATGATTGTCTAGGAAAAATGAAACAATAATTAGAGGTAGACATTCAGTCAACATGTTGATTGAGAGCTCATCATGTGTCAGTCTTTGCACTTAGAAGTACAGAGGTGAAGAAAGCAGAAAGATCTGTGCATAACGATGCTTTCCTCTGGGTATGAAGACAAGTATTAAAAAGTTAGCAAATAGGTAAGCAGGATAATTTCAGAAAATGATTAAGTGATTTTAATAAGGAAATAATCAGGCTATGGAATAGAAAATTAGTGGGTCTGCTTTATATAGGGTGGCCAAAAAGGGCCCTACTGAGAGGTGTTACCTGAGCTATTGAAAAATTAGAATTTTAATTGATTCACAAAACTGGATGCAGGAGAATTGTCTTAGCTTTATAGCTTCTACAAAATAAATTAACCTTTTATAAAAGGCTAGTAGGTGAA
The DNA here is from genome assembly GCA_004026885.1 of Lyroderma lyra. Lineage (NCBI taxonomy): Eukaryota > Metazoa > Chordata > Mammalia > Chiroptera > Megadermatidae > Lyroderma > Lyroderma lyra. Next base: position 74,242 of record PVJL010000139.1, on the reverse strand, counting down.
AGGAAATAGCTTTTCTTCCACATCTAGGATGTCCTTTCAATTCTGACACTACTCCTACCTGTATTATACTGACTTTCAAAGGATAATAACAAAGTGAAGAAAATGGAGGAGAGCTTGAGATTTCTGGAAGTAATAGTAAAGTCTGGTCTTTACATCATTTTCCTTTCAAGTATCATTTTTACAACTAACAACTTGTTCTACTCTGGATTTGAAGAATGATTGTGAATATGGTATTTGTATATCATTAAATTTTTTTGATACTTAGTTTTAACAATATTTGCCTCTTTTTGTTTTATATCCTACCCAGTTATTTTGAGCAGTGAACAACTTTTGAATTCAGTGGAAAATTGTTATTTCTCTAGTAACTAACTATGGCTAGAAAGAAGTTCTATTAGAGAAAAACAAGAGTACTTACACTATGAGCAGCTTTGCTTTGATTAAAATGGGGTTGAGAACTCTCAAAAATCATCCTGAAGTATATAATGGATTTACAAAGCTTAAATGGTTTCACAGTACCTAAATGATTTGTCACAGGTCTCTCCCACTCCTAACACACATACACACACACACACACACACACACACAGACACACACACACACACACACACACACACACTGTTTCTCTCTAGAATTTCTGAGATTCCCTCTCTTTTGAAAGAAGCCCCCATACGTCTTCTATTAAAATACAGTCTTTATAGTCTTAGATAGAACTATGCTTAAACTGTTCCAGATAGATGTCCATCCTCCTCTATTTTTTTCTTAAATCTCATAGAAAAAAAATGTTAAATTCTCATCTGACCATCCATTTCTGGTACAAGAGCCTTTCTCTGTAGAATCAAATATAAAATTGTTATATTTGGAGATGACTATTCAGTTTCAATAGGTGCAAAAATCTAGTCTCCATGATACCAGTAGCTTAAAGAAAACAGGAGGAAGTCTGGGGAGTTCTGGATATTGGTTTTCTGTGGTATAAGCTGGCCAGATCAGGATAGAGAAGAGAACTTTAGTATTATAGAGTCAGCATAGCCATCAGTGTCTCTCTGAGCTCCTATTCATTTTTCAAACAGATAATATGAGAGATTGGGCTGGCATAGAATCAATTCTTCCCATGTCATTACGGGCTTAGTTTCCTAGCCAGGAGTTTCTTTGCTAGGAGATGGCTCGGTTACCATGGGCTTCCAGAAGTGTTCCTTGGCAGCTCAGAGTGAATCTGGAATGTGATTTCATACTAATGCTTTTCTTCATTTTGTGCTTGTCTCTGATTTTGAAAATTAACTGTGAATTTTTAATAAATTTTTAAGTGTTGCATATTATTCAGACACTATAGGGACTTGGACATTAATGATCTTTTATATATTTGTTAATATTAACAAAACAAAGAATTTGATTTGTGAAATGTACTTTTTCTTTCTTATATGGAACAGTATATGAACCGGAAGATTCTTGAGTTGTTTTTGTGTCTCCCTGAGAGAAGAAAATAAAAGTGTTTTCCCCGACCCTTTTCTTATGGTAACCAGTGTTATTAGTGGCTACTTTTCCAGTGGAATAAAACCCAGTACAACTAGTCTCTTCTTTCACATAAAGCAGTTAAACCAGGTAGGATTTTCTTCCTGTATCTGAAGGTTAAAGGCTAAGGAATATCATGTGCATAGTAAATTATTGGTGATGTGAATGCTGTAGAATTCATGGGGATGAGATATAGCTTAGTTTTGTGATATTAATAATTTGTTTTTTAAAGAATTAATATTTTTAGATATATTAAGATTCTTTGATTTTGGGTCATTTTATTAATAAGATGCAGAAAATTAGTTACAGGAAAAATATATTTAACATCTAATTTAAATCTTATAAAACATATTATAGAATAAACATAATGCCTGAATGGATAAATAAACTTGTTGTACATCCAGACAATGGAATATTATTCAGCCCTAAAAAGAATGAGGTATCAAGTCATAAAAAGAAATAGAGGAACTTTAAATGCATATTACTAAGTGAAAGAAACCCATCTGAAAATGCTACATACTGTATCATTCTAAGTATATGACATTCTGGAAAAGGAAAACCTGTGGAGATAGTAAAAAGACCAGTGGTTGCCAGGGGTTGTAGGGGAGGGAGAGGGATGAGTAAATGGAGCACAAAAGAATTTTAGGGCCATGAAAATACTCTATATGAGAAACTAATGATGGATACATGTCATGCATTTGTCCAGACTCACAGAATGTATAATACCAAGAGTGAACACTAATGTAAACTATGGACTTTGGGTGATTATGTCAGTGTAGGCTTATCAGTTGTTAAAATGACCACTCTAGTGGGGGACATTGATAATGGGGGAGCTGTGCATATGTGGGGGCAGAGGGACATGGGAAATCTCTGCCTCTCAGCTTTGTGTGAACCTTAGAGTACTCTAAAAAAATAAAGACTTAATTAAAAAATAAAAACAGCCTATAATCTCTTGGTACTTTTACTTTAAAATTTCAACAAATAAAGGAAAAATATTTCAGTGTTGATATTTATATTTTAAATTTTAACATATAAGCAGAAAAAATAATCCAAGAATTTCTTGTTGTGAAGGGGAAATGCTTGCCCCACTCTCCGCTCCAGGACTTCCTCTGCTGGCTCCCTCCCATCTCTTCTCTCTCCTCCTCTCCCTCAAAGGTACAGACATTGGTAACCTGGCTAGTCAGTGTCTCGGAAAGTTGGGCAGAAGTACTGTGTGCTAAAAGGCAGGAGCTATGTCCTGTTACCCGTCTCCTTTATCCTTATGTATAGATTGGATAGATTAAGATTAGATGATGGCGGTCTCTGTCAGCTGTATCTCTCCACAATCAAACCTAAGCCTGACCGAGTGCTAAATCTCAAGATTTTGGATTTGAATTTGCTGATCAGAACCCACGCTGTTTTTCTTTTAATAACAGATCCATATATTTTTTTGAAAGCTAATCCTCTCCTATTTGTGTTGGTTTGTTGAATTGACCTCTTCCTAACACCAGATTGTCAGGGAGCTGGGAAGGGTCTCTACTGGCTTAATCCAATAAGCATAGTCTACCTGCCTGGTCATGGGACTGGTTCACAGATGGGCATGTAACCCACTGAAAACTCTAAGATACAAAAGAACATTTTTGGGGCTTCTGGGAAAAAGTAGTTGAATATGGGATTATGAAAACATAAGAGTTAGAACTGTGCAGGCTTTTTGGTCGCAAGAAGGGATTCATCATGAGGATGAAAGCTCTCTCACAGAGGAAAGCACAGCTGAGTCACACAGAGAAACCAAATCTTGATGACATTGTTTCAAATGCCAGATCTAATCACAGCTGAAAGAAGTATTAGCATTGAAGCTTTATTTATGGGTCTGCACATTTCTTATTTTTCTTTAAGTCAGTTGGCTCAGTTTTGTCACTTAATAACACAGATGCACATGGTCCACTGAGCCCTCACCACTGTAGACTAATCCCTGTTACACGTAACGCCCTTTGTTCCTACCAGTCGAACAATATGTTTGCCAAGAATCTCTTATCATTTTTTCCAAACTTGTTTAAGTCACTTTTATTTTACATAGCAATTATACAAATTAATATAACATTAACTAAACTAATAAAATATGACTATGGTAATAAAGTTATTGCAGATGCAAAAACTAAGTTTAATATTTTGAAAAGACTCATGAAAATTAAGTCATACAAAAGAGGATGTCTAAGTGAGCAAAAGAGGATATTAAAATGAGCAAAATAAGAACAAGGGTTTAGAAGAAAAATTAAGCAAAACTAGTATGATTTTAAGCATAGTTTGCTTTGCAGATGTCTCAAATTCTCATTCCACTTAAAAAAAAAAAACTAAAACTGGAAATCACAGAAAAGTGTTTTAGGTTTAGTTTATACTAAATAAGTGAATTGAGGCTCCAATCAGCAGACTCATGCAAAGAAAAATCTTTGCTTACACATCAAATCATTGGCAAATGAATACATTTTCATAAATTTAAAGTTAAGTTAAAAAGTTGTTAATAGTTGTTTAAAGCTTTCCTGCTTTAACCAGTGTTTTTAGGTACCTAACAACTTCAGGTTCTAAAATTCAATCAGATCTGAGGGTTTTACTGTTCTTGAATGGAAGGTGGAACTAGGGATGGGAAAGTGAAGGGCATTGAGGAAGTGGGGCTCAAACTGTTTGACGAGATGAGTATGTACCTGTCACAGGGAAAGCTGCTGGGATTGTGGGGAGGAAGAGGTGTGAATTAAGGCATTAAAGTATGAGATATCTTCATGTTTCTTTGATATAGGTAACCCTTAAATAATATTCAGTAGCTAATTACTGATGGATTGTATTTTAGGAAAATCACTCTGATGGTAGGTTAGAAAGTGGATTATAATGAGTAGGAAAAATGTTAAAGATAGTATCAATGAATGTGATCATGAACTAAATAAGGAGAGTGAGAAAGGAGGAGGAACAAAAGATGACTTAGTAGTTGTTGGTGAATGGAGAGAAAGGAGGCTAAGAAATAGGTAAAGAATTTAAAGAATTTAAAGTTGAGTGTTTTGCTGAGACCAACAAAGCATTTATGGAGCCCTTTTGTGCCGGGTATGGTGCTAGGCACAGTGGGGAGGATTGCTGTTCCCTGGGAGCTTAGAGTTTTGAGAAACAAAGAAAATACATCCTACAGTGGGTATTGTTAGGGTTTAAATTTTTTTTATTTTTTTGTTTTCACATTCAATCCCTTTTGTAGAGTTCCCCATAAAATGTTGGTGAAAGAGTTGTATCTCCAATTATGGAAGCCAAAGGGTCAGATATTCCCTCCCCCTTCTCCATAAACACGATCTCATTCTTTTATGGACCTGGGATCAGACAAATGGATGGTCTCAACCAAGCTCAGAATTTGAAATTACTGATGCAAAGGCATTGAGTAGTTACAGATTAGTTGTTGAGTAAGAGTCCAAATACGTAGTATCCTTCCAGTAAATTCCTTTACTGGGCAAATTTGATCTGACAGTTACATACACAGACATTATAAGACAGAACACACACTATGATTTATAGAATAGGAAAGGAAGAGACCTACCTTTAAAGCACGACATCAGTACTAAAGCAAATGCTTATGTTCCACCTTTCGTCTAAACTTAAAGGAGAGCTCTGGACTTGTAAGATGTTAAGGGTTTAGTATTGTATAAGGACTTCTTTCTTTGGCATTGGTATATCAAACTTTCATTAACTATATATTGACAGTTTACAAAGAGAATATCTACACGTTTGTTGGGGTTAATTTAACAGCAGATGTAAGTGAAATAAGCCAGACAGTGAAAGATAAATATATCATGGTATTTGTTGTATATGTGGAACCTAAAAAAAAAAAAAAATCAAACTCATAGAAGCAGAGTAGAAAAGTGGTTTCTAGAAGCTGGAGTTTGAAGGGGTGGGGTAGATAGGGAGAGATCGGTAGAAGGATACAAATATAGATTGAGTAAGGTCTCAGAATCTAATGTTTAACATGATGAGTATAGTGAAAAATATTATATAGTATAATTGGAATTTTCTTAGAGGAGAACTTAAATTTTCTTATTAAAAATAAGGTAGATATGTGAGGATATGGGTGTGTTATCTTGGTGGGAATCCTTTCACAGTGTATACATATATCAAATCATCACATTGTACAATTTAAATATCTTATAATTTTATTTGTCAGTTATACCTCAGTAAAGCTAGAAAAACAATTTAATAGCAAATAATAGGTTGTTCATTTTATGGATGAAAGAAAATTGTGAAGAGCAAAATGTATAAAAACATAAAAGATTTAATGAGCTCAGGGAACAGATGCAGTGTATTTATTATGCTTATATAAGGTATTTTTAATTATACTGTATAAAAATAAAAATGGAAAAAAGAGAAGATATTAAGCTTAAAGAGTTATCTTTAGAGAATAAAAACTCAGCGTTTGGACCACTCATGAATAGAGGAGTGGACTGGCACAGTTATCTGTGCAATGAGAGCACTTAGCCATCATTTTAATTAGTGCATCATTTTAATTAGTGCTCAGTTGTTTTTGCTTTCTAGTGTTTTTACAAAGTGGTTCTGGCTTCACCCACCTTTTGCATTGTTAAGAAAAGCTCTTCCAAGAAGCATAATTTCTCCTGATCAGAATCGGATGGTATAATAAGATAAGAACAAGACTGAGTTGGAAATTCCAAACTTAGTCCTGGATCACCTACTTCCTTTTATTCTCTCAGAGCCTTAATTGTCTCATTTTAATGTTAAGGCTCAAATGAACTCTGTTTATTTGCTTCAGAATGTTATTGTGAAGATTAAATTAATACCAGGTCTGAACTACTACCCTATTATCATTCTCTGTCTAATTACACTGCTTGTTGATTCTTAAAATTCTTATTATACCTGTCAGATTTGCTTCCTGGATCATTCTCTTACTGAGCTAGAATCGAAGCTCCACAAACAAAGGGACTTGACAAGTTTTGTTCACTTTATGCCAAAAGCACAGAGTGGTGCCTGACACAGAATAGGTAACTATACATTAAATGTAATTTAACTAGAAAAAGATTCTGTTGACTGAATGAGTGAGTATAAAGATACTGTTTTTCACTGTGAAAACATTTCTGACTGGGGATTTGGCCTAAATTCTTCAATTCAAGAATAACTTTTCATATTTGATTGGTGATCTTTTCTGTTTTCTTTTCTCCCCCATTTTATGACTATTATTCCACATTATCTAAAGACAAGAATGACTGCCTCTTCCTGAAGTTTTCATTCCTAGTATTTGCTGTAACTACTTGTTAAAAAACTAAATATATCAATATCATGCATTTCTGGGTTGTGTACATTTGCTAATATTGGTACCTTATAGTCAAGTGTTTCCTTTATCTGTAGAGAAATGTGTGGGAATTTTGGCATGAACTTAACAGAGTCTAAAATTTACATTACCTAACACAAATCATAAATTTATTTCTTAAATAGAAGCAATTACATTTTTTCACACCCAGTGTTTCATTCCTCATTATATCAAACCTGTTTTCCTGATTGTAACCATTTGAAAATTTTTCCCTTCCTCATAGCTATTTATTTATTCATTTATTTCATGTGGTAGATAGGCCCTTCACACAATTAAAGAAAACAATATATATAATACATCCAAACTACTTCCTAGAATTCTGTTTAGTACTGTTAGCAAAGTAGGTGTTTTTGTTTAAGATAGGCTGACCATATGTACCATTTTGCATAGGACAGTACCATTTTTCTGTCCCATTTCAAATGGTACGTAAGGTCAGCCTAGTCTCACTGGGCTAAATTCAAGGTGTCAGCAGGCTGACCATACACACCATTTTAAATGGGACAGAAAACAAATGGTACTGTCCCATTTGAAATGGATATATGGTCAGCCTTGTTTAAGATATTTTACTTACATAAGAACGCAAACTTTCTACTTTGAGGTTTGCTAGTCATCACATCATTACCACCCTAGGTTATAGGAGAGGGGAGTGCACTGCTGCCCCTTCCTGCCACTGGGAGGAAGCTGCCCATGGAGGACTCAGCTTACCAAAAGTCTGTTCTGGTTACTTATTAATACATTGCCTCCAGCCTCTCAATTTCTGTCACACAGAAGTGGGTAATGAGGTTTGGGTCACAAACTGGCTCTCAGACTCTTCCTTGGCAAGTCTTGTTTTATTATTATTATTATTATTATTATTATTTATTATTATATTTATTGGGGTGACATTGGTTAGTAAAATTATGTAGGTTTCAAGTGTACAATTCTATGATACATCATCTGCATTGCATTATGTGTTCAGCACCCAGAGTCAGTTCTCATAGATACAGACAATAGTTTGTTACCAGAGGGTAAAGGGGTAGGGCCTGGTAGAGGAGGACAGGGTCAAATATATGGCAGGTCCTGTTTTAATGGGCCTGGAGCTCATTTCCAAACATGAGACAGGCTGTTGTTGCCTTTTTCACTTGGGACTTCAGTAGAAACTGAGAAGGGAAATGTCTCATTTTAACATACTAATCCAGTAAAATGCATTTGTTTGGTTCACCCAGAAGAAAAGAGATTTTGATTGGTGATGCCTATGCAATCAAAATTTCCAGAAGTCAAAATGGAAAAATTTTAAAAAAGCTTCAAGGACATATGCAAAAGAGGCAGGAATTTAATCTTTGTAAGGGCAAAATGTGTCTGTCTTGTTTACCGTTACATAGCCAGTGACCATCAGAGATTCTAGCTGTCAGTTGGCACTGAATGTTGAATGAGAAAAAGGAGGGATATTTGGAGGAAAGTAGCACAGAGCAGAAGAAATTGTAAGGAACACAAAGCAATGAAGAGGACAGGAGAAAGGAATACTCTGCACGTGGTAAAACAGAGGCAGCTCTGAACTGGCAGTGGGAACAACAGCACTGAATGATTCTGAGCATCCTCAGGTTCTCCTTGTTCTCTTTTTATGCTCTTTATATTACACCTCCAGAGGATAAGTTTGTACTGTAAGTTCACACCGATAGGTGACCTCAAGTCCCTGATTATGGCTAGAAAGAGGAGCAGAACCCCCACTGACAAGTGATTCCTTATGTAAGGTCAGGAGTATATAATATACTTCAGAATAAATTTTATTTAAAAATGTTTAAACATTTTTAAAAGGTTTAAAGAATCAAGCCTCAAATAATTAAGTATGGTAAGTAACTGAAAGCAACAAAGAAAAAACAAATAAACAAAAAAGTCATGGACACAAACCATAGTTTAGGGCTTATTTGGGGATAAGGGAGGAGCGGGTGGGAGCCAAATGTATGGTGATGGGAAGAGAACTCACACTGGGTGGTGAACATGTGATGCAACAAATAGACGATGCACTGTAGAATTGTACACCTGGAACCTGTGTAACTCTTGATAACCAATGTCACCCCAATAAGTCTAACAATAAAACTTTTTATGTTAAGTATGGTAAGTATTCTGATGGTGCTAGTTAATAATAGAAATATATATGGGGGTAGTATGTATTTATGCCTTTTCACATTTCTGTATATATGCTAATATATTACTATATATTTATGTATTTCTGTAACATTGGTCATTTGAATGTGACTAGGAACCAAACATATATTAACTCCAATGGGAATTGCAGAATACAGGCATAAGTTATTTTGAATTTGTCAGGGGAAAAGCACTTGCATATGGTGATTCATGTACTTTTAACATTAGAAAATGTTTTCAGAAACTGGTACAGCAAACAGTGCCAGCTATAATATCTATTTTTTTCCCTATTTATAGTTAAGATATATTACTTTTTACAAATGTAACCAATTATTTTTGTGTGTGTTTTGCATCCTTGTTATACATAGTGAAAAGCTAGCAGTTCCCACACTGTAAGCTTAATGTAACCTCTCTGTGATGAATAAATTATAATTGCTATATTATGATTCCTTGGAAATTTAAAAAACAAAACAATAACATTAAAAATATGAGCCTGATTTGATCTAAACTAGTTTTTTATTTAATCAAACTGCAGGAGATGTTCATTTCTCTAACAGTGTTTATTTTATTAAAAAATATTTTTGAGAGCTAGCTTGATGTTAATGGTATATTATTTCCTGCCATGAGCCAGAGCCAATAAATTCACTTGCATGGCTATATGCTGAGTTCATGGCCCCTAGACTAATAAACACACATGAGCAGAGGTGGAGTCATAAATTGACCAGTCCTAAATTACACTTAAGGAGGATTCCATGGCTAGTTTCTCTAACTGGAAACTTTCTGGATCAGTTTGGCAATTTGTGTCTCTATTTCTATTTTTCCTTTGTCCATTTCATCATTCTCTCTAGTCAGTAAGTTTTTGTGGGTGCCACAGTCTTTTGAAGGTATGGTATTTGCTTTAAGATGCTTTTATTTCCTTTAATGGGGGAAGAAAGAGGAGGCTATTGGCAGTAAGAGTAATTAATGGTAATGCCAATTATATTAAGGAAGGTGATAATGAAAAAGCCAATGTTTATGGAAATCTTACTACAGGCACTGTGTTAAAAAAATTTGTGTATTTATAGTATCTTATTTAATCTTGATGATAAGCCTTTATTGAGGTACCAAGAATTTTTGCTAACATGCTTTATATGGTAGTCAGTATTTAAGTCATACACATGGATTATAAGTTGTTTAATTTAGTGTGGTATATGGCTGAAGTCTAATCATTTTTAAAAATTTAAATGCTACATACATTATAAAGTTATAAAAATCTATTGTGATTACACTTAATTGTTAGGACAGTCCTATAAAATAATTCTCATTCTCAAGTCTATTACATAAATATGGAAACCGAGGCACAGAGAGAAGAGAATTATTCAAGGTCATGCAGCTAATAAGTGGCAAAACCAGCATTTACACCCAGGTCTTTTTCCACATCCAGTTTTATGAATATTTGCACTTTATGATTCTGCTCAATAATAGAAATAAAAGCGAAAATGCCAAAGAGTGAGTGTTGAGTGCTTCTCAGTTAATGTGAAAAACAAACCTGTATGAAATAAAAATCAGGCAGATACACTTTCTTCTTTCAACTAGAATTGATGACAATATTTAAACTTCAACACCCCTCCTTTGCTGAAAGAGTAGCACAGAGGTGAGTTGGGAACGAGGGGCTTTTCCTCTATTCTTTTCACTGTGAATGGTATTGAATAAATTTTTCATTGAGTTCACTAGTTTTTTTCTTTATAAAGTTAACCTGATGATCTTTTCATTTCCTTTTTTTGGGAGGGGGCATACATTTTTCTGCTCAGTTGACATATTTGGCAGTGACACTTCCACAGTTTAGTATGTTGTCATTTCGTGATACATTTCATTCACAGACCTGTGTTCTGAGAAGATGTTGAAGGATTTTGGGGTGTGTGTGTGTGTGTGTGTGTGTGTGTGTGTGTGCGCGCCTGTAGATGATATAATTCTATCAATTTCTATAAATGTCCAGGAGTTATTTATTTTACATTTAAAATTGTTCTTGAAAATACAGAGAAGAATAAACTTCAAATATGTGGATTAGAGGAAAAGGACACTGCTTTAGTGTGTCTTATGGCCTCAGTTTCCCCAAGAAAAAATACAGGCTGAACTAGATGATCTCAGAAGTACCTTTCCACACTGACACCAAAGTTCATGCCATCAAATGGCATCAGGGTAGATTATGACAACCCTATAGTTCATGCAGTCTTTAAATTAAAAAAATAATTTAGACTTCAGCCATTAAACCACATTAAATTAAACTAATCTAGAACTCTGTTGAAAAGAACTGTAAGTGAATCCATTTGCTGGTAGGTGAAAATTGTCTGGAATGCACAGTAATTAGCAGTGGGTAATAGTTATTTTAGAAGTAATCTGGAAAGAATAGAGAGCTCTTTTGGAATACCTTTGAAGTTTTTTCTTTCAGTTCTAAATATCTGAGATTCTTTACAATTTTCATAGCAGAATGGTCCATAATCTTTTCTGGGTCTTAAGTCACATATGCCTACCAATTATGAAGTTCCAGGATACCTATAAATCAGACTATAATAAAGGAAGCTTATAAGTTGAAAAAGAATAATTTGAAGGTACCTTTAAATTCTCTGTCTTTAAAATCTGCTTTCAATATGAGAGATAAAAACAATCTAAAATTATAAGATTAAGCAAATCACATGTTTTTAAAATTATTATTTGTAACTTATGCTCCAAGATGGTTCCAGTGGTTTAAAATTTAAAAGGGAGAAAATCAAAAGTTATTAAGTATACCCAATGTGCCAGGCATGAGTGTTAGGAGCTTGAATGTTAGGAAAGCCAAGGATTTGCACTGAGCTCAAAATGTAGTGCTAAGATGGTAAAGTGCAGCTTCAGATCATATGACGTGCCCAGGATCTGGGAAAACAGCAGTGATACCCAGGGTCTTGGATCAGGACTTTAACAGTCAAAGAGATAAAGCCAAATATCCAAGAAAAGCTTGTGTTTAGTCCTGTAATGTCAAAAAGTTGTCCAGTGTTGATGTTCATTACTAGACATTCTTATAATAGAACTTGGACAGAGTTCTGAAGTACAAGGCTGTTGAAGCAGTTTAAATATGATTCAGAGTGACAGTTGACATTCATTTATTCATTCATTCACCAGTCACTTATCTACAGTGCACAAAAGTCTAGTAAGGAAGGAAGTATAGGTAAGGTTTATGGTTTTTCAGAGAGAGAGAGTGAGCGAGTGCACGCGAGAGAATGAATGAATGAATGAATGAATGAATAAATAGGAGGCACCAGGAAAAACATCATTTAACAGATGACCTTTGAGCTGGACCTTAGAGGCTTGGTTACCTTTTAGAGTGTATCATTTAGTCTCCAGCTCTGTAGAAGTTATTATCCTTAGTGGGAAATGTGAGACTATTTGGTGGTGGTCTCCAGCATGTATTTTTCTCTTCTTTTCTACCTGTGGTATACACATCCACCAGCAAAGAGGGCTTTTTATGAACCAAACTGGTGGTAGGAGAAGGGTTGGTGAGAGGTGTTGGAAATTGGTGGGAATGGGAAGAAGTGTGTGTGTGAGATCAGGTATATGTCTGCACTCTAAAAGGCCCCAGGTGATTCTCCTATAGTTTTCTTAGATGGCTAGGACTTTTTGTCATCTCCTGGAAATTATTATTATTAGATGACATGAGATATTAAGATACCAAAACTAAGTACAATATTATTTAGGAATATTTGATAATGAGGAACACTAAAATTTATGATGAGGATGTACCTTGTAGTAAAAAGTGATATGTAAAATATAAACAAAGAATATGCATGTATATTATATTGCAGAGGTGGGAAGACTTTGCTTCTACCCTCCTAGGTTTTGATAACTGGGTCTATGAAATAAACTGGCAACAGATTAACAAGATAAAATATATAGAAATGTATTAAGTTTTCTTGCACAGGGGCACCACAGGAGAAAAAGAAAAAAAAAAAAACAAATACCCAAAGAAGCAGTGAGACTTCAGTTTGTATGTTGTCTTAATAATATACTGTCTTCATTCAGTATTTAGGAACTTTGATATAATGAAAAATCCTCAGTGTAAACATTTTCCCAAAGGTGGTTTTTCTTAATTCAACCAAATTGTAAGTGTAATTCTAGCTTTCCGTATAGATTGAAATTAAAAACAAAACATTTTTGTGCAGATTTACCATGTATCAGGCATGGTAAATGTTGTTTAAGTGTTCTCTATATATTATCTCATTTAAAAAACACAAACATCCCATGAGGTTTTCACAACTTTTATCACTTCTTTACAGATAAAAAAATTGAAGCTTAACTATTTTAAATAACTTTCCAAAAACTTATGCACCTTCTTAGGAGAGGAGCTGGGATTCTAACCAATGTAGACCATTTGGAAGATTTCATGCTCTTTGTACCAGAAAAGGTATCATTTAAAGGTACCTAACAAGTTATGTTTAATTATTTGGAGTAAATAATTTCATATGTATGATGTAGGTCAATTAATAACCAAATAACAAAATTAGTAAATTTTAAAATTATTTTTATCTCCTTACATTTCCATTTACAAGTAAATTGCCTGTCTAAATCATTACTCTTTGCTTTGCTATAAACAGACATCTGTTGTCAGTTCTTAAATCTGGCATTTCAGAGAGAATTATTAGTCTCAGTTGAGGCACGTTATAATAACCACTGACTTGACCAAAGGAGGAAACTGTATTTAATTTAACAAATATTTAATAGCAATAAAATTTCTCTCCATCCTCTGATCTGATTTTATTTGTGATAAATAGCACACCTTTTTATGTGATGGTAAGATAAATTTATCTTTGTCTTATGTTAACTAAATCTTGTGAGAGCATTTCACTTTAGTGGTATGTTATTCTGAGTTGAGTGGTCCATGATTACTTCCAGGTAGGAGGTTTGGTAATGGCATTTGCTTTTCTTCTAGCAAGCATTTTAAGATACTATAAAAAAAGATACTATAAAATAGAAACCATTGCTAACCATTTTACTTTTTAATTAATTTAATCATGCTGTTATATTAAATATTAATATAATAATAAAAAGTGAAATGATATAAACATAATGCAATGACTCTTTAAATTGAAGTGAAGTGAAACACGTACTTTTATATTACATATTTGCATTTTAGTAGGATCACACTTGAACATTTATCTTGCACATGAACATTTTAAATAGTGGTAAATATTGAATATTCATGGCCCAGCATGCTATCATTTCTATCATAACTAATTGCCTAATAAGGTTTGATGAAATTTTGTTTTGATGATGAAGGCCCTTGACAATATTGAAAAATTTAAAATATCAAGTCATAATTGAGGGTTAAAGAAAATATTCTTAAGAGGCCAGTGAAGTTTTATGCCCACACAATCTTTAAAACAGCCCAAGTATTTCTGAGCTTCAATAATGGAAAAAACAATAATATTGGGCAGGAATGAAACAGGAAATGTTTAAATTATTACTGCCCTAGGCAGAAACTGATTCAAGTAATTGTATTAAAAGTTGGGTAGTATTCTGGCTCTTAATACTGCCTAAATGATTGAAATATATTCTTGTGCTATGGATTTTCCTCTTATGTATAGCTTTCAGATTAGAGCTAATTTGATTTTTATTGGTATAAAATATTTTTTTAAACTCCTAGATCAGCTTCCTAAAATAATATTTATAAGTTTCAGCTCTCTTGAAAGGAATCACCAACATGCATGGATCCTAGAAAAAATAATCATGTTTAGAAACAAAACATTATCATTTGATTCTATGTCAGATGGAAAATGGAATGTTTATTTTGAGGAGATAGCTCAAGGCATGAACTATTTACCCTAAATGATTTGTTTTATTCTTGTTTTTATACAATAAAAAGAGGATTTTAGACCATTCTGTCAACCCTGTTGAGATGTTAATATTTATATTTAGAAGGAACTTTCTTTATATTTACTTATTGTCATGTGAAAATATTTATGTATCTATATCTTCAGTAAATGGTCTTAAGAAGTTAAACTACATTGCTGCACTAGCCTTAGATGCTGAGAAAAAAGTCACTTTTCAGCATGCGTAAACTCAATGAATCACACTGAATGCTCAACCATCACATTATGCATTTCCAAACAATTATAGTGTGGCCCAACATAGTCTAAAATTCCATTTTCCACAGCCAATAAAAACAATTTTTGGCCCAAATCCAAAGTGTGCCAAGTTTAACTTGTGTATCTCAGGACCGTTTTAGCATATGAAACCCCAAAGGGTTAGCTGTCTTTTCCACTCTTTTTCCCTTGTTCTGTTGAAAAAGGAGACTAAGAGTACAAAAGTAAGTACTGAAGACATTCTCTAGGAAATAAATAGTTATGTAACTACATATGCATGCATGCATGTGTAGAGAGATGATAGATAAACTTTTTTTTTTAAATAGAGAAGTAGAGAGTAATATATGGAAGCCAAGATCTTGATGCTATTTATGGCCATTTCTGCTGAACTGTCATTGTTTGTAAGCCTTCTCATTGAACAGAGCAAGAAAATGATAGATAGGTAGGTAGGTAGGTAGATTTCTCCCCAAACTTAAAATTCACAGGTAGCATTTTGCACAAGTATGATATAGATAGGCACAGTCATTACCAGTCTATGTTATGCTAGTCATTGTCAAAGAAATTTAAGGAATACGACGATGAATTATTTCCTCAACACAAAATAATGCAGAAAAATTAGTTAATGGTGGACTAAAAGCAGTAAAAGAGCTCTTACAGTTATGCTTGCAAATGCATTAGAATTAAGAATGCTCAATGGCAAGAGAAGGAACATCTATTTTAAATTTGGTTTTCAGAAAAGCCTTCCAGAAGCAAAAGATATCTACACTGGGCTTTGAATGGTAAGCAGGAAATGGCTGAGTGAAGAATTTGAAGAGAGTGTATTCTAGGCAGAGGTACTTAGAAACTAAATTTCTGGAGAGAGAAAATAATGATTTAGGTGAACCGAAAGTAATCCAACATGGCTGAACCTGGATAAATGGGTAGAGAGATTTTTGAGATATAGCTAGAATATATAATAAATATGATGCATGAAACTTAATATAGTATCATATAATATATAATTTTCTCGAATATATGGAAGAGTTTAATCAATCTAAAGGCATCTGGGAGCCATTGAAAGATTTTAAACCAATTGGAATTTTATCTTTAAAGAGTTGTATTTAGTCCCCTGTTAGAGAAATATGTGTATATTATCAAAGATAAAAGGTTTTATATGTCCCAGGAAGGTCAGGTGAATAGTGGTGTGTAAATTAAGATTTGGATGATTATGTCCACTTGAAGAGCTGAGGAAAACCTCTGTGAAGGGAGAGCATTTTTGTTGGGCTTCAAACTCAGCCCAGGTTGTGGATTACACATTTTATTTATTACTGATTGTTTTGTCTTTTAATCACTGTGAACAAGAACAATACACATATGTCATTCTCCCAAAGTTTTTTTAACCTTGCTTCTGAAAAATGGTCTCATGCAGTATTGATGTAACAAATTTTATTATAAAATTTATTATAAGATATGAAACTTAAAGATGAAGAATTACATGTAATTAAAAGTCAATTATACATTGACTTTTCAATGTTTAAGATTTCAACCCAATTTGAAAATTACTTGTAATAAGCTTTTAAAAAACACTTTTTATTTTAGTATAATTTTAAAGTTAAAGAAAAGTTGCAGGAATAGTGAAAGTAACTCCAGGAAAAATGGTTTATTTATATTTTGCTCCATTTATCATTCTCTCTCACTCTTTCTATGTATATATATAAAATTAAACATCTACATAAATATTAATTGTTATTATGTAAGTACAGTACAGTTAAATGTGTATTATATAATGCACATACTTTTAAATCAATCATTTGCACATCAATAGTACAGTTATTAAAACCATGAAATTTAATACTGATAAAATACTATCTAATTGCAGTTCTTTAGTTTTGTCCTTGTTTTAATAATATCCTTTATAGATAGGTTATTCCAAATCCAGGATCAAATATGAGATGACACATTGTATTTAGTTGTTCGTCTCCATAGTCTTTTAATCTAGAACAGTTCTTCAATATTTCTGTGTGTTTTTGACCTTGACATTTTTGGAGTGCAGGTCAATCATTTCGTAGAGCCTCCATCAGTTTGGTTATGTGCAGTATTTCTTCGTGAGTAGGTTCAGATAGGAATACCACAGAAGTGACATTGTGTCAGGAGGAATATGCTGCTGGCTTGTTCTAATATTGATGAAGTAACCATAGATTTCTTAGTTTTTATCTTTGAATTAATAATGAATTTGGACATATGCATCTACCCATGAAACCATCACCACAATCCAAGTAATAAACATACTTATTACCTTCAAAGTTTACTCATGTCCCTTTGTGTGTGTGTGTGTGTGTGTGTGTGTGTGTGTGTGTGTGTGTATGTGATTGATAAGAACACTTAACATGAGCTCTACCCTCAATGATTTTTATATAAAATTTTAATTTTAATTTAGCCTATAATATGCATCTACAGTTTTACACATATTGGTAATTCCCATGTACTGCCTAAACAAACATTAATTCACATTTATTTAGTAGGTAAATAGCATACCTAATTCAGTATTAGGTTGACATTCTTTTGTGTGATGCACAATTACCTTAATAAAGTTTTTAGGTGTACAATGCAGATTCCTGTGCTGTACAGAAACTTTTTAGATTGATGTAGTTCCAATTGTTTATTTTTTATTTTATTGTCTATTCTTTTGATGTCATATCTAACAGGACATTGCCAAGATTATTGTCAAAGAGCTCTTTCCCTGTTTTTTTTTTCTAGGACTTTTATAATTTCAGGTCTTACATTTAAGTCTCTAATCTACTTTGAGTTGCTATTTGCATATGTGTAATACAAGAATCCAATTTCATTCTTTTGCTTGTAATAATAAGTTTTCCCAGGACCATTGTTGAAAAGACTATTCTTTACCCATTGTGTATTCTTGGCACCCTTGTCAAAGATCAGTTGACTGTACATGTGTGGGTTTATTTTTTGACTCTATTTTGTTCCATCAATCTATATGTCTGTATTAATGCCAGTACCATACTGTTTTAATTACTATAGCTTTATAAGATATTTTGAAACCAGCAAGTGTGGTGTCTCCAGCTTTGTTCTATCTCAAGATTGGTATGGCTATTTGAGGTATTCTTTTGTGATTTAACATTAATTTTATGCTTTTTTTATTTCTGTGAAAAATGGCCTTGGGTTTTTTAAAACTATAAAATGTTGATAAAAGAATTTAAGTAAGACACAAATGGGAAGACATACTATATTTAAAGATTGGAAGACTTAATATTGTTGAAATGTTCACACTACACAAAGTCATGTTCATTCAATGAATTACCTATCAATACTCTGTTTACTCTTCATTAGACTTGCACTCGTGAGTTTTAATATTTGTTTATCTTCTAGCTCCATCATTCCTTTGGTATTTATTAATTGGCATTTTATTGTAAGGAAGAGTTTTCTTTTCATTCTGTTCGGTCATTTACTTACATAAGTAATGATTCAGGGATTCTTATCTCATTCAATGGGTAACAATACCTTACCATTATTATTTAAGTGAATGTTCAGATTGTTCTGTATTTGGTCAGTGGAGCCTCTTCAATCTGGTTCCTGTGTTTCTTTGATGTCTCCATAATTCTTTGAATGCTTCCTTACTTTTAGCACAAGATTATAGGTTTATTTCTTACTTTACATCTCCAGCCCTAGATTCAGCCTATTTTATAAGGAATTCTGATTTCTTTTAATAGTGAGTGGTGTATAGAAATGAAAATTTTGATGCTAGGTTTACTAATTGTTATTGGTGTCTCATTGCTTCTTGACTTTCTTAGTAGACACCGCTTATATATGTATGTATATATGTATGTATGTGTATATATGACATATAATATATACATTATATATATAATATATATAACCTATAGTTTATGCCTGTACCTCCAATTTCTATGCAATACCACAGGATATATTTGTGTCTTCCCTTTTCCATATGTGGAATTCCCTTCTCTAATCATGAGAATCCTGGCTTCTTTTATCCTTAATTCTTAGCTCAAATCAGTAGGAAATTTTATATTTGATTAAATGATTATGTAAAAGAATACAGAATAATGTGTATGCATGTGTATCACAAACAGAGTTTGTGGGGAGGGGGAAAAATTAAAGGAATACTGATAGTTCCCAAGGTGTAAGGATATTAAAAGCTACATTAATGAACTAAACCAGTATGATATTGGTACAAGAAAATCAACAGAATGGAAGAAAGACTGAACCAAATAAACATAAGAATTAAATGTCTGATAAAAGTGACATTTTAAATTAAAGAAGGAAATAAATAATATTTTAAAGACATAGTATTAGGATAATAGGTAATTTGGATAATTTGGAAAAATCAAATTATATCATATTGAGATAGGTCTTAAATTTTAGATACTGTTAGTTTTCCAAAAAGAGCCCTATTTTTTCTGAATTATCTTTTTTTTAAAACGATGAAGAGAATATATCAAGTATTTATCTCTTTTGCATGAGTAAAGACAAAAATAGACATTTCCTAGAATTGAATGGGAATACACAATACCTGCGTATATTTAGGAAGAATAGCTAGCTAACTGTGTGGTATAATTTGTAAGGCATCTGTAACTAAATAACATTTAATTAGTTTACCATAATTACTTAACTTGAGAGTTCTTGATAACCATATCCTGGAATGTAATAGCAGATATTTATCATCTACTCATACATTAGCAGATTTGATTTCTTTGTCAAGTCATCTGGCTCACAGTATCATTTTAAAGCAAGGAAATAGAACAGTTTAGTTTTTATAGAAATCAGGATGAGAAGAAAATACATAGAACACTTAGTCTAGATGGTTGCTGTAGTTGAAGACTTGAACATCTAGAAATTAAAAAAAGGAGAACTGGGATCCTGGAAGCGAATCCTGGAAGAGGATGAAGAGAAAAGAGGCAGACTGGGACTTCTTAAATAATATGCCCAGGGCCAGCAGTGTCACTCCTTCTATATATAAAATGACTACAAAACAATTTATCCAAGTGAATACCAAGCTGAAAAAGACATAGGGCAACTTTGTCTTGATCTTTTTTGGATTCATCTCTGTTGAGTTCCCACACACATCCTCCCAAAAGAAAACATTCCTTGGAAATTTTAAATCAAGATATTAAAGTAAAAAAAAACCCAAGTACTTCCTTGAAGCAGACTGTTGTTATGTAAACAGATGGTTCTATTTCTTCTTTTTGTGATCCTAAATATATATCCAGTTATCCCATATCTCCCTTATTTCCATAGATTAACTGAAGTGAGTTTGGTATACTTAATCAGAAAGTGTCCCCTACTTCCATGGTTTTCTTGGTTTCAGAACTTTTGTCTCACTGAACATGTGATTGTTTCAGCATAGACATTGCTTTCATTAAGGACACTGGTGGCTTTCATAGCCAACTTTAATGAAGACATTTCTGTTATTTTTCTTTGTATCTGCCTTCTCCTTTGGTACCAGTGATATCTTTCTCCTACCTGACACTCCTTCCATTTTTGTTGTAGGACTAATTTTCCCTCCTGACTCCCCAGTCTCTCTGGTATTCTTTCCTGACCAGCCTTTTAATGCCCAGGGTTTTGTTCTCGGGCCTTTATTCGTCTAACTTACATATTCTCTCCAAGCAATACCATCCATATTAACAGATATATATTTATGTAGCAATACCTCTTCCCACAGCACACACATTTTATCTCTAAAACTGACTTCTTTCTTCTTTCTCCATAATTTAAATGTCTAATTGCCCATGAAACATCTCCACTTGGGCCATCCTTCAGTTTTACAAACTCACTGTACCCCACCAGTGAGCTTTGGATCATACTTCTTTTTTAAATTTTATTATTCTTTTTGTTATCTGGGTCTTCCTAGATGGTGATGGTATACCATCCACCAAGATAACAAACCTGAAATAAAAGAATTATCTCAATACTTTTCTTTCCCATTCAGATATCCAGTTATTCACTAAGCTCTGTGCTTTATACCTGTTCATATCTTGACTTGCCTTTTTTCCAATTTACGACTTTGCCTTGCTTCAAGCCACTGTCATCTCTCACCAAGATTACTCTAACAGACTATTTACTATATCTTTGCACCCAGACTTATTCTTTTCAAAAAAATATCTTCCACATTATCAGTGACATCTAAAACTGAAAAGATGAAGGTGCCATTTCCCTGACAGTGGCCCATCAGTGGCCATCCGTTGCCTATTGGATAAAGCCCAAGCTCTCCATAGGGCACGTATTACGTACTGTCTAATTTTCCAACTTCATCTCCTGTCGTTCCCCCTAACACTTTTACCCTCAGTCATACCAAGATGACTTCTAGTTCCTGAAATGATGATATTTCATACTTCTGTGGAATTTTTCACCTTCCTTTGACTCCACTTATTCTTTCTAGTAAATAATTTTCCCTTGGTGAACTTGTAATCACTGGCTAAATCTTGCTAAAACAGAATAATTTCGTCTATGAGCCTCTTTTCTCTCCCTTCTAAGCTTTTTTATTTGTTTGTTTATCTTATGAATCCACTTAATGAATTGTATTGAAATTAATTTTATAAGTAGATTATTGTTTTCCTTTTATACCTGTACTTCTTGAAGAGAGGGTCTGTGTTTTAATCATTGTTCTCTTTACACATGGTACATCATTTGTCACATTGATACTGTTAAACTAAGAGCTGTTATTTTTAAAGGTAGTATATAAGGCAAAAATTGATCTAGATTCGAATTTCACCTTTCAGTATGCTTTAGCAAGGCTACAGTGGAGACCAAATATTATTCCTCAGTAATACCAACACAGCCAGTTTCCCCTGTACTGTTGGAACAGAGTGTTGTTTCTTTGATTGTACATCAGGTAAAGAAGTTAGTATAAGACAAGCCTCTACTATTAAATACAAGCAGCCCTAAACAAGATGAAATTTCCGTGTTCTGAGAGGTTCTTGGGAATGAAAGTCAAGGGAATAGCAGATTCACTTCCTCCAGATCAAGGGCACTTGTAAGTAAGCTCTCTTTGAGAGGAAAAACAAAAGGAGTTCTGCAGTGGTTGGAAGGGTGAATAACTTAACCTTAAGGGTCCCTTTGGATTCCAAGAGTTTATGATCCTATTTACAACAAACAACCCATTACCTGAAAGTCAAAAATAGATGTCTGTGAACTTCTTTACTGAGACAATGTGTGTATTCAAAACATCAGTAATGTTCTATATTTGTAGAACAATTGAGAGGAGTGAGTTCAGAATCTCCACAAAATTTAGGTTAGAATCAATTAATAATGATACTTGGAACTCATCATTGGAAAAGAAAATTGTTTATGAAACAGAAACAGAAGAAGAGGGTGATGATAAAAAATACAAAATGGTAGTGAGGACCAGAGAAAGAGAGTTGAAGTAAAATGTATTAGATGGCCCCAGTCATGGAGACACTAGTAGTTGAATACATGGGCTATGGAGGAAAGTGGACCTGGGCTCAAATCCTTGCTTTGTCAGTACCAGCTGTGCAATATTAGCTTTCTCTAAAATAGGAATACTAATTGCTATTCGAGGTTTTTGTCGGGAGAATTCAACGTAATAGGGTTTATGGAGTACTCAGCTATGCCTGGCACATAGTATGTGTTCAGTAATGGCAACAGTTATCAACATTATTCTTGTAGTGGAGTATAGGGGCTAGGTAATCTCATGGGCAGCTCTGAGCTTTACAGGTCTATGAATGGAGTCCATCCAGCCTTTTTTTTTTTTTTCTTTTGTGAAAGTAAAGTGTCCCATGATGTGATTTTGCAAGAGGGTAGAGAATTTTAATTAAGTTTTTATGATACGGGTTACTGTGGGCATGATTTTATTTCTGCTAATAGCTTATTTTTATTTTAGAAAGGTAACAGGGTTAGTGATCCATTTCTATACCTTTGAGTTACTTACACAGAACCTAACACACATACTATTAAAAGCTTGGCAAACTGAGTGGCTGCTTCTATTCAAAGTCAGTGTGAGTCATGATTATCTCTATTGGTGTCTAATTCTAAAAGCTTGTAGAGTCAATAGGTTAGCATTAGGAATTTTCCATTTACTGACATTGATTCAGTTCATTCTTGGTGGTAGTTCCACATATTTATTCATAGGCATTACTGGAAGCTTAAGACAGACCAAAAAAAAAAAAAAAAAAGAAAAAAAGAAAAAAAAAAGCAACCTAATTGAATTTAGAATCATGTAGAAACTAGCTTAAAATATGGAGGAAAGCTGGCAAGGATGACTCAGTACTGAAGCTAAGTTTTAATGATACAGTTAGTGATGGGTTTCATAAGTTTTAATGATACAGTTAGTGATGGGTTTCATAGTTGCAGAGAAACTGAATGCATCTCAGTTTGCAACTACCTTTGGACAACTTTCCATTGACTAAAGAATTGTGGATAAGAAGACTTTTGGCATATTTTGGGAATAATGGAAACCTTTGAATCGCATTCTTTTATACTGTGATATCATATTGATTTTTTCATAATTACAACCCTTCTTCTTATGTGATGGTATGAACCTCTGTAGCTCCTCAGGCCAATATAGCAGGAACCACAGCACACTGCTTCAGCCACAACATGCCCTCCAAATCATGTGTTGTTGCCTGGCACTTAGGGCTCAGAAACACTCTGTTTCCCTTCCTCTTAGCCTGTTTAGTGAATATATGTTCATCCTTCAAGCCCCTGTTCAACTAGTTTTTTTTTCAATTCTCTAATTCAAAGGGAATTTTATATTAAGGAGGTCTCTTTTGTAATGTTTATTTAACTACCCACTTTGCAAAAGTTATTTCCTCTTATAGTAAACCTACATATTGCTTGATTACTCACTGAGCAGTGGTGAGTGGGTGTTTGGCCATGAGAATATTTTAAATGACTTCCTTGGTTGTTGTTGATGATGATGTTTTCAGAGAGTGTCACACTCATTCAGAGCAAGTGGTTTGCCAGTACTAAATATGGTCAGAACTTGTTCATTGGAGCCAATCAAATTTTAACCGACCTGTCTCTATACTTCGATGACAAAGAGGAATTTCTCCTACTTTGTGAAGTAGAAAGACTTAACTCTGTACTTGGCTGAAGAGTTATTCACTTTGGAGGACAATTTTTTTCTTGTCACTTGAATCTATAAACCTGTTCTTCCTATGAGTACGTTTGAGAAAAGAACAATTCTGATATATTCTATCGTGCCATGAGTGGCCAATAAACTTTGAGTCTGACACATAAGTCAGGAGAATCTAGTTTAAAACTATTAACTGGGTAGAACTTACTTTTTGCTTGAAAGATAGAAAAGATTTTTGGTCAGATTGAGATTCATTTCCTAAGTTGCACTGTCAGTTTTTAATTTTTTTTTAATTTTTTTAATTTTTTTTTATTTTTAAAATTCATTTTTATTGTTAGACTTATTGGGGTGACATCTGTTAGCAAGGATTACATAGGTTTCAGGCATACCACACTGTCAGTTTTAATATTCTCATTGTATTTATCCTCAGATATGTAGAGTTCCTGATTTTAGAAAGTGTAATGGCAAATATTTCAATATGAAACACATATGTAAGTATTAGAAAATGATTTGAAGCATTACAAGAGATTGGTGAGATTCTATGTTTAGGTTCTTATAGACATACATATAAGGAAAAATGTATTTTTTGGTATAACTTTGTTCGGTTTATTTTTAAGGTAGTCAGAAACAGATGTTCTGATATTCTCAGTTACTTCATTTGGCAAAATGGGTTTATTCATTCACTGAACAGATAAATTTTTAAAACAAATAATCACACATACGTGGTCTGGCAGAAGTAACACTTTTTTATGAGCTGGTAATCTATACCAAATCTTTTTTTTGCAAAAATCATAAGCATGCAATTCTGTGACTTAACAATATTTTAACTACTTTAAAAGGGCGTTACTTCTGCCAGACCCTTGTTTATGAGACACACAGATTATTGTATTTGCTACAAGGGAAACAAAGATAGTGTTGTAGGTATAGGAAGTTCAGATGGAGTTGTCAGAGGAGTCATCTCTCTGGGGAGGTGAAACTGCAGCTGAAATCTGAGCAATGAGCAGAAGGGAGTGTTTTAGACTAGAGAGAACAGTATGTGCAAAAGAGGAAGGAAGAGTGTGGAGTGTTTGAGAAACAGTGCTGCTAGCATAACTGGTGAGGAATGAGCCAAATAGTCAGGGTTTTGAGGGCCAGGTAGATAGGTAGGTGAGGGCCAGGTCAAGCAGAGTGCTATTACTGTAGTATAGTTTATCGCAATGAACCTACTGAGATGAATGTGTAAGAAAGCTTCAGGAAATAATGGGAATAATGTGCTCTTCTCTCTTCCATTTTGATGAATATGATCTTCTCCCAATCAGCTAGAGGCCCCCATCTGCTCCCTGCAGGGTTGAGAGTGGTATTATTATTATTACATTTGAAAGTAAAAAAAAAAAAAGAAGGCCAGCTTTGAATACTAAATGGAACCTTTGAGTCTTTAGTAGGACAGTAGTCCTGAAGGCCAGGCTTTGTTCACATCAAAAAGGGTTTTTCAGATTCATTTAGCTCTTCCTAACATACATGATGTGGACTCCTAGATTTGACTATTGAGTTTGTTATAAACTGTAGACAAAGGGAATCTAGGAGATACAGTATGAGATTTTCTGCCACAGGTGCTGGGGGAAACATACCTCTTCTGCTCTGGTAAGGTATAGGAATAGGGACTCAGATAGAAGTTTCTTCATGCCAAAAAATGAGCAAAGTATTTTGACTTCTTATCTCTCAGCTGAAGTCCCACGGTAGGGAGCATATTTAGTTGAAAGTAAAAGTTTAAAGCAGATGATTTTTCTTGTGACTTGGTAAGTTAGCTACAACAAAGTAAGAATGGTGGTATGGTGTGGCCAATTTCAAGCCTTCTTCAGTGCCTATGTGAGATGAGGGCTCAGGAAGTCCTGCTTGCCCAGTGGGGAATTCAGAAGTCAGCTGAGATGGGGCCAGTATATCTGTCATAAGCCTGCCATGCCCATGGCAAGACATTAGTGGAGGTCCTACCCCAAAGCCAAAGGGTTAAGAGACTTGGCGGAGATCCAGATGAAGAATGTGATCAACACTTAGAAGGTTCTGCAGCACCAGTGAAGGCTGAGCTTGGGCTCAAGCTAAAAGGGGTTGACCACAGTTCCCAGACTGAGCCAGCTGAACACACCAGACACAGATTTCCGCAGTAGATTTCTGGGGGGAGTCCAGTGACCAGACAAATGAGGGACCTTGTTTCAGAGACCAGAGAAAACAAAGGAGAGAAGGCATCTGCAGGTTTGGGTTTGAGGCCACCTCTGTCCTGCCACTACAGGGTCATAGAAGCCCACCTCCCTATAACCTCAGATTCCTCATTGAAGAAAAACAGTGGGTTGGAGGAAATATGAAAGACTGAACATTAATTAAAACTTAGTCAGATAAGACCAAGTTTTAGAAAAAGAATATACAAGAACCACTCTAGGTTCTTTGGCTGGTCTAATATTCAAATCAACATAAGACAAATTAGCAGTAGTAAAAACGAAATTTGTACATATGGGGGCTTCATAAGAATATGAGGCCCACAGGCAGTCAGGCAATGGAGGCTTATAATGGAAAAAATGCTGAAGATTGTGAAGAACTTACCTTGAAAGGATACATCAGATTTAAGTTATCATTGAAATAGTGCCACTCTCACCCACTTAAATACAAAATAGTTTTTCAAGTGAGAGAGGGACAGAGTTATGATTAGTCCATCAGGAGTAGTTTATACCCTGCCATTGATCTCATGGTAGAGTTGACCAAGTGGTATTTCACATTATTGGTGAAATTTTATGGCAGTGCCTGTATTTTCATTTTTTTTTAAATCCAGATTTAAGTACTTTTGGGAGAGTATCATGTGCACACTTCATTGTTTATGTATGATGTGTCAAAAAAAAAAGTTGAGAACTAGTGAACTAAAGTTTAGGTGTATAACATATTCTAACTATACAAAGAGCCAGCTTTAATCTTGGTGCAAGACGGAGAGGCAAGAGTGAAAGAATCAGGTTTTAAAAAAAAAGTTAAAATTACATTTTATACACACACACACACACACACACACACACATATACATATATATATACACACATATATGTATATATATATGTGTGTATATATATATAAAATGATAAAACCTAAAATGCCATCGGAACCTTCCTTTCTTGTATTTCCTTCCCATTTCTCCACTTAATTTAAAACTCACTTAAATATATAACTTGTGATATCGTATTTAAGTAAATTGTGTTGTAAAAAAACATGCATTTTTGTCTCAGACTTATATTTGACTACATTTATTTAGTAAAATGATAACCTGTAGATACATTCATTTTCTCTTCTTGGGCTGGCAAAATATTACATGATTTTTCTACAGTTACATGCTTTTTGGCACTTACATATTGCAAACAGAGCCAGAGAACAGACTTTTGCCATGAAACGAACAAACAGACAAAGCCAAGAAAAAGCTTACCTGTTTTCCAAGGGTTAGCTTAAAACAAAAATACCATGACACACTTAGTATCCACTTGGTTGGAAAAGTCATGTGAGTTGATCCATGTTTTTTTGTCACACAGAATGAATTAGTTGGAAAGGTTAGGACACTTTTATAGAGTTGTTTGTACAGTGCTGCCAACGTAAGTGCACAGTGGCAAGGTCACGAACTTAATTGTCAGATTTTGGGGACGATGACAACTCTGATGGCCATTCTAGAAGAAGAGTTCTAAAATTGCTTTGAAAGGTGGACTAGGCAGTGGCATTGGTGCATAGCTTCCCAAGGGGAGAACTTTGAAGATTACCATAGTGATATTCAGCAATGAGATATGTAGCACTTTTTATAGGTTAAGTTCGTGATATTAATTGTCCAACCTTGTACCACTAAAGCTGGAAAGGGACCTAGGATTCAATTAATATTGTAATTTCATTGTGTGAACAAGGAAACTAGGGCTCAGATAGGTCAAGAATTTTTTCCACGGTGGCCTAGCATATTCATGATAGAACCAGGACTAGAACCCATTTATTTTATTTTTACTTCAGTGTTCTTTCTGACTAATTTTATTAGAAGAAAATGAAAAAAAAATGTAGATTAGAACTGCTAAATATAATTAGTGATTTTTTTGTTTTCCTTCCGAGAGGAAAATAAAAAGTAGATATTGTTCCTTTAGAAATATTTGGAAAGTGCTAAGAACTATAGATTGTTACCATATAGATCATATTTCCCTCTATGAAATTTGATTCTTATTTTTATGGATAATCAACTAAAGTCAGTATATTTCTCAAGTTCTCTCCCCTTTTAATACATGTATATTTCAAAAAACATTTTAATCATGCTTTGAGATGGTTTATTTTATTTCATACCAAACCTCTGGCCTGGACTCTCATGACACTATTGATTGAGTAGGAATTTTGTTGCTGATTCAAATACAGGCATGTTTCCAAATAATAAGTTATATGAAAATATGAAAATTTGCCTTATCTGTAACTAGAACAGGAGATCCTGCAGTGTGTCTAAGTCTTCCAAATAAAACAGTTTTTAATGTCATGTATTTTCAGCTGTTCACAACTTCTATCTACTTTTCTTTCTTTTTAGTTTTGTAACTTCAAATTTGGTCATAATATAAAAACCTCAGGTTCCTAGGGAATTTTGAGGACTTTAAGAAAAGCATGTATGTGTATGTGTATACCTGTGTGTATGTGTGTGTTTCTCTATCTTTTTGTGCCTCCTTTTAGTTGGAAAGTTGCATTTGGGTGCAGAAATCTGGGTACAGTGTCACTGATAGAATTGAGCAATTTTTGTTTTTCTAACTTTTGTAGCTCTGGCCAGCTTCACATGGGCTTCTATCAGTTGAAATGGCATCTTTGACTTCAGCCAAGTGTAGGTTATTAGGTTATGAATGCAAAAAATGATGAGTCGTGTCCATATTTTATTCAGTGTAAGTAAAAGCAACATTGTAAAATAATTATAATCTCTTGAAGCAAAGCCAGTCACACAGCCTGAGCCCTTCTTTCTTCATTAATTTGTATACAGTTCTTATTTTAACAGAGCAAACTTTCAGAGGGTACTCACATGGGACTGCTGAACCAGCTGTACAACTTTTATTTTGAAGAAAAGAAGTTGAGCCTCTGAACAGGCTGTTTTAAGGCAGGGAGGGACTTAACTTTTCCGAGCTTGACCAGCATGTGGAAGAAGTGCTCTCATGGCTGCAGTAACTTAGGGAGCTCCTACCTGAGGGTTACTGGGGTAGGAAGTTTTCTGTTTGTTTTATTCTGTGTCTGAGGGTCTCGTGCACTTCTTTTGCCCCTATCATTGTGCCTCTTGGCGGTTTTTGCACACCCTGCTCTGTGGGGGAGTGCCCCGATGTGCCTGTCTTATGTGGCCTCTATGGACTCACTGCTCAGCTGGCAGAGAGCAGGGAAGTTTTCTCCCAGCACCCAAAAAGAGAAAGAGGAAACTACTTTTTCTTTCTGGACTCCTGGAGCACAATAGATCAGGATAAGTTTCCACATTCCCTCCCTGGATTTCTGGAGTGGTTTCCAGGAAGAAGTTAAATCTTCACCTTTAAATGGATGACCATGTCACCATCAGGAAGAAACATCTCCAAAGACCTATCTTTAGGTAAGTTATGCTACATTCCACATGGGCTATCAGGAAAAATAATTTTTCTCCTTCATCTTTAACTTGGGAATTCTGGCACTAAGCTGCAGCAAAACAATAAAGAATGTGCCTAAAGTTTAACTTGATGCATACCGAAGGAGTCCTTTTAATTTCTGAAACTCTATGTGCACACTCTTTATCAGCTCCTTAAAATATATTTTAAAAAGCATATTAGCTATTCAAGCACATGAATGACATAGCACAGGAGAAACTTTTGAAACATTAGGCAATCCCTTGCTGTTTCCAGTGATTGCTCAGCCCTCTAAATGGGAAATGCTGTGCTTGGTTCTTTCAACTGATTACACTCAGAGGTAGTGTTTTAATGCTGCAAAATGCTGCACCTTTTTGCAGTAATGTGTGGTGAGACAAATTTGAACACTCAAATGTACTAGAGTGTACATTTTATAGCTAGTTCAGGAGTATTTGTACAGCAGTGTCCCCGTACAATAGGGCAATAGGAGAAATTTTACACTGTGGTGGAATCTAGGAAAAATGTTGATACAGTGTATGGATTGAGCTGAGGTTTTATTGTGTGAGGAGGGACACTCTAAGAGTGCATCAATTTCTTCATTGACTCTTTAACTTTTGATTCATTAGTTACCTATTATATAGTTTAGAATTCAGAACTTTAAAGTAGCTGGAAAATAAACATAAACAATTTCTGCCTCTCAAAACACAAGATTAAAAAAAAGTTAAAAATATTTTAATTTGGTGCTTTCCGCAAAATAATATCCTAAGCATAGCAGAGATACTACATGTTAAAGATACGAAATGTTCAAGTCAAGTGCTCTCACTGGTTGTTGATCTTGAATTAATTATAGAATAATAGAAGTTTATGGATGGGATTCCTAACATATTGTGGTTGTTATATAATGAATAAAAGTGGACCTCAAGGACTATAATTATATAAAATGTGGCAATTTTTATGTAAGTTTTACAGTAAAATTAATAGCAACAATATGCTTTAGTAATGTTTAAAACAAAATTCTAGCTCAAATCTGTTTATACCCTTCTCTTGAAGATAAATTATATTTAAATCTATATGTAGAATTAATATCATAATCTGTCTACTTACACATTTGTAAATTTTATGCAGTGTTTGCAGTAAATAACCAAAAATCCAAAATGTCCCAGAATGTGTATCCATATGCCATATTTCCAAAAAATTGTCCAAGTCCCGTGCTATTAATTTCTCTTTTCTCCCCAATACACGTGTGAGTTAAAAAAAACATGACAGTTGCATAGATGATTCCAAAGTCAACTGCACCAAGGCGCCACTGGCAGAGGGCTGCTGCAGAAGTTCAGGAAGCCAAGATGGTGTTGGATAAAATCAGACCCTTTTAGCCAGCATCTTTAGTACATTACCCCACTGAAGAGCTGTTGTAATGAGGCAGAGAGTCCTTCACCACTGGTATATGCCAAATCCTGATTATCTCTTGACATGTTATATGCTTAGGTGCGAATCGCAAAGGAAATCGCAACTCAACAGTGCTGTTCTTTTTTTTTTTTTTTTTTTTTTTACATAAAGAACAGATCCTTTGTGGAAGCTGAGGTTCTTTACCCAGATAATTAGATAAAAATTTGATAAATTCAGATGACTGTTTCATGATCCTGGTTACCTGGAAGAGAAAATGTAGCTCCTAAGAAGGACATACTTTTACCCAGGCAGCTGTTTTAAACAAATACAGAGGTGGTTCCTGACTGCAAACAGGTTAAGGCCAGATGTGGGGTCGGAATTGGCTGGTCAACTTGCACATTGAGAGCTGGCTTTGCTTTGATCAGGATATGATTAAAGGATCCAAATTACCAGACATAATGCCTCAGAGAAAGTTCTGGGCTGTTCTTCAGTAAAATACATATGAGCTTTCTGGTAGCTGGTTGTACTTTTGGGCAAGTTGGGAACTGATTTAAGCTTGCCTTTGGCATTGTTGGCCATAATTCTATGCCCCATTACATTTTTGTTATCAGTCTCCTTTGCCAGATCCTTTGTTTCCTTGGACTATCCCTGGATTGTCCAGCGTTTCACACTGAAACATTCTTCTCAGGCCTGTCTTTCTGGTCAAAGACCCAAGTACCAGACTTTTCCTTCTCAGTATATGCTTGTTTGTACCCCTCTTTCTAAACTTTGCACACTCTTCTCAATCCATTTGTTAAGCAAATCTGTACAAGGCTTTTTGTATGTGCTAGTTACAAGTTTAACAGAAATTTTGTGAAAATAATACCTTGGGTGTTTATAAACCTTTTATTTAAAATTTTAACCATTAAGAGAGATCAGTCCAGATATTTTTTTTTTTTAGAAAATATCTGACATATTGACACCATTCAGATTTCTACTTGTAAGTTACTTTCTCTTGCAACTGAACCCACAGCTATAATTCAATTCACCTGGCCTTTTCTGAGTGACTACAAGTATCCAGAATCTGGGCTACAGCAATGTGGAAGACCAGACATGATAAAGAAAAACCATATTTGCCCTCATATGACATTTCATATATAGCTAAATAACTATGGCACACACAGACAATGAGTGCCAAATAGCATGTGACAACATTCTGGGAAATGGTAATAGAAGAGACAGATTTCAGTGATGACTAATTCTGACACCTAAGTGAATTGAGGTAACCAGATTTTTTTAAATTTTAATTTGAGACTAAATTAACACCAACTTTTCATTAGCAGAATATTTCTAAATTTCAGAGAGTAAGAGTCATCCATCAGGTGTTATAAATTAATTGAGAGGTTTTAGAATAGATGGTGGACATTGAAGTTCCATGGTTAGATATGATATTGGGAAGAGTAGGAGGAATCTTACATGCTACTCAGGGTTTGCCTCTGAGAATGTCTGCATCTCCTACAATGGTGATTTCCAGATCATTTCATCAGTTAGGTTATCAGATTTATGTTTTAAAAGTTCTTCATAGAAATTTTAGTTGTATATTTTCATACCGGGTTTGTGATGCAGGAAACAAAAGCAAGTTTCCTTTATGGAGTTTATATGATCTCCTTCATGCAAATTGTATGGAACTTTGGGATCAATGAGGCCATTTAGCCCGGAGCATGTATCATAATGCATCTTGAATAGACATTGTGGTTCTGTCTGCAACGTTCTTGCAGCTCAGACTTGTATAAAGAAAAGATGATTCTCTCTTTACTCGAGAAACACTTTAGGTTTTATAATTTCCAAGGAAGGAGCACTATCACAAAATGTATATTAATATATTTTCAATCATAGCACTGTGCTTGCTCCTCAATACTTAGAAAATAAAATTTTATAGATCCTTAAAATCCAAGATGTAAATCACACGAATATTAGAGGCCTCTCATAGACACATGCTTTAGATTTTTAAAACCTCCCCTTTTCTGCATTACCACAGTTTTATTTCTGGTAATCATAACTTATCTTTTTATATAAATAGATTCAACAATTTACAACACATTTCAAATGAAGTAGTTTATGTAATTTCTGTAATATAATTGCTGAAGATATTTTCATATTTTTGCATATTCATATTGCTTAGTGAACTTTCTATGGCCCCATGGGAAAGATCAACCTTACACTTTGATACCAAAAATAATCTCTTTCTCCTAGTAAAATTGCATTAGTGAAAATATCTCATCTGAATTTCACTGCCATAGAGAGTTTAAGTCTGGGTTTTTGTTGTAATTATCGCCTCCTACTTGACTTGATATTTTATCAAATTCTGTTTTGTTTGCATCATTTTCCTTTTGTTCAAATTCTTCCTAGAGATAGGGAGGGAAAATAAAACTTGTCTTACATGTTAAGCCTTATTTAGTGTTCTTTGGAACCAACAGCCTGTTGAACCTCTTCTGGATTTAAAAGTGGATAAGTTATTTTTGTGGTGACTTTCCATTAGAAGTTGCACTAAAAGTCATAAATGAAATCACGCAAATAGTTCTTCATCAGCCCTAGAATTGAGACCTGGTGTGTGCATCCAGGATCTGAGATGTTAAAGTGTAAGTAAAATGGCTGCCAGGGCCCAAGACTAATGAAAATGATGTTGAGAACTTCACAGCATTTAGAATGTGTTGCTGCTTCTCTTCATGCCTTTTCAAAAATTTTATTTTTACAAGTGTCTGTTAGCAGAGGAATTCTGAGTGTGTTTTTGGCAGGCATAATCTCTTTACATAGAGATGAAAAGCAGTAGGGTGAAATAAGAAAGCCTAGGAAAAGAAAGGCAGATCCTAATTTTGTTTGTGGATCTCATAGGATGGTTAGTAACCTATTGGTGTTACTGAATTCTAATTTTAAGGTAGGAAATCTGTGCTTTATAGAGGAATCATATGATGTCTCTATATATTTAAAATGGTGCACCTTTTGGACTGTAATCATTTATTTATTCTCACATGTAAGCACAATGTACAATAGACTGTTAACTGGAACTCAAGCAACCAACTCTCAAGCAACCGGCAAAGTTTTTTTGCCAGTTGCTTGAAATTTTGCAGGTTGCTTGAGTGCTGATTAAAAGAGTACAGTTACATTTATCTTGAATCTACCAATCCCCCTGGGTGCTGGTTAACTGAGAGTCTACTGTATTAACATCAGTGTCAAGGCTGAATCAGAAGTTGCTAATAGGCACGGATTATGCTGCACTTCAGATTTTATATATTTAGTTTTCTAGGCAAGGTGTTCTATTAGTATTCAACTATATAGATGTTTCAGACTTATTTTCTTCAGTAGTTTGGAAACAATAAAAAATTTAAATAATATAAAGTGTAAAGTCACTTCATAATTTAAAGAAATTATAATATATTATTGGCCACTAGTAGTTTTATCTCATAAATATTTAAGTATTTATGATATTCTTTTACTTAAGCCTCTTTTTAACACTTTTCTCTCACCCAAAATAATGTACTTTAGACAGAAATGTATTTAGTACAAAGTCATCAGAGTAAAAAGTAATTACAAAAAACAATTAAGCATGAGCTGATGAAGTATATAATGTATTACACTTTTTTTAATGCAGTGAATTCCTTGTAGGAAAAAGCTCTATGTAGATCAAATCTGACATATAATACCATTCTATAATTATATAAATATTTTACCAGTTTTTGGCTTTAAGTCAGGAGTGATTGTGAATTCATTTATTAGAAAAAGAGAGATAAAAAGAAAATGAAATAACCTGCAATGGTTACACAGTTACATGCTGAACATTTTCAGGTATTTTTAAAGAAAATGTAAATGATGATTTTTATGTAAGTGAAAATTGGTGGGGAAAAAATCCCCTATTATATTTAAGTCATCCCTCCTTGATATGAAAGTGAAAAATTCTTCTGGAAAATAGACATTGTGAAAGGAATTTAAAGTTGTGACACTATTGGACATAATGCTAATTAGAAGAGATATGTATTTTATAGCAGACATGCTTATTAAAAATTAATATTTTGTTATCTAGGTTAGGATGTTATTTCTGTTGGTTGATGGTTATTCATTATATGATTTGACTTATAAGGCAAGGAATAAGCACAAATTGATCTTTAAAAATATTACAAAGATCATATCAGAACAAGAAACATATAAGAATATAAAGCATATGGTAATGTTTAACATAAGAATTTATCAGAAATTACTGTGCCTATTTTTTCTGAGTTGTAAAAGTAGCTCTAATTTTTAAGTGTTCCTCACAAACTGTAATTTGATATACATTTTAAAGTCAGGCAGTAAATTATTTACTCCTGATGGTATTATTTCACCCATAATCAACACAAATTTAAATTATTTTCAGTAAACTTATCAGCAGCAGCAGTAGCAGCAGCAGTAGGTATTAATATTAATACTAAGAGATGCCATCCATTGAAATCTTAGCATATTTTTATTTGAATTCCATGCATGTAATCTTCAGAGAAACTTCATGAGGAAATAGTAAATCCAAATTTATAATTTTGAGTATAGAACCAAGAACAGGGAATGGACTAAAATGTGGGGAAATGTCTCTAACTTAATAGCTACACAAATTTTGTTTTGTAAGCTAGAGAAACTTGGTGATAATTGCATTTATCTTGGACATTGGTATGATTCAGAAATGGCTTTTCAAAGATTTGTAATATTCAAAATGAGGAAAATCAAGATTATGCAGGTAAGATGATCGATTGGGGATAGTTTAATGGTTTTATACCAGCTGGAAAAATTTATATTTGGAATAATCAGCCTGTTACATATAGTGTTAAGGTAAAAAGCAATGGAAAATAATATTAATTAAGACTAAAGATGACTTATGAGTTCTGACGATTAAGTTTGTGAACTCATCCTAGAGAAAGCGCTACATACCTCATTGCTGAATATCACTATGAACACCTTCAAAGTACTCCCCTTGGGAAGCTACGCAACTGATGTCAGCACCTAGTCCACACTTCAAAGCAGTTTTGGAATTCTTTTTCTGGAATGTCCATCAGAACTGTCATCATATGACCCTTGATGTCCTGAATGTCATCAAAATGTCTTCCTTTCAATATTTCTTTCATCTTTGGGTAAAGAAAAAAGTCATTGGGGGCCAGATGAGGTGAGAAGGGAGAGTGTTCAAACAGTTAGTGTGTACTGGCTAAAAACTCCCTTTACAGACAGTGCCGTGTGAGCTGGTGCATTGTTGTGATGCAAGAGCCATGAATTGGCTGGCAAAAAGTTCAGGTCGTGTTTGTCTAACTTTTTCTTGCAGCCTTTTGAACACTTCTAATAGTAAACTTGGTTGACTGTCCAGTTGGTACAAATTCATAATTGATAATCCCTCTGATATCAAAAAAGTTTAGCAACATTGTTTTGACTCTTAGTTTGGACTGATGGAACTTTTTTGATCGTGGAGAATTGGTTCACTTCAGTTATGCACTTGGACACTTTGTTTCAGGGTCATATTGGTACACCCATGTTTCATCACCAGTGATAATGTGGCCCAAAACATCATCTTGTCACTACAAAAGGTCTTGGTAAACCTTCAACTCTCCTTTCCTTTTGTTCATCGGTGACTTTCTTTGGGACCATTTTTGCACATACCTTTCTCGTGCCAAGATTTTCAGTTAAGATTTTCCTGTTTCTCTACTGATGTTTACTTGGTCTGCTGTGCTTCTCACAGTCAGACAATGATTTTGAAGCACAGTTCCATGAATTTTTACAATGTTTTCATCACTTCTGCTCATTACTGACTGCCTTGTCCTCTCTTCATCAGTAATGCTTTCTCTCCCTGAAAAAACATTTAATCCATTTGTACACTGCCATTTTCTTCATGGCATTATCCCCATAAACTTGGACTACCACATCCCTGATTTTACTTCCAGTCTTGCCAAGTTTAACAAGAAATTTAATATTCATTCATTGCTCTAATTCAAGCTTCAATGTTCTCTCAGTGGTACGCAGAAACATGCAACAACAATAATGAATGTCACTCACTAAGACACTGCCACACATCGACAGAAACACAGCTTGAGACACAGATACACCAAAGTTAGGAAACCTTTCCGAGTTGTTTGTACAGTGCTGTTAAGTGCATGGTGGTAAGTTTGTGAATTTAATTGTTGGACCTTGTATTTTTTTATGGAAATGGAATAAAGTTAAAGAAGTCTGTTCAGTCTCTTCAGTCTGTGAGTGGACTTGACATAATTTTGATAGTTAGTTCTCATGGGAAAGCATTAGTTTATTTATGTACTTGATTAGGTCACTTGGGCATGAGCTCTAATTGAGGAAAATCTAACATTTCCTGAATTGGAGCTGCTGGAAGTGTATGGGGCAAGTTAGTGCATTTGAAGGAACAGATAGATGATAAAGCTTCTAGATTTGTTATCTTCTTAATAGCCCAAACCTGTTCCATTAAAGCCATATTCTTTGTTAGGGATAAGTATTAATTCTGAGTCAAATTGGTGTTCATTTTTAGTGTTTTGGTGACTGGAGCCTGTAGGATATTGAACGTATTTTTAAGTTAAAATGGGTATTTAAATATTGTATATTTACCCACCAATTATTTATAGGCATTGAAAGTCATGGGATTTTTTAAATGAAAACTATAACTTTAGCTTTAAAAACATTAATATTTAATTTGACATGTTTAAGCATCAAAGAGCTTAAAACAAATTGGAGACTGTTAGTAATGAAAACACAGTAGGGCTATATTTTAACATACAGTGCGGCAATTTTTGAGTTCTAAATGAAGAAAGAAATGAAAATCCCATTAAGTCAAGTCGCTTTTGAATATATTATTAAATTAAAATTTGGATGAAAGTAGGAGCATGTTACAATCTGGGACCATCTGTTTGTTAGATATTTCCTCTAATGAAGATTCCAAATGCTTATAGCTATTCCGGTGGTTATGTCTTTGTGAAGCAACATAAAATAGAAAAAAGATACTCTTGCTAATTTCTATGCTCATAATTAAGCATTTGCTGCTTAGTCCAGCTGCATCCCATTGTTTCTCACTCTGAGATCCCATTTTATCTGGTTCTCTTTTACTGAACATTTCAATTCATTCTATTGTAATTACTTGAGGAAGGGGAGCAACTCCTACAAAACTGAGATTCTTGAGGCTAAAATAAATAGTGAATTCATGTTTGTATTTTCTATAACTTTTGGTAGACTGAGTGTTATAAGTATGCATTTACCCAATCTTCAAACCTAGGTACCAAAAAGAACCTGATCATTATTTTAAATGTGTTAAATAGGAAGTGTTGGGAATTATGGGCGATGGGAAACAAAAAGCATTTAGTTTCACATTTTAAAAAACACTAGAAGACTAAACAAAATCTAACTGTGTACTACTGCTAGCTGGTAACCCTTGAAATGAATGAATGATAGAATGGATAATTTGCTTAGTTAGGTCCCTATCATGGTCAGTCTCCATTTTTAAGATGAATGATGGCCAGTAAATCTTGGCTGAAAATTCTGGCAGCTTACATTCAAGAGGATTACTAGAGGGATGGGTACTTGGCTCCTGTTTCTGATACTAGTTAAAGAGTAAGAAAACCAATATACTCTATAACATACTTATTCCGTTTATCTGTGTATAATTTTGTAGTAATAAAGGAATAAATGAGGAATTATGTAATTGTTAAATGAATAAAAATTCATTAATGTTAGCTCCAAATTGAATTATTCCAGAATTAGGAGATGCAGTGTCGTTAATCTATCCCTCATTTGAACAACTAATGACTTGTTGGAAAGTACTTTCTTAAATGGAAATCTATCTTCCAATCAATACAACATTTTTTTCTCTTTTAATAAAATCAGAATGAGAAGGATTCAAAGTCTCTTACAAAACAGC
This sequence comes from Lyroderma lyra, assembly GCA_004026885.1. NCBI lineage: Eukaryota > Metazoa > Chordata > Mammalia > Chiroptera > Megadermatidae > Lyroderma > Lyroderma lyra. The sequence continues at coordinate 35,274 of PVJL010000139.1, read as the reverse complement.
CTTTCAAACACGGAAGGCAATTGTACCTATTGTTGTTTATAAACTTCCCTAAAACGTAGTGGCTTAAAGCAGCATGAGTCTACAGGCCACCTGAGTGGTTTTATCACCTGTGACAAACTTGGTTGATCTCAGTGGGCTTTCTTGTGCTCCTATGGTCAGAATCTTAGGTTTGGTGGGAGCTGGCTGGTCTAGGAAGAACTTGATTACACGATTTGGGTCTCCTCCATGTGCATCTCATATCCTTCTAGCCTGGATATTGTTCTCATGGTAACAACAGGAATCCCTGAGAGGAAGCAGAATCTCACATTTTTTTCAAGGTTCTGATTGAGTCTGAGTGACTCAAGATGCTACAGTTCTGTTGTTACAAAATAGAAAAAGGGATGTAAAGTACAGCCTAGGGAATATAGTCAGTAATACTGTAATAACTATGTATGATGCCAGGTGGACACTAGACGTATCTATCTGAAGGATCACTTTTTAAGTTATATAAATGTCTAACCACTGCTGTACACCTGAAACTAATATAATATTGAGTGTCAACTGTTCTTTAAATTAAAATTTAAAAAAGGAAGAAATCAAAAAGTCACATGGCCAAGACCAGTGTCAGTGTGAGAGAGCATTATTAATGGAAAGCATATACAATTGGATCAATTAATGCTCTCTGAAAGCTCATAGGCTTTTTCTCATTCTTTCCTTTAGTCCCTCCCTAGTTAATTCAGTCATTAAAGAGACAGCACATAGTTTAAATTTTTATGTTAAAGTTGTCTGAGTGACTGGTGAGGATAGGAAAAAGTATATATTAACAGAATAGTGAAGTTTAGTTGACCTTTATGTGGCTGATGGGTCATGTGGCTGATGCGTCAAATCCTGACTTCAGGACTATAGCATGCCTGAGATTACTATTTTAAAAAGTTTTAAAAAGTTAAAAGTTATGTAAGTTTTATCTAATTGCCTAGAACATGAGCTATTATATCCATAATGATCTCTCACATTTTTCTAGGAGAATTGATGTTTACCAAGTGTCATGCTAATAGACTTGAAAAAGATCAGTTATTTTAACTGAATATAATTAATTATATAATTTTGGGCAGTTCAATTCCAGTTCCTCTAAAACTGTGACATGGAAAGGAGGCCTTGCAAATAGTAAAATAATCTGCATGTTCCTTATACGTCTCATGCATGTGTATTCTCTAGAATTTATGTTTATCTTTTAGGAATTATTTATTTTTAATGGGATACATTTATTATATTGTTTTCTATTATTGAACCTTCCCAAACACCACTATAATGAGTAATTGTTTTCATAAAAGCCACAAATTACATAATTTCTCTTTTAAATCAGTGATTCACAAAATGAATCTGTTTGCTGTGGACATGAGAATTGTAGATTACGGACCAAAAGCAAAACAAAGCAAAAAAATAAGCTTTTGAAAACCTAACCTCAGATATTCTACTTTAGTAGTCCTGGGAGTAAAAAGCTTTGGTATATTTCTACATACTCCCCAGTTTATGCTGAGTCATAGCTAGATTTGGAATCCACTTTCCTTAATGATATAATTTACATACAGTAGGAATGGAAGAGCAGAGTTATTTGGAAAACATATTAATAAGATTAGCATCATCATTAGAAATAGAAGCCAAATTTTTTTCTTCTTTTTTTTCTTTCAAGATGTCTGTGTGTACAGAGGACCTATGAATACGAAGTGGGTTGGGTTCTTCTAAAAAATCTTAAATCTCTTTTATTAGGATGTAGGTTTATAAGATAAACTATCATGAACTCCAAAGCAATGATTGTCAATATTGGCTTTGTCTTACAATCACTGAATATAAAACTGGGTAGTTTTTAAAAAGTTCAATGTAGGGGTTGTATTTCAGACCTATTAATATCAAAATCACTGGGTGAGACCTAGGAGTCAGTATTTTTAAAAACACTCTCTAGATATTGCTAATTGTATAACCAATCGTGAGAACTACTGCACTGAAGAGAAGTACATATGAAGTACAGTGACAAAAGGGAGAAACATTTGAAGGTAAACATTGAGGATTATGTAGGACTTTGACAGGCAAGTGGAAGAAGAAGGAAAAGACATCAAGAAGATGGTATAGCATGAGCAAAGGCATGGAAATACAAAAGTGCATGAAGTGTTTGGGAGCCTTTTGGGGACAGGGAGAAATTTTGATTGGCTGGTATAGAGCTGAGCTTCTGCATGTGGAGGAATGTGTGGCTGAAAGATTGGTTAAGGCTAGTGAGTCCAGGTCCACACTTCATTTATTTTGTGAGTGTGTGCTGTCACCCATCTGGTCTGTTGAACTCAGTGTTTCCAAAATATCATATCATCACAGAACATCATTCCCCTGAGATACTCTGAACAAAAAGTCATTAAATAAGTTTGGGAAATATTGCCTGTCATACTAACTCTTCTCTTAGAGATGAGAACATATTAGAATTTTTGCAGTAAAACTTATTTATTTTTTTCAATATTTCCCCAAACATATTTTATTTCTACATAATGCTTATTAATATCTCCAGAAATCAGTGTTCCAAGGTACACATTTTTGTTCCTCTGTGCCTCCTTTAGTTTTCTGAAATTCACTTTGCTTCAGCTAGTCTTTTTTTTCTTTCTTTCTTTCTTTTTTTTCTTATTTATCTGGAAGATAGTCTGACCCCATGAAATTTCTCCATAGTTGACATTTTTTATCTACTCTTAGAGAAGCTTGGCAAAAAAAGTTGCTTAGTTGAGAGAACCGTTAACGTTCTATTACATAACTGTAATGGCATGAGTTTAAAAAAAGAAAGAAGACATATTTTGAAAAGATTGAGAAACGGTTGAGCCATGTTACATTATTGAAACAGCTGAGGTAAATTAAGAAATAACAGATGGGAGTGATCTGTGGATTATCTCACCCAGGTACCACTATACACACAAGTTTGGAACATTTTACCTAGCTCATGTGCATTTTTCCTCATTTCATCCTGAAGGGACTTTTTAAAAAAATAATTTGCCTTAAAAAATGCACGTTTAGTGAAAAGTGGACCATTCAAAATCTGTGATCAATACCATGTTGAAGAATGATGGCTTATACTTGTATAGAATTCCCTACCTAGGGTTTTGAAAAAAAATTTTACATCTGCTATACTATTTGTTTTTACAATATTGTATGAAGTAATAAGGAAACAATGTCGATTCCCATGTCATAGGTGAAGTAATGGAAGCTCAAGGGGTCACGGTAAGTTAGAGGAAGAAACATTGAAGAGTACCATTAAGAACAAATGGATTAAGTGTGACTTTGCCATTACAGACTGCATTTTCATAACAGATGATGTTAGGGGACCTTAATGACCTTGTCAGTCCAGCCATACGATCCTTCCTTGATGTATAGCCCATTCTGATTAGCCGAGGAGGTGATTTGAATCACCTAAAAATATTTTTAGCTACTCAGAAATAATGGACTACTCATGATATCCATGAAAAATTTCTCTTCTAAAAGTGTGGTAAGAAAAAAAATGAGCAAAGGTAGATTATCTTATGTTTTCTGGGTCATATGATTCACTGAGATCCCTCCATGGATTTGACCTGCCGCATACATGAGGTACATACTAGGAATTTTGGTATATGAAATCCTGTCTCCTGAAGGAGTAAAGAGGAGAGAAAAGGAAGATAAAGTTCAGGCAGTTGCTTTGAAAGCATTTCTAAACAGAAGAGATTTGTTGTTAACATAATATAAACAGCATTTTCCTAGGCAGCAGAAAGACCTTTGTGAATACTGAAGGATGTGGTTTCTAGGTTGTGCAAGACTAGAACTAGATTTCATTATGACTTCATTGTGATTTCATTATTAGAAATGATTAAAATATAATTCGACAGTAGCCACTCTGTTAATCTTTCATTATCATTGCTTTCTGTAAATGTCTTAATACTCAAAATGTTTGAAATTTATTGTTTTGATGATGTTTTCTTTTAATGTACTCTAGGCTGTTCTTGAGTGCCATAAAACTTCCATTTTTAAAAATATTTTACTTTATTGTGTTTTTTTCCTGAAATAACATACTAAGAACCTATTTTTAGAGATAAAATAAATCATACATTTTATTTAATAAACAACGATCTTACAAGGCTATTTTTTTCTCTCTTAAGAATCAAGTATTTATAAAATTTTTACTAATGGATGTATAATTTTTGTAATGCAAGGGGGTAAAGACACAATTTGTTATAAATACATACCATTTCTAGAATAGATCCATTATTTCTTGGATCTACTGTAGAAAATGAAACACACTTTCAGACTGCATTCTGAGGCCCTAATCCACTGTGCCAGATGACCAATGACCTGAACTTTACATAAAAATTCTTATTAATTCTGTATACCAGCTTTCAGACAAACTCAGTCTGTAAGTTGAGCTGCTAAAGTTGAATAATTTGGATCAGTGTGTATAATCAGGATCGTTTGTTCTTTATCTTTTTCCTACCTGCCAACATACTGTCTCCCTTTTTCTCTATTAGCCCAGTTAGCAGTTCAGCCTCACCTACTTAATGGAGGCCTGTCAACACTACACTGATAAAGGACCCTAGCTGCATCTAGTTTTTTAATTTGCATCTCTTATCAATTTCTAGAGAAAAATGTGATTGTTGCCCTTTCACACTTTCTGTTCTTCTTCTTCTTTCTCTTCTTTCCTGCCAGACACCAGAATACCTAGCATTTTCTATATGAGTACAATTTACTATATACTCAGGTAACTAATGGTTATGCCAATTGATGTGTTATCCTGAGGAGTTCTACCTACATAAACATTAGGACATTTAAGTCCACCTTATGCCTATGTGTTTAAATCTGAGCAGACAGTGGCCTTAGGACTGCCAGGGGGAGCATTGGTCCTAGGTTTTTCCCTTCAAAACTGGGATGCCAAAGAAGAGGTCTGGGATTCCATATTTAAGACTTATCCTGGGTTAGAATGTTAAGATATCTCCATGACTTACTGAGTAACTCAGAGATGCTGATTCTAGCAAAATTTTTCCTTAATTTTTGTACTCTATCAAGTCACAATTCAATCTCTCTTCCTTCTAGTCATTAAAATGTAGATTGCTGCTTCTGATCTTCTCATTAACTTCTCCAGTCCATTGCTTAACCATCTCTTCTTATAAATCTCAAATACCTTCTCTGATAGATGCCTCCTAAATTTACATTTTCAGATCTCAATTTTATTATGAGTGATGATTTTTACTTATTTCTCTTCCTTAGACATGTTCACCTGGATGACCTACTGATACCTGATACTCAACTAACAAAAAGAGATTTATTGTATTACATATTAATACTTTGTAAAAGTACATATGCATGTTTCTAAACTTTGTCCCTTGCAACACTAGTATCTCATAAGATTTAATAATTATACAAACATCCCCCTACACCCACTGTCGTGATTTCCCAGAACTTTATGTTTACTTTCAATGTAAATATATAAGAGGAAGATGATAGTTAGTGTTTTCTAAATTGACAGTGGAACCCTCTTTGTGCTGAATATCTGTAAACATCAGAGTCTTCAGTAAACTGTTGTTTGAGAAATATTTCTTAGATAAACAGCCTAGGTTAACTACTTTGACCCTCTTTGTTGATAGTTTATTGAGGAAAGCATAAAATGTTTACCTGTAGTTGTATTCCTCTTGTCATTTGTTATTTTTCATGCCTCTCTACTTCTTGTCTTTCATAACAAAGTATTAAGTTCTTTTAGTTATGTCCTTAGTAAATTGCTTACTTATCTCCTCTTTGTGCCTTTTCACTTCAAAATTGTTTTGTCTTACATCTAAAATTTTATAATTTTCAAAGTGATCTTCTAATCTCCACCCCCCGCCACAGTTCCTTATTTCTAGAGTTATCAAATTAGTCTTTAGAGCTGTATCATGTTTATGTCACTCCCTTCGTCCATAATTTGCAGTAACTCTTCAGTTTTAACCAAGTGATGCTGACTCTTCTGACATTCCAAACACTTTATGTTTGCTCTTCATTTACATAATTTCCTTCCTCCTTTTACAAATCGTATGCTCTAGTCATTCTGGATGATTTGTTGTCCCCTAGAACCTGTCTTATGTTTGTATTCCTGAGACTGTGTCCATTCTGCTTTCTCTGCTTCAGTGCTTCCCTTCCTTTTCCTGTCTGAACTCACTTTCTGTCCTTGTTTATGCTTCAAGCCCTAGTTTAAATGCTACTGTCTTTGTGAAATGTTCCCTGATTCTTCCACCAAAAATTAGCTTCTCTTTTATTGGGCTTTAATGGTAGTAACACTTTTTTTTTCTCCTAGCTTTGTATTTCTGAGCATATTTGACAGATGTCTGTATGATTATTTATTATTTAGTCCATATCCTATATTCCCTTCTTATGAATTTATTGATGGCTGAGGCTCTGTTTACATGTATAGAATTATAGAACAAGCATGTTGGAAAAATCTTATATGTAGTGCAGCTCTCTTCTTTCATAGATGAATAAATGAAAAACTTAAAGATATTCAGTGTTTTTAGTGGCAGAGTCAGGACTAGAACGCAAGTTTTAAATCTCCATTCAGAGTTCTTTCTAGCCTAGTTTCTTTGCATCTCTTACATTTCTAGTGTGTGGATCCACTATGTACCAAGGATCTTACCTATATTATATCTAATTTTAAGAGTAATGCTAGAACATGGTTACTACTATCCTCATATTATAGATAAAGGAACTGAAGTTCAGTAAGTTTGAATTACTTGACTAGGTAGAAGAGTTTGGAATTAAAGCCAGGTTCACTTGACTCCAGGGTCTATGTCCTAGGGACAAAGATTGAATGAATAAAAGAGGGCTATTTAGTTTAGGGTGGGAGTTTGGAGTAGTATCTTGGGAACCTGAATTGGATTGCCACCTAAGGATCAAGTCTCAGACTTTAAAATGATTAAGTTTAATTGCCAGCTAATAAAAATCACGAACACAGTGCATTGCAATTGTGTGTTTTCTGGAATGGCTAAATGCAAAACCAAATATCTACACAGGGCTAGTGAGGGTTGAGAGCAAATTTTTCAGCCTTAATACTACTGACATTTTGGACCAAATAATTATTTGTTGCAAGGAATTCTTGTGTACTGTAGGATGTTAGAAGCATCCCTGACTTCTACATGATGATAGTAACATGTCCCCAGTTGTGATGACCAAATATGTTTCCAGGCTTGAGCAAATATTCCTTGGTTTATAAAATTATGTCTCGTTGACAATGTATTGGTTTAGAGGAAACAAAGCCCTCATACATGGTTGGTGGGACTGAAAATAAGCACAAAGTAGTAATTTTGGAAAACTGTTTGCAGTATCCACTAAAGTCCAATTTATGTATGCCCGGAAATTGCACTCCTAGGTGTATACCTAAGAAAAGTGCCAACATATCCTATACTCATCAAAGACCTGTACAAGATGTTATTAGAAGCACTATTGATAATAACCTAAAACAAACAAACAAACAAAAAGAAGACCATCAACAGTAGAAAGAATAAATAAATCGTATGGAATACTATAAAGCAATGAGAAAGAACGAACCCCAAATACATGCAACAGTATGGGCAAATATCACAAAGATAATGTTGAATGAAAGAAGCCAGGCACAAAAGCGTACATACTGTATGATTCCATTTATTTATGGTTCAGGAACAGGAAAAACTAATATAGGTACTGAAAGTCATGAAAGTGGTTGCCTTTGGAACCCTTTTAAGGTTCATGAGGAGGGCTTCTGGGTGTTGGCAACATTTTTTTAATCTGGTTTCTGATTGTACGGGTGTATTTATCTGCAAAAATTCATCAAGTTAACATGTGATTTGTATAATTTTCACTTTGAGTGTTATACATCAATAAAAAGTTAGGAAAACAAAAACTAGAGCATCTTCTATTTGGGGGAAGATACTCAAACATTCCACGTTAATTGATTGCAGATGAAACTTCAGGAAAAGCTTGGTGGTGGTGTTAGAACAACTTTGAGAGGGATATGCTTTGTAAGTGGCTTTAGTATGGCTTGGATAACCGTGAAAGAAATGAACAATAGCTCTCATCTGTGCCCTGTCAGTGGAACCCTGTCAAAGAAATAATCAATAAATGTGGAAGACAATTAGAAGTTGTTGTCTATGCATTTCATTTTGTTTACCAACATATCCTGCTAGTTTTATTATTCTATACTATTAATGGAAGTGATTATGCTATCTTCAGGAAATAAGAAATGGAAATGCTTTACATAGAATGATACAGACCATGTGAGGCCAGCATATTATTGTATTATATAGCCATGTAGTAATTGCACTGCAATTCTTATATGTTCATTAGAGAGATAATACTCTCGTATTAATATCTAGATGGCTAATTGTTGTTATAATTAGGAATAATTCATATCAAGATACAAGCTTTCTTTAAAATAAATTACACTTTAGTAAATATTTATTCATAGTTTTGCACTGTGGGTGCATTTTGAAATGGTAAGTTAGTTGAACTCTTTGTTATAAAATTTTGAACTTTTTCACAAATTTATTCTTATAATGTATAAATTTGGAAACCATTCATTAGGCAATATTTTATAAAATACTCTGGAGCTGGAAAAAAAGCAGAAAAACATTTTTTTAAAACTTTATAGTGAGAATTATTAGTCTTTTGATTGTGATATGGCTATTTAATGATCTAATTTAAAAGCCTCTATTATGAAGGAAGATATATAATCTTTAATTTTTTTAATATTTACATTAATAGACCACATGGCATGTATAATTTTAATGATTCTGACTATTGCAGTTAAATGAAACCAAGTAGACTGGAGGTTGATCAATGTAGAGGTTTTGACTTCCCTTACCCCTACTGTGGTATATCCAGTGATTCTCCCATTAATTCTGTTGTCATGAATGGAAGGATAAGTGAAGATGCATTCAGAAAATGAGAATATGATTATTTCATAACATCTTTTATCTTCTATCTGAAGTATTTGTTATACATTTTGGTGTATAATTTGCTTAGTGTCCATCTCTTTCACTGACATGTATGAGACAGAGACCCAAATAGAGACTCCAGGGACCCCTCTCTGGAGAGGGGACAGGCAGCTGAAAGCAAGCACTAGAAGGGTTCAGGTTTTGCCCTAGGGATATCCCAGGAAATTGGTATTGGCGCCTGCCCCCAGGGCTTGGCTTCTGTCCCTGGTACCAGAATGTGCCTGTCCAAGTCTATGCCATGTGAGCTCGGGTTCCTTTTTCCCTGAGCCAGGACATGTCGCCAGTCTCCACCTCTGGCTTCTGGATGGCACTACCTGAGGCCAGCACCTGAGCCACCTTGGGCACTCTGGGATTATAGTTCATGCTGGCCACAGCAATCACCTGTAACCTTTGGTGTAAAAGGCCATGAATTTCAGCTAGATATCCCAGGATGATAATATGGTGGAACCCTTCTCCATGCCCTGTGCCCCAAGCAGGTGGGCATTGTCCGTGTAAGCCACATACAGTGGATATAGCTTCACTGGATCCTGGCAGTGTCCTAACTTTGCCCTAGACGTACCATCCTGCAATGTATGTTTCATGCCCACAAATTTGATGTATGCACTGCCAAAGTGAGCACCATGTCCATAAATTTGGGATCGAGTTTGCATACATTGTATCTCCAGTGCTAGCATAGTGTGATACGGTGAAAGCTCTGATGGCCATTCCAGAAAAAGACTTCCAAAATTGCTTTGAAGGGTGGACTAGGTGCTGATATCAGTGCATAGCTTCCTAAGGGGAGTACTTCAAGGTGACCGTAGCGACATTCAGCAATGAGATATATAGCACTATTTTTAGGATGAGTTCACGAACTTAATTTTCAGATCCCATATGTGTCTGGGTGCATATGTATATTACTTATTCTTTAATAAACATTGTGTTCTACAGAAGGAGATATTTTGGGAGAATTTGCAGTTATTCAGTAGTCTCCCAGCACATGCAGGCTCAGCTACATAACATTTGTTTCAAGAGTAAGCAGTCAGCCAAGTTCTGTTTTTATGTTCACTGTGGAATCATTTATTTCAAATATAGTGTCTGGCAGAAGTAATGCCCTTTTTAAAAGTAGTTAAAGTATTCCTGTGTTACAGAATTGCATGCTTATGATTTTGTAATAAAAGATTTGGTATAGATTACCAGCTCATAAAAAAGGGTGTTACTTCTGCTGGATCCTGTATAATGTTCTAAATGTGTTGGAGAAAGTAAAAACTACTCAAACCAGACACAAATGATTCTGAATTTTAGAAATTATAAACTTTGGCAAAGTTTGCCAACTATTATACAAATTTATGCTGACTTTTCTGATGACGATATTTTAGTGGCATTTTTCAACTACAGAGGCATATGAAAGCCATTAGAGTCAATTCTGAAGAAATAAAGATGGAACAGCATTTTATTGTGAAATGAGATTTTATAAATCTCTGTTAAACCTAACTTTAATCCTTTTTCTATATAGTTATTTTGTACATCTGTTGCTCCATGCAAAGGAAACATTTTGAAAGTAAAGTTAATAAAATCTGTCCTTTGAATTATTCTTAATGAATATAGATGGACAAATCTGGCTGTACCATCAACCAAAGATGAATGTGTAGAGGATTAATTTTGACAATGTTGTTGAAAATATGCAGAAGTTAAGGGCTTCAAAAACAAATTAATATTTTTTATTACTTTAACAGAATACCATGTAGATATATACAAGGGCTGTCTGTAATAAATCCAGCCATAAATGCCTCTATTTTTCATATTACATGGCTGGATACCTTCTGGACAGCCCTCGTATTTGTTGCCTTTTTAAAAAATAAACAAAATACTTCAAGTAGAAAATTAATCCATTGCTTTTTCATTTTTCTATAATATCTTTAATATTTATATTTTTAAACTGGCATATCAATACAAGTTCATCTAGACAAAATGTTTACTGTCTAAATTTCTTTTCTAGCCATTGTTATTTGTCTTATTTCATGATTATGTCTGAGAGTAACCTTTTCATGCATATAAAGGGAATGTTAAAAAATGATCCACTCTGGTGTCCAACATGCTAGGTATGCCACTGGCTAAAACTAAGGGTTATTTTTAAAAATCTTTTTGGATGACTGTGGGAAATGACTTTTCATTTCTTTGTCTCTACCAGAGTCATGAGCAAAGTAATTGATAATATATAGTTCTTGAATGAAAAGATAAATAATAAATGAATAATAAATGCTTAAAATAAGCCATTTTGGCCTGTTAACGTTACTGGAAAACACCATTTTTACTGTGAGCCTAAAAACCTAAAAACAATTTAACTGCTAATAAAAACTCTTTTAGGCTTATGCTGAAGATGAAAACTACTAAATAAATACTATAAACTTCAGTATGTTTAAATCTTGATCCCCTAAAAATAACCAGTAAAAGGTTTTGAAATTTCAGGCCTGATTTGATCTTCATTTTTTTCGTCTGTAAAATAGGGATAATAATAATAGTGCCCTGTATGGTTGAAGTGAGAATAAAATGAGATAATATGTAGAGAGTACTTACCATAGCGCTCAAAATAGTCTAAGCATTTAAACCTGTAATTTGGGGAGTAAAATTCTTTGACCTAAATAGGTCCATAAACCTTTTTATTTGAGATGAAAATATTTGTAAGCCAATATTTGATTCTTTAAAAATGTTAATAGCACTACATTTGATGACTACAACTTTTGTCAGAAATGACTGAAAGCCAGAAATGGATGAAAATTGGAAAGAAATAGAAAACCACTGTGGGAAGAAGGAATCAAATTTCTGAGAGACATAGTCATGGTTTTCTGCAAGCTAAGTTTATGTCAGGACGACTTGACAAAAACCCTACCTAGAATTTAGGCTTATGAAATGCAAAGTTTCACTGACCCTGACAGCATCAAGCAATGTTAGGCAGCAGTTCACTCCCTTGTGCTGTCAGCTATGTCCTGTTGTTCTCCTCACATACGAGGTCTGACAGTTAAGTTCACGAACTTGCCACCGTGCACTTACGTTGGCATCACTGTACAAACAACATGGTAAAGTTTCATAATCTTGGTATATCTGTGTCTCACAGCTGTATTTGAGTCAATGTGTGTCAGTGTCTTCCTGAGTGGCATTCATTATTATTGTTGTGTGTTTTTGTGTGCCGTCATGAGAATGTTGGAGCTTGAATTAGAGTAACAAACATTAAATTTCTTGTTAAACTTGGCAAGAGTGGAAGTGAAAACAGGGACATGTTGGTCCAAGTTTATGGGGATAATGCTATGGAGAAAATGACAGTGTACAAATAGACTGACTGAACATTTTTCTGAGGGAGAGAAAGCATCACTGATGAAGAGAGGTCAGGGAAGCCATTAACAAGGAGAACTGATGAAAACATTGTAAAAATTCATCAAATTGTTTATCGGAATCATCGGCTGCTGTGAGAAGCACAGCAGACCAAGTAAACATCAATAGAGAAACAGTTAGGAAAATGTTTACTGAAAAGCTTGGCATGAGAAAGGGGTGTGCAAAAATGGTCCCAAAGGAGCTCACCGATGAACAAAAGTAAAGGAGAGTCAAAGTTTGCCAAGACCTTTTGGAGAGGCAAGATGATGTTTTGTGCCATGTTATCACTGGTGATTAAACATGAGTGTACCAATATGACCCTGAAACAAAGCATCAAAGTGTACTATGGAAGTCAGCCAATTCTACATGGCCAAAAATATTCTGTCAGTCCAAATCAAGAGGCCAAACGATGTTGCTAACAGTTTCTGACATCAGAGGAGAGGGATTGTTCATTATGATTTGTACCAACTGGACAGTCAACCAAATTTACTACATGGAAGTGCTGAAAAGTCTGCATGAAAAAGTTAGATGAAAACGACCTGAACTTATAGCCTACAACTCATGGCTCTTGCATCACAGCAAAGCACCAGCTCGCAGGGCACTGTCTGTGAGGGAGTTTTTAGCCAGTACACAAATAACTGTATTTGAACACCTTCCCTACTCACCTGACCTGGCCCCCAATGCTTCTTTCTTTACCTGATGATAAAGGAAATATTAAAAGAAAAACATTTTGATGACATTCAGGACATCAAGTGTCATATGATGACAGCTCTGATGACTATTCCAGAAGAAGAATTCTGAAATTGTTTTGAAAGGTGGACTAGGCACCGGCGTCAGTATGTAGCTTCCCAAGTGCAGTACTTCGACTGTGACCATAGTGATATTCAGCAATGAGGTGGGTATGCAGCGCTTTTTCTAGGATGAGTTAATGACCTTAATTGTCAGACTGTGTAGATGGTATTAGAGAAGTAGAAAAGTCACATTCACTGACATCTTTAGATTCATATTTATTCCTCATTTTATCCTAGAGAAGGGCAATAACACTGAATTATAAACAAGGGCTCTCTGGAATATATCCAGCCATGTAACATGAAAAATGAGGCATTTATGGTTGGATTTTTTCCAGACAGCCCTTGTATACTATTTCACATATGTAATATAAGATATACTTGTTTTATATATACTTTAAAAACTCAGTCATACTGATACCATCACCCAACATATAGCTGTGATGTGCACTGTCTTTAATTGTACATGATTTTTGTGTAAAACAGTCTGTTATTATTTGCATATTGTTGACTCACAGTAGGCTCTCCTTTTATAGCCTGCTTATTTTTATAAAAACAATAGTCCTCTCTTACACTTTCCCTTTTGGACACTATAGCAATAATGCCATATGTAATAATATATAGGGCATTTCTCTAGTTTGTAAACATTCCTCTTGTATTGCTTTCAATTTAAATCTGATGTGAATCCTGGAAGAAAGGGCAACATTTGTTATTCCTGTATATATTACCAGTGAGATAACTCTGGACTGGAGACTGTAAGCACAGAGTCATAGGTTACCAGGTGAGTAAGGTGTGCAGTCTGACCTTCTACTCTTTTTCAGAGCACTTTCTATTACCATAAAATGTTTGTGGTGAATATGCTGTCTGTAGCTAAAAAGCATTGAATTGAGAAGTTGCTATATACAGCTGATAAATTTAACTAAGAATTGGATTGTATTTTGATACCAAGCCTCGAATACCATATTTGCTTTTTAAAAATTTCTGTTGAAACAATAATCAAGTTAAAGGAGTGGTTTTTATTGTTATTACAGTAGTAATTCCAAAAGTGGTTAGAAAGCAATTCTGAAAAAAGAATATTGAGGTACTCATTTTTCACCACTGTTATATTTATTTAATTTTGGGAATAGGGTAAAGGTGTGTCATATGCTAAATAACAATCAGTAGAGACCTATGCCCAAATGTAGATCTTGACAGTTTTCTGTTATTTCCATTTATAAACATTGTGAGACTGATTAATTTCTCTTTCCTTCTGTCGGTCCCTGCCCACTAATCTAAACTTCGTGTAATGTCTTTTTATTATGTGGTGAACTGAAATTCAGTCTTTCTGCTTACTACTAATGAGACTTCATTTATTGTCTTAAATAGAGCTAGAAGTAATGGTGTACTGGTAACCTGCTGGTGTAAGAAGAAATAAAAATCCCTGATTTGTAGCATTATCCAGTTTCCATGGTATAAATACTTCCATCATGGATTTGAAATTGGGAAGGCATGAGCCCAGTGAACTCTCAAGAGGTGCCAGGGGATGGCTCCAGCATACCACTGGGGAAGGATAAGAGTTCACCACACTTTGACCCCTGAAGTCACAGAAAATGAAACTGAGGCCAAAGCAAAAGTGAATACTTACCCTTTCTTTTTTCTCCAACTATGAGTACTTAATTTAGTAGATACTGTAAACTAGTTGAGGAATGAGCAATTTATCTAAAAACAAGGTAGTGGTAAGCATAGGGCAAAATGTTATTGTGAAGTAATTTTGGGAGACAATTTAAAAGCTAACATGTGTTGATAGCCAGGGGCTCAAACAGATTAGTGACAAGAAAGTACTATTTCTGCCTACAGAAATTACTCTGTAACCAAAACAGATTAGATTGACACTTTAAAAATAATTTAAAATGGCATTATAATTTTCCCTTGACTGGAGAGAGATTTGTAGCTTCAAAAAATCTGTTACAATTCAAGTTCTTATTTTCCAATCTTAGTAAAGGAAAAGTCACAGAGTGAATTCCTAGTGGTTTACTTAGATACTGGTCCAAAGGTTTCTGGTTCAGATATGTACCTTGCTAGAAGGAGACACAATGTATGAGGGAGAGTGTCTTTCAAGAATTGCCAATAAAGAATAATCTAATGGTCAGATCTTTTTTTCTCTTCATTTTCTCACTTAAAAAAATTCAATCCTGTAATTTATACATTCTGTTAATTGTACTAATTACATTTTCTGAATTTGAATTGAATTGAACACCAGTCATCAATTTTTATCCCCTAAATTTAAATGCCCTATATTAATTAGATTTGCATTATACAATGCTAATGTCAAGTTTTTGACTGAAGATAGTCATGAAATCAAAAGTACAAATGATGTTACAATCTACGTCTAAAAATAAGAATGAGTAGTTGCTTAACTGAATGGTATTTGAAACTGTAGCATATAAGATTTATGATCTTTTAGATTTAGAAATTGTTAGATATTTAATACTATTCAATCCCTTAATTATATTACTCTTAATTGAATCTATTTTGGTGGGGGGACTCAAACAAAATCTGCAAGAAGAATTGAAAAGACAAACAGTACATAGCATTATTTTATAGTGTGTGATAATACCAGTTTGCTAGCTTACATTATATAGATGGTGTTGATTTACAGTAGTTGAAAGATTATGTTGCCAGACTCTTAGAATACTAAGAATAATAAACCTGACTCTTTAATTTTTCTAAAGATACAATAGAGGCTACATTAAGGTAAAATAGAGGAATTTTAAGACCAGAATGGATGGATACCAAGTGTTTCAGTTTTCACACTTTTCTAGCTACAAATAAATTACACATAGAACATAAAAAAGCATTTGATTTTTTTTAGAAATTGAGACCATAATTTTATTATTGTCTGCTTTTCATATATTAGCTGTCTGGCTATGAACTATGTATAATTTCATATTTTATAATGCACAGTTTGTATTAACAGGTATAGATTTACAGGCCTCAGGAGGCTTTAGTTCTATTAGTCTAGCAAATGAATTGCATAGACTACATGAAAGAAACATTCTCAAGCAACATGAATATGCTGTCTCCTAAAAATAGTCTACAACATAACTTAATCCTCAAATAGCAATACAAGATACCAAGACAGTAAGTGATACTGAAGGAGTACTGTGAATTTACTGAGATGAGGGACCAATAACTGAGTGAAGGAATCCAGGGAGACTTTTGTGAAGAGGTAGAAAATGATTTGCAACCTGAAGGAGGATAGGAGCCACAGAATTTGAAAGAAAGGCTTGGGCCTTTTAGTTGGGAGAATTGCATGGGGTGTGCTTAGTGAATTGAGTGAGCACGTCGAATGTTTCAGGGACGGTGACGTGGCTCTTCTGATTGACTGTGAAGGTTAGTTTAATTGGACAGTATATAGTATTTCTCAAATAGTCATGTGCTTGCAGCTCACCCAGAGATGCTGTTAAAATGCACATCCTCGATCGGTCTGGGATGTGGCACAATACACTGCAGTGCCAGCGAGCGCTTAGTGATGCGGCTGCTGCTGTTGCTCCGGGGTCACACTTGCAGTGTAGTGTTAGATTTTCATCTTGATCTCTAACTCTCCACTTTGTATTTTAGCTTGGAAAGTTATTTAGAATTTATGTACAGATGAGATCATCACATTCATCTGTTCTCACTTGTAATTATTGGGCTGAAGTACCTTTGAGGCAGTTTGTACCCTCAGAAGTTTTCCTGAGGGCAGTACTGCCATGGTCTCAAGGTGTTTTGGGCCCAGTTCCTGTTGACCTTCCTCTACTTGTAGTTTCTGACATCTGATAGACTTGACTTTATTATCTGCTCCCTATTTTCCCATTACTTTTTTTTGGGTCACCTCTACTAGACTGTGGGGTTGTCTACGTTACAATGCTCTAATTCTGTCTTTTTTGATGCCTTCTAGAAATATCTATTACCTTTTGTGCACACCTCACCTGGAGTCTCCTCATCTGTGCTCTATCCCTGGTAATCCTTGCCCACAATACCCATGTTTCTTATTTGAAACTATCAGTTGAAAGGTCAAAAAAATATTTTGAGGTCTAGTGTGGAGAAAGTTGAAGTCTTTATTAAAGAATTTGAATTTTACCTTATTAAAAAAGGGGCATTGATTTTTTTTTGTTTAATACATAATTTAACTAATTAAGACCTCTTAAAAGGCTAATGATTTCTGTCAGTGAAGTTGAACAACATTAAAAACTGATGTTTCAGTTTATATTTGATGTTTTTTGTAGATATAGAGGACTTGAAAAATTGACTATAAAGTGAGTTGTTTTGAAAAAGTTAGATTGCAGTTGTCAGGTGAGAGAAAAAAATTGGTTTTCTGTTTTCATTTTTGATGTAGAAGGGTCTTGGGATATCATTCTCCAAGCCAAAGAATGAGCCATCTCTCTAGAATTTTGGTCTATGGAATATAAGGAATTTTCTACGTCCCATAGTGATTATTTCTCTCTTCTTTTCCTGGGCCACTAGGCAGACGCCCAGGTTTGGGACTGGATGAACTTTCAGTCTGTCTGTAACATGGAACTTCTTTTTGGCTTATTACACATTTACAGAGGCTATTTTCAAAGTAATAATTTTCTTCTTTGGTAGAATATGGATTTTAAAAAATTTCATCCTTATTGACATAAATAAGATCCCAAATTAAAACTGGCTTTTTTTCTTCTTCTGTGGAGAAAAGCCTTACAGGATATACACGTTTTTTTCTTGTACTTTTATGATTCACAAGTAAGGAATTATTTTTTAAAAAGTGAACGCAAGTGGAATAATACAAACTCTGTTCTGATACGAGTCATTAATGTTCTTCACTAGCCTTGAAGGTCAGATATGCTCTGGCATTTTGGCAAAGGTGGTATTTTCTACTTAGCTTTGTGGAGAAAACAAACAAACTTCTGTGATTCAGTCAACCGAGATAGTGCCCACCTGCTCTTTTGGCCTCATTTTCCTAACATCTTTTTGAAGTTGTGCTTCCATCTATTGTATTAAACTCAAAAGATATAATTTCACTTTCTCCTCTTGCCTTAAGAGAATGGTTTCTTTGAGAGTAAAAAACACTGTTCTATTTAGTCCTTTGGTGGCTTAACTGGAAAACTCCCCTGAGTATTGCCCTTCAAAGTCATCTGGAAGGCTAATTAGGGCTATAGCATCTAAGAAAATACTGAGAGCCTCCTGCAAACAAAGCTGTAAATAGGTGGGAGATAGGAAACATGCATGCTGAAAGCTCTTTCTGCTACCATAAACAAAGGCACATCATATTGGACCATTGTCTCTACAGAATTTGTCTGGAAGTTATTACAGATAAAGCAAATGTTTTTTACCTTATAGAAATGTGTTCTAAAATATGCAAATCTGTTGTCACCATGTCAAAGAAGTTGCTAACTTGAGACAGTGCTTGGGGAAAGAAAAAGAAAACATTTAATTTCATGTGTTCAGTATCTGCTATGTGTCAAGGACACTTCGTCTTTATTAATCATGGGAAAAAGACAAATAGCTGATAGAAATGTATTCAATGATATGGACAAGAAATTTAAGAAAAAATCATTTATCACTAATTCCTGTGGATAATATTACATTATAATCAGACTATGGAACATTAGGTAACTATTAAAAAGAATGAAATAAAAAAAATAATTAAAAAAAAGAATAAAATATACTTCTACATTAATCTGAAAATATTCCCAAAATAATTATAAAAAGTAAACTGTGAGGTGTACATTAGAATGCTTTACCTATAACAATAGGAATGGGATTCCATAGTTTATATATTTTATGAGTGCTTTGAGAAAGTTGTAGAAAGACACATTTCATACTATTCATGTTGATTAGCTCAGAGGGATGAGATTGGTAGATAGAATGGGAACATAATTAATAGCTTTTAAATTTATATACTAATGTATATATTTTTAATTTTTGGGATAAGTATGTATTAATTTTATTATTAAGAATGTATAAGATTGAGAGCATATCTGTAGTTTCTAGGTATTAGGGTGGAGGAGAGGGTTTGATTCCAAGGGTCAACATGCAGGAACTTTTGGTTCATGAAACTTCTGTATACTGATCATAATGGTGAATGATGATGATGAATTTTTGCATGTGTCAAAAATTATAGAATTTTATACCAGTGAATCACATTTTATTGTATTTGAGTCTGTCAGAGACTGTAAAAATCAATGAGAAAAAAACTATAATTTTTTTAAAATACTGAGAAATTAATGATAAATATAGTCCTCAAAACTTACTAATTATAGACTAAAGTGAAAGACAAATATTTTTCAAAGGAAACTATTTCATCATGTTGAAAACTGTAGGGTTATTTTTCAATTTGAGTTCACCTAGTCATTGAGGGTCAACAGAATAAGCAGTAAGTCAATAGGAAGATCAGTAAGTATTATTCACCCTGTTTTATAAATAGCTAAACTAAAGCTTAGGACAATTTAATAACTTACTTAAACTACACAGTTAATAGAACTTCAAATTAAAATCCAAATTTTGAAAGAAAAAAGGTCAAGATACCTAAAAGTTAAATATACGTTAAGATACAACTATTTGTATGAATTCACTCTGATAAGGCAGTGATAAAAAAAACCACCACCAAGATTTGAGATAACAATATACTTTTTTACAGTAGGAGTAGTAAAACCGACCTAGACATATGTTGTAATTTATAGCCTACATCTATTTAGGCATTTCTTAAGGCTCTGGATATAGTGACCACAAATTATCATAATCATCTAAGTATAGAGTTCAATCCAGGATACTGAAAGTAAGGTAATATAATATTTTTATAAAGAATCTTAATTCAACACTACAAAACAACTTGACCTATTTACAAAGGGCTTTTAATGAAAAAGTAGGGAGTATAAAGTCAGTGGTAAATGCTTTAACATGGGTCATTATAGTAAAAAAAAAGAAGTATAATTTAAAACCTGTTTGGTAGTGCTACATCCGCATCTTATGACAATGATAAACTGTTTTTATGTCTGTAGGAGTTAAGTGGCACAAGAGGTCAGAGCTGCATAATTAAGGTTGATGGTTTGTATTGTAATTCATGGATATGTCCATTTCTAGTAATAACAGTGAATATTAATTATGTCTTCCTTTTAAGTGATCATAATTCAAGACTGCAAATTTTAAATATAAACTATTTTATAAGAATAGAGTAGGGATTTCCTCACTGACTTCAATTCAACTCACTGCTTTTTCTTTGTTTTAAGTTTTTCTTTGTTTTTCTTTCTTTTTCAGTATTGAATGTATACTTTCATTTTGCCCTCATCTCTAAATTGTATCTGTCTTTTCTGAACTCAGTTGAAATCCTATATTTTTCATATAAACCTCTTTGGAAATAATGCCTTCCATTTTCTGAAATCTTACTATAATTAGAATATAATATTTTTTTCTGTTCTTTGTGTGTTAATTTTATCTCTCCAAACAAATATTCACCTTGACCTTTACCTAGCATCCATACATTAAGTCAAGTGTGTGTGTGTGTGTGTGTGTGTGTGTGTGTATTTTTTTTTTTTTGAGGGGGAGTGTTTTCCTGGCTGGGAATCAAACCCAGACCGCAGTGTTGAGAGCGCCGAAGCCTAGCCACTATGCTACCAGGGAACCCCCAGTCGAGTAGACATTGATCACCTTTTCTGTTCAAGGCACCATGCTAGCTGGAGAGGAAGATAACAAAAAGACCTAAACTCATGTGTAATTTAAAGAATTTACTATCCAGTAGGAGAGATAAGACTTGTTGCACATGTGACTGCAATACCAGACATCATGTGGAACAGAGTGATGAAAAAAGAGACACAAAAACATTGGAGTGTTGGTGCAACGAATGAAGGACAAATTTTTTTCAGACTGATCTTTGAAACATTCAGTAAAACTACTTTCCTAATTTGTTTTCTTATTTCAGAAATCTTTTCTGTGTCTGAAATTAACACTAAGAATTCTTTGACCTACAAAAACAGCAATTTTATATGACATAATTGCCAGTCTATTTGTAAATTTTGTCATTTCTCTTCATCATGTCATTATCTTAGTCATGTTAGGTACATTATTTGTTGAGTTACTAAATTTGTTGAGTTCACTGTCCCTCAGAATGTCTTAAAAAATCATACTAGAGATGCCATTGAAGTGAAAAGTAAATGACCATGGAGAAAGGCAAAGAAGCGAAAGTACTGGGTCCTGTATTTGACATTGGAGCAAATATTTATGAGATAAATGACCTTAATTATCTATTTCCTTGCAAAGCAATAACAAAGTGCTTGACAAGAACTCAAAAGAACAATACTCAGAAGTAGATAAAGCTATGCAATATTGTCCTTTAGATATATGGACAAGCATTGTTTTTCACTCCCTAGTCAGCACAACTAGAGGTAACAGCAGTTGCCAGATCACCTGGACTGAAGACATGAATGCCAAAGTGATGATGAGAAGCTGTAATGACCACCAGTATTATACAGAGATATCATGAAAGCATTTTGTTATAGTTTAAATGGCAATTTTTGTTTCTTTTTTAGTGATATAAACAATAGTGTGTCTTACAATGATCATGTTTCTGATTCAGTACAATAGAATAATTTAGATATGTATTCTTTCTTAAAAAATTTTAAAATAGTTGTTCACATTAATTATGCTAGAAAGAAACACAGACTCTGAAAATGACCACAAACTTTTGGAGAATACCCAATAAGCACATTTTCTTTTTCATCTAATCGTGGCTAAAATGTGATTTCATATATTCTTCCTTTGCATTGTATGAGACGTAAGTTCTAGTTATATAAAAATTTTATTTATAAGGTCAAATAAATTGACATATACTAATCATTTCCTGTGTTTATGATATGATCTTATCCTCAATGAGTCTAAAATCTATACAGAAAGATGAATGAATAGTTCAAGATGACATTTGATGTGACATAAATATGATATTAAAATAAGTGGTACACACAAGAAATATTTGAGAATTCAGAAAAGGAGGAGATCTTGAGGCTGGGAGAGGAATTTCAGGAAGGACTTTGAGTCTTGAAAGATGGCTGAAAATTTTTTTTCAGGTCTTTTGCCCATTTTTGAATAGGATGATTTGTTTTTTTCTATTGAGTTATATGAGTTATTTATATATTTTGGATATTAACCCCATTAGATATTATTCTGATATATATATGTTTGCAAATATTTTTTCCTGATTTGTTGATTGTTTCTGTTGTGTGCAGAAGCTTTTTAGTTTGTTGTAGTTTCAGTTATTTATTTTTTCTTTCATTGTACTTTTGTGTCATATTTAACAAGTCATTTTCAAGGTTAATGTCAGAGCTTTCTCTTTCTCTCTCTCTCGCTCTCTCTTTCTTACACACATACACATACACACAGAGCTATGTGAGATATGGATGTGTTAATTATCTTGAACTGGTAACCACTGCATGATGTATACTTATATCAGATCATCACGTGGTACACTTTAATATATACAATTCTATTGTAAATTATTCCTCAGTAAAGTTGGAGGAAAAAAGACGGGTAGAAATTGGATAGATAGAGAAGAGGAAAAGAGAGTCCAGGTAGCAAGGAATGGAATAACAGAAAGACTGTGTGAGAAAACCTCAAGAAATTTTTAGAGTGTGGAGAGGATCTGGGAAGAGGATTCATTCCAGATAAAGCAGTGAAAACATTTGGAACCAGAATGAGGGGGATATTATTTCTGGATTTCATTATTTTGTTGGTGAGAAGTGGTTAATAATTATCTTGATGAGGAGTTTCATTAATTAAGCTATGGAAACTTTAAATTTCTCAACATAGTCCTTTTAAAATATTTTTCCACAAGTCTTTTTCACAAATATTGTTAATTTTCAGACTTAATTTTTAACTCACATCAAATATTGTATTTTTTATTTTAGGAAATACCCATTGAAATCTGCTAAGACTAATCTGTATGAGAATGCCAGAACGAAAACAAACAAACTAATTAATAAGAATGTGTTTTTGGAATATTTTGCCCCAAAAGAAAATATCCCTAAAATTTAGCTCTTTGTTCTAGGTAGTAAATTAAGCTTGTATCTCTTGGTTTTAGATGCTGTATTAGTTTTCAGTTACTAATTAACAAGTTATAACAAATAATGGCTTGAAGCAATACCCATTTTTATCTTGAACTTTTTATAGGTCAGAAATTCAAGCTCACTAGGTTGGGTTTTATGCACAAAGCATCACAGAGTTTGAAATCAAGGTATTGGCCAGGCTGGGTTCTCATCTGGATACTCTGGGAAAGAACCTGCTTCCAAGCTCATTCTTAACATTGGCAGAATTGAGTTTTTGCAGCTGTGAGACTGAAGTTCCCATTTTCTGGGTGGCTGTTAGCCAGCAGCCATGTTTCAGCTTCCAGGGGTGCTTGTTCTTCCTTACACATGGCCCTCCACCTTCCAACCACAAATCAGATCTTTCTCTAGCTTTGAATCACTCTAACTTCTTCTTCTGCTTTCCTCTTATGCCACCATTCAAGGAAACCTCTGCTTTTCAAGTACTCCAGCTATTAGTTTGGGTCACCTGGATGATCTCCCTACTTTAAGGTTAACTTACCATGTAATATAATATAATCACAGCAGGCTTATTTCCTCATATTCACAACTTCTACCCATACTCAAAGGAGAGGAGGTTACAAAAGGGTAAAGATCATTGCAGGTTATTTTTAGAATTCTGCCTATGGCAGATCTACATTTGATTATTGTTAAAACCTTTACTGTTACACATTGTGGAAGGCGTGCAAATAATTGTTACAGAAATAAATAATGAGTAAAGAATACTGAACAAAACATGGTCCAGAAACAATGATTATCTTTAAGCAAGAATAAAATAATATTAAAAATTAAAAATATGTGAAAAGTTATTTTTTGGTAGCAAAATTGAACTGAGTTAATACAGGTTTTACAAGCAACTCCTAATTTATGTACAATGCACACCCATACACTGACATGTGCAATGAAGGCCTTTGAGAATGCAGTTAGCTACCATCCCACACACCATGTATTAATAAAGGAACTCGTCACCTGACTTCCCTGGCAATAATTCTAAGTCCCATTTTGACATGATAAGATGTCCTAATAACAAATGGAGAAGTTTTGTGTCTAGGATGGAGAGATTGTGATGGTAGGTGAGGAAGTTCTTTCTCCCAGCATTCTAGATGAAAAACAACTTCGTTGTGTCAAAAAGCAATCAGAATTCCAGTAATTCTCTTTCTTCTGAGAAATGTAGAAAAACAAAACAAAAGAAACACTACACATGATTCATGAAGAAAGAAAAATCTATCACAATCACAGTAAATAATATAATTTAATTACTTGCATTCCTGTCATGGCCACCCCTAGATCCTTAAATGCTGAGTTCATTGCTACTTTTGCATGCAGTCACTGTTTTGACTCACAATCATGATACCTACCCTGGCTGGTAATCTTGTCTGTGAAGCCTGCAGGCATTCTCTTCCAGTCTCATGGCAGCAGGCCCTGTGTCCGATACTGATGAACCCTCAAGTACTCTTCAGTGCACTTTGCGTAACTTCTCCTGGCCCGGCTGAAATTTATTCAATGGTATTTATCATTGCTTTATTCAATAACTGTGATTCTGATTAGCTTGTGAGTTGGATTTTATAAGTGCCTAACAATTGCTTATAATTATCCCAAAGATGAAGAAATAATTTTGTCAATGAAAAAATCTATAAATGATTATTAAAATAGATAATTAAGAAAAAAGATAGGTTGCTGGAAAGGTTAATTTCAGTTATTTTCAAAATAACCCTTTTAAAATGTCTTAAGATAATTTTTAAGTAACCTGTTTTATTTGGTATAAAACTAGCACACATCCCATTGTTCTCCAAATGAATGAGATGTATCATGTTGACATGAATGGGTGGAGGGAATGGTCTATTCGAACTGGACAGGAGAGAAAGAGAACTTGCGAAGGATAGAGGAGTTGAGTCTTAGATGAGTTGGGAGGGAATCAGAAAGAGCATGAGTAAAGGCAGGGAGGCATAATAGAACATGGGACTTGAGTGCAGGACATAAAAGAGGAGGAGCAGAAAGAGAAAAGAAAAAAGAATGTTTTGGTGGATCTTGTCTGCAGTGCTTAGAAGTGTGTCATAATGGGAGTGGTCCAGAATCTCCAGTTTTGCCTATGAGTTGCTGCAAAATAAGGTGCTCATTCAACTTCTTGTATCACTATGAATTAATATAATAGAAAAATACCTTCATCTTGACAAAATCCACTCCTGTTTAGACCAAATAAGATGATCCTGATAAATACCCATTTTTGGAAAAACAAGAAGGTATTTCATAAATAATATGTGGCTAACTTTGTCTAGAGATAAGATTAACCCTATTAACACTTTATACTTTAACCCCATTTTATATTATGTTACTGTACATTTCTTTCCACTTAACTCTCACAGACTGATGCATTATTTCTTCCATTTGCAGGATTATTTAGCTCTGCAAAATCCTTGCTTTTGAGCACTGCTTTATTCCTGTTTATATTGTTGAAGTTCAGCCAGATGGAAGTCTTCCAAGCCCTTATTTCTGTCAGACATTTGAACAGCTGGAATTGTGTAATTTCTGAGTTTGAAGGAAAAGATCTGTAGAGCTCATGTCAGCAAGGGCCATGAGCTCTCATGATCTCTCTCAGTAGCTTTTATATTCACAGTTTCACTTGAAAAAGACTAACATCTGTATTTGTGCCAGGATGGAAGAGATAGTGAGAAGGAATTGCATCTAATAACTGGCTTTTAACATTTCAGGACATTTGTGACTGCTTTATTAAACCCATTTTAGAAAATTGTAATTATGTTATTATTCTATCTTGTGAAGTCATTTGGCTTGAAGCATAGATTTAAGTAGTTGTAAAGTGAAATTTTTTTTTTGGAAGGAGTTGAGATTCACCATGTTCAACTTAGATTACTAAGTGGAAGATAATTAAGACAAATTGGTGTTGATGTAGCATGTGACATTTATCTCAAAGGTTAAGTAGGTTTCAGAAAGCGTTCTTTATTCCATTAAAAATAAATGGAGTTATTTAAAATTTTGAAGATAGTTATCAATGGGATTTAAATAAAAGTTTCTTTTCTCTTCTCGTTTTTAATGACTTAATATTAATAAAATTTAATTTTAAAATTTTAGTCAAAAATAAATTTCAGTTTGTTGCATGTGTCTCTATGGGTCATGTTGAAAATTTAAGCAAATGCCAGGTTATATTACGTATCCAGTTTTGATGCAGATGAAACTATGCTAAAATGATCTTTGAAAATATGAAAATATTGGACAATAAAAGTATTTCATAGTAAAGAGTTGGTAGTAATGCAGGATTTTCATAATAATGTCATTCTGATTAGAGATGAAGTGAGAAGGTTTGTAGATTGAGAACCTTTGAATAATACCATGAATGACATCTGTACCACATATGGTAGCATCATATTTGGACAGCTTATTGTTGCAATTTGAAACTCATTAGAATGTTATATAATGTAAGCTTTAAAAATAACATGCAAATAGCTCTAAGTATAACATATAGAGTTCCTTTAATAATTACTCTTCTCAGATCTATTAAGTGGAAAATTATTACAGTCTTGACAAAAATACTAGAATATTGACTTCTAGAAATTATTGGTTCCAGTTTCAATTCATTTTTGTTAATTGAGAAATTATTTATATAGTAAAAAACATATTATAAATATTTAGCTCAACAAATTTAGCAGTTGTTGACAAAAGTAACCATAATTGAATTAAAATACTGAGCACTTCATCTCTTCAAAAAGTTTCCTCATTGATTCATCCCCAAACCCATCACCGAATGTTCTAATTTTTATTACCTCATTTTGGTCCTGCTCTAGAACTTCACGTAAATGGAATCATTCATTGTATATTCTTATATTTGGCTACTTTAGTTCAACAAAAGATTTTTGAAGTTTGTTGTTTTTGATTTGTGTATCAGTGCTTCATTCTTTAAAAAAAAATTTCTGAGTAGAATTTCATTGTATAAAAATACCACAATTTGTTCATAAATTTTTCTGTTCTAGACATGTAGATTATTTCCATTTGGGGACATTATGAATAAAGCTACTATGAACATTCTTATACAAATCTTTTTGTGGATACATGTTTTCATTTCTCTTGGGTAAATACCAGGGAGTGGAATTGCTGGGTCACAAAGAGTTTCTTTATTTAACTTGATGAAAAACTGCCAAATTCATTTCCAAAGTGGTAACACAACTTTTCACTTTCACCAGAACAACAGGCAGTTGTACTTGCTTTCGTTTCTGAAGTTTTATCCTGTTCTAGTGAGTTAAAGTGGTAACTCATTAGTTTCAATTTGTATTTTCCTGATGATTATAACAACATTGAACATTTTTTTAATGTGCTTATTGACCATTTGTGTATCTTCTTTATTAAAGTGCTTGATATAGTATTTTGTTCAGTTAAATTGGGTTGTTTTCTGTTTATTTTGGATTTGTGGGAGGTTTTTGTACATATATTCTGTCTTTTTTCAGATATACAAGTGTTGTCTGGGAAAAAATCCAGCCATACATGCCTCTAGTTTTCATTTTACATGGCTGGAATGCTTTCCGGACAGTCCTCATATATCCAATGAATATTTTTGTCTAGCCTGTGACTTGCCTTTTGATTTTCCTAATGGTATTTTGGAATGGTCTCTTTGGATGAACAGATATTTAATATTGTTGAAGTTAAATTTTATCAGTTTTTCATTTATGGTTATACTTCTTGTGTCCCAAGCAATTTTCCTTCTACATTGAGGTCACAAAGATAATTTTATCATTTATGTGTAAGTTTTTTATTCATCCTGAGTTATTTTTGTATATGATATGAGGTAGGGCATAAAGTTTATGTTTTCCATGTAGAAATCCAAATGTTCTTGATGATCTTCACCATAGAACCTATCATACCAATCTTTGAGTGTTGTCTCTTTCAATTTGATGCATGAATAAATGCACATGCAAATTTGAAAATATCACGTAGGAAAAAGTAATATTAAGTGTATGCTGTAATGAATTCTTCACTAATATTTTATGTGCCTTTGTATCCTTACTGAAATGTGAAATTGAATACATTTATGTTCTCTTTAATATTTGTCCTCCAACATTCCCTAACTGCTTAGTAAATATTTATTGATAGAAGATTGACTAATTAAGGTGGAGGACTCATTAACATATATTAATTTGTGTCCTTTTCTATTTAGTGCATATCTGTCCAGTCAATGTAAGCGGTTTATCTAGTGTAAGCAGTTTCACATGATTGGTAATTCCATGCAGTCATTAAGTGAAAATCTAATTCGTTTTTTTGCACTATTATTAATATTATCTCTTATTTTCTTATCCTGTCTTTTCCTCAAAAAGTAGTTCTTATGTGTACTTTTTTTGAAATGGGTAATTCCATATTTATTTCAGGGCTTCATGTTTTCCACATTTACACCGTTTTTGAAGATTTTTATTAAAATGTAGTTAACCTACAATATTATATTAGTTTTAGGTCTACACCTTATTCAACATTTGTATGTCTAAAGAAGTAATTACCATGATTAATTCAGCAATCACCTGACACCGTAACATGCTATCACATTATTGACTATATTCCCTATGCTGTATATTACACCCCCATGAATTATTTGTTTTATACCTGGGAATCTGAACCTCTTATTACCTTTCACCTATCTCTCCATTTTTTTGATTTTTTAATTACAGTTGACATCCATTATTATTTTATATTAATTTCAGGTGTACAGCATAACAGTTAGACATTTATACAATTTAAGAAGTGTTCCCCTGACTAGTCTAGTACCCACCTGGCACAGTACATAGTTATTACCATATTATTGACTATATCCTCTGTGCCTTACTTTACATCCCCGTGACTAGTTCGTAACCACCAATTTGTATTTCTTAATTCTTCACCTTTTTCACCCTGCCTCCCAAGCCCCCTTTCATTTGTCACCCCAACAAATCTACTGCTCATCTGACACCATACATAGTGATTACAATATTATCGACTGCATTTCTTGTGCTATTCTTTACGTCCTCATAACTACCTTGTAACAACCAATTTGGATTTCTTAATCTCTTCCCCACTTTTCACCCACCCCCTTTGTCTTGTTTGGGACTCTGTACTTCCTGGGCTTGTATATTTATTAATGTTTCCTTCACCAGGTTAGAGAAGTTTACAGTCATTTCTTCAAATAGGTTTTCAATTTCTTGCTCTTTCTCTTCTTCTGGTACCCCTGTGAGGCGAATGTTGGTACACTTGATGTTGTACCAGAGGCCCCTTAAACTATTCTCACTTTTTTGGATTCTTTTTTCTTTTTGCTGTTCTGTTTGTGTATTTTCTGCTACTTCTAAATCATTGATTTGATCCTCTGCTTCATCTGATCTATGGTGATTCCCGCTAATGTATTCATTTCAGTTACTATATTCTTTATTTCTATATGATTCTTTTTTTGTTTTCTATCTTTACTTTTATGTTTCCTATCTTTTTGTGGAAGTCCTCCCTGAGTACATTATAACCAGTGTTTTGAACTCTGTGTCTGGTAGATTGCTTGTCTCCATTTTGTTTAGTTCTTTGTTCCAGAGTTTGTTCTGTTCTATTATTTGGGACATGTTTCTTTGTCACCCCATTTTGGCTCCCTCCCTGTGTTTGTTTCTATGGATTAGGTAAGGCTAGTATGTCTCCTGGTCTTAGTAGAGTGGCCTTATGTAGTAGGTATCCTGTGGGGCCCGGTGCTGCAGTCTTTCTGGTCACCTGAACAGGGTATTCCAGGTGTGTCCCTTGTGTGGGTTGTGTGTGTCCTCCTGTTGTAGTTGGGCCTTGGTTGCTGTTTGCACATCAGTGGGAGAGATTGACCCTTGGGCTACTTCGTTGTGAGGACTGGCTACGACTTCAGTGGAAAACTGTTATGCAGGAGCTGACCTTGTAGAGCAGGATTTGCTTTAGCAGGGCTCTGCCTGCCCAGTGTGCCCTTTGGGTGTGTCATCCTTGGAGGCAGCCAGGTGACATTCTGACTTGGTCCAAAACTGGCTCCCAGGCCTGCGAGTCCCAGGGCCTCCAGCGGTCTTATTGTAGGCCAAATTCAGCTGTAGCTGTTGCCCTGCCTAGGGCCACCTGGCATGAGCCACAAAACAATCCACCAATGGCCATCACCTGTGCTGTTCTTGGGGGTGCCTTGAGAGGACAAGCCATGAATCAAGGCTGGCTGTTGCTAGTGCAAGGTTTGGAGCTGCTCACCCAGAGGTATGGGACATGCTAAAACCAGATGCTGCTTGTTTGGGTTTTGTGAAACTTTGAGATATTTTTGGAAAGTCCACAGCATGAGCTAAGACTATCTGTAATATGGGAAAGCCGTGGGAAGTGGTTTGGGTGTGTCCAAAAGTTGGTGGGGCAGCATCTCAGGGAATCTGGGTGAATGATAGGTGTTAGTCAGGTTGACAGACTCAAATATAGCAGCCAACTCTGTCTGCATGAAGGAAGTGGAAGGGGCTCAACAAAGAAGCAGTAGCTACCATCAGCTTCTTTGTCCAGGAGAAAGCTGCTCCTTAAGCCCTTACCCTGAAGCCAGACATCTCAGTTCCTCCCTGTATGTTCCTTGTACCTTTTGAGCTGCTGTCTCAGCACTGGAGATAGTTCATCAGTAAATTTGTACATGAGCCTTTTAAGAGGGATACCTGGGACTGCAGCAGCCCTTGTCTCTCTCAGCCACAGTCTCCACTGTTTTTCACAGCCAGAAGTTCTGGGGACTTCTTTCTGTAGCACTGAAACCCTGGGTTGGGGAACCTGGTTTGGGGCTGGGATCCCTTGCACCTCAGGGAAGATCTCAACTGTGGAGATATCCCTCCTGATTTTTAATGGTCACACATGGTGTGGGACCAGCCCTATCCACCTCTCCACCCCTCCTGCCAGTCTTGATATGGCTTCTTCTGTATGTCCTTAATTGTGGGACTTCGGTTCAGGCATTTGTCAATAATGGTTGTTTTGCAGTTTACTTGTAATTTTCCTATGGTTGTGAGAAGAGGTGAACATAGCGTTTACCTATTCCACAATCTTGACTGGATCTCCCTTTTACATGTATTTTTAAACTTAGTCTCTCCCTTAATCTTTTTTCTCTGCATTCAGACAATCTCAGGTGTGAGAAAAATAAATAAATAAAAACTACCCAGTTTTTAACTTTGCTCCTCATCAGATATCACCCTTTATCTTTCTTCATCCATTTCCTTCTATGTTTCTCAGATGCAATGCTTTCATACAGTTGTAGGGATTTGTGACTCTCTATGAGAAGTTTGGGTTTTCACTTTCAGTATAGAAAAGTCTTATAATGTTTGATTCATCTGAGTATTTATACTGTTAAAACTATGTTCTACCACTATTTTTCAAAACTGTCCTTGGAATTTCTGTATATAATTCCACCATGACCAAATGATAACCTAATGATTAAGGTGGTTTAAGTTCTCAAAGAAGAAGTGTGACTTCACTAATAAATTGTTGAAGAAGAAATTTACAGTTGATTTTTTTTTTGTTGTCTTCTTTCCTCCTTCATCAATTCTTTGTCATTTGGCTTTCCCTTCCACCATTTTATTAAATTTGGAAATTGTTCTTTTGACAGTAACCACATCAAACTAGGCTACCTTAGGGCCATTCCCAAAATGGCAGGTTAGATAGTAATTGCTCCACTTCGCTTACTGCTACAATGCAGTGTTCAAGATTAAACATTTAAATGCGTGATTTATGATCCAAATAAACAATCCAGGCTCCTGTGATGCATTTTTCCTTCTAGTCTCCTTCCCTGACTACCAAAGATGACTGGTGTTCTGTGAGGCTATGAAACTGGCAAGCCTTAATGATATCTCCTTGTCACTACATGGTGTCCTATTCCATAGGACTTGGGCTTTTATCTTAG
Organism: Lyroderma lyra; assembly: GCA_004026885.1. Taxonomy (NCBI): domain Eukaryota; kingdom Metazoa; phylum Chordata; class Mammalia; order Chiroptera; family Megadermatidae; genus Lyroderma; species Lyroderma lyra. The sequence continues at coordinate 3,245 of PVJL010000139.1, read as the reverse complement.
TCCCCTTTCATTAGTAATGAGTAGATCTCTAGCCTGTATAATACTCACACCCTCAATCCCTGTCCTTATGATATCCCTGCTTCTGGGCTACTGTGTCCAGTCTCTCCTCTGCCCAGGAAATAGAGTCTTGTCTTACGCTTCCTGTTAGATTTTGAGCACTTTCTCTTTATGGGAATGTTCCTCAGGTGAACCATTGGTCTGCCTTACTCTTGATTATTCAGCACATTCCTAAATTAGTCTGTTCTGCCTGGCTGCTCAGATTGGTTCTCCGGTATGAATAGCTTCTGAATTTGGTTCTCAGATTGTGGCATTGCACCTTCTTAGATACTGTACCTTCTGCTCTCTGGAGCCAGACCATGGGGTGAAGTGTTTCTGTTTCTCTTGCTTTCATCCTGCCTGGCCCTGGATTCCTCACAAATTCAGAAAGTTTTTTATCCTTTGTACTTAGGAACTGTTAAAATCCTGGCAAATAATAGTATTACTTATTTAATTCTTTGTTGTCACTTTTCACACTATCACTATTTTAAATATAGTGTCTGTGGAGATACTATTGGGAGAGTTTTCTCATACTGTTATTTGCAGAGATTGGCATCTTGTATCTGTGCAATCTTTTCTCTTTTTGCTCAGCTCCATCAGTCCTGTTAATAATAAACTTTTATCAGAATAGGTCTCATGGCCATTTCAAATAAAATATTGCTAGGAGAAGTTTCTTCTGGTTTTCTTCTCTTAACAAAATAAAATTTGGCAGGACCTTGATCTTAAATAGGAACTATTCCTATAGGTATTAAAAGAATAATTTAATATAGAAGTGTATATTAAGAAATAATGCATACTTTGTAACTACTTTTTCCATAATCTTTTTATGGGGAACTATTGTTCCAATGTTTTTCAATGATTTTAGAACTGAGTGATATTAAGTTATGATTCTGCCCAGTTGCTACTTTAGATAGGGAAAGATTTATGTCTAGGCTGTACCTCTGGGAAAGGTTTTTTCCTTGTATTTTTCAGATATGTTAATTCATCCCATTTGAGTCATTTTTACTTTCTACTACTCCACGATAAGGCTTACAGAGCCTCTTATTTATTTTTCTGTTTCTTCTTTTCTTGGTCTTTGTTAGAAGATCCCTGGAGGTTCCTGAAATATCATAACTTCAGTATCCTCAGTGATAATCTATTTAACACACTCTCTATTTCCTCTATCCAATGACTTCTTCACTATTTCAGCAGCACCCTCCCATGGTCCTGTCTTTGAGACCTTACATTTTGTAAGTTCCTTTATGACCACTGTATTTTCCCTAGTCTTTCATAATGCCTCCATGCTGATTGTAATCTTTCCTCCCAGTTTGTCACTCACTCTGAGCTTTCTTTCTCTTGCTGTCCTGATGAGAGATCATTTTAAGTCTTTTTAATAGTAGTCTCACCTGTAACAACAGCCTTGTCACATTCTTTGGGTTCTGCCTTGTCTACTATCTCTCAGTCATCAATTTCTTCCATGCTTGCTCCTGGCCCAAGTGGTACTCAAGAAACATTGCCTGACATTGTTGTCAGCCGTCATTGTCAGCCATCCTTAATGGAAATTTTAGGTCATAGCCCTCTTGATTCCTAATCAGTCTTGTTCACATTTGCTCAACTCCTGGAAACCTTTCCTCAAAAACTCAACCTGACACTCTGCAAGATGTCCATTATCAGACTTTTAAGAAAATAGAGTCCATCAGGCATGGATCCTGTTAATTTCATCTATCTCAAAGTTTATATAATATTTATCTACTCTTTCTTCCTCTTAGAGGAAGACCTGAACCTTCTTTCCAAGACTTTCTTCATACTTACCTTCATTTCAAGTAATGAATCCATTTCTTTTCTTTCTTTCTTTCTTTTTTTTTTTTTTTTTTTTTTTTTTTTTTTTTTTTTTTTTTTTGCTTTTTGGTATGTGGGTAACTCCCTGGCCAGGAATCGAACCCAGGCTGCAGCGCTGAAGCCTTAAGCCACTACACCATCAGGGAACTCCCTAATAAATCCATTTCTAGTCCTTTATTTGTCACCAAATTTAATTTTAACTCACTATATCTAATTTATTCATTATGCCACTGCAAAATTAATGTTAGTCCTTATCATATCAGTGGAACTGCCCAATTCTCCTTTTTTTCTCATCTTCCTTGACCATGCTGCAAGATTTATCCCTGCTGACCATTTCTCCATCAGCTGTTGTGCTTCATTCATTTTTGTTACAATCTAGATACCTGAAATTCACTGTAATCTTGGGAAGGATGCAACAACACGAGGCTTCTCTTCCTTTTTTCCAATAAACACTTCATTAAACCAAAAAGGGATCACTTTACTTACAGTATTATTACAGTTACATTTTAAGCAATTAATTCTAATTTAAAAAGATTGAACACAATCTCATTTTACATACTCCAAATTTAAATAGAATTTAACAAAATGAAACAATTACTAAGCATGTGTGATAAGAAGCTATTGTTTAAAAACAGTGTACCAAGAAGACTAGCTTAATAATGATGTACTGTTATGTTGTGGGTTGTGAAAGGAGAAAATGGAGTCACTGAATTGGGCACACTTGCTGGGTATCTTTTGGGGACATAAATGAGGGTAGAGACCCTAATTTTTTTAAAAAGAATTTTGCAACTTTAATGAGAAACCTAAAAAAATACAAATAGAAACCCACTTCTTTAATGTTTTACAAAAACGTATGTGTAGAAACAAAAGTAAATTAGACATTGTTGCACGACTTTACACCACTATCTAGTTCTTTATATTAACATAACTATTCAAACAATAGAAACATTAAAATTTATAACAGTTTTCTTTCCAATGTTTAATACAGATTCTAAAAATTATTAATGTAAAGGTAGAAAGGAATACTAAACATCTTGCTAAGTCAGGCTTGCTGGATCAGAATGGATCAAATCTGGGGTAGGCAGATGGGGAAACAAAGTTGATAGAAAATGGTTCCTGCTTGATTTGACATTGGAAAAGATTTAGGGATGATATAAACAATTCCCTATTGGATTCTACCTCCATACCACCAGTCCTGTAGAAGAACCAAAATATGCTACTCTTTTTATTTTTTTTATTTTTTTATTTTTTTAATTCATTTTTATTGTTAGATTTATTGGGGTGACATCTGTTAGCAAAGATTACATAGGTTTCAGGCATAAAGTTCTACAGTGCATTGTCAACTTGATATATAATAAGTTCACCACCTAATGTGACTTCTCTTTCCATCA
>PVJL010000138.1:368196-570735 GCA_004026885.1 Lyroderma lyra | reverse complement strand
AAAGCCATGATTGGCTGTTCACGTCATCAGTTATCTCCTTTGTACACTTCCTGTTTTAAAGTTACCTTGAGCAGCAGAACAGGGGTCAGATTCAGACTTCAAACTACAGGGAACTTATGGCTTGGAAATGCCTGGCAAAAGCACAGAGCAGATGCACCAGGGCCTCATGTGCTTCAAAAACAGAGGATACCACAAATTTAGAATTGTTTTTAAAATCACACGAAAGGGTTGTTACAGTTCCCACCCAAAGCATTTCTTATTGGCTGTCAGAGTTCCATTTAAAAAATTTAAGGTAATTTAACTGTTTCTGATTGGCCATCAAAGATGTCTGTAAGATATTACTACAGTATCCTATTGCAGTAAACCAGAGAAGCAATGTGCACAAGGTCGGAAAGTTGTGACTTCTATCTTCAGTTTTCTGTTGAGCATTAACAGAAGAAGAAAAAGAAAACTGGGTGGGGTAATCCAATGGCTCCAAAGAAAATGCAGCTTCTTTAACAGTACCAAAGAGTGATATCAACAGCCATATAAAAGTTTGCAGGATTTCTAAAAAGGTTCTGTCACAGTGTCCATGGAAATTGTAAAAGCACATACTACTTTACTTTGAAACACAAACTAATCTAAATGGGAAAATCCTAGGGTGCCTGAAATTATTGTTAGAAACAATGGCATTTCCAAAAAGTTTAATGGGAACCCAAGAGAGAAATATAATGATAAACGAGGGAAATGGCAAAGAAGCTAAAGCATCAATGAATATATTGTATAAAGCACATTATATAATAATTTGATGGATTTATTAATTTAGGATGCCACAAAATGTTGCTGATTAGCTTTTAAGAGGATAAATTTTTCTACCACATTTTCAATAAGCAGCAGGGCTGACCTCAGGTATTCCCCGCTTTTCGAAAGTTTACTTTATGACTTGGCTTTTACAAAAGACCTACATTAGTAGCTGTTTTCACTAATGAAAAGCAATCTGAAGAGGATTTTCACTTTTAAGAAAAAATGCGAAAAGCAAAAACAGCGATCAGCATTTGTTTGGCGGCAGCATCTGAGAAGCAAGAATGGCCCCGCCAAGCTCCTTCCCCAGGAACGACATTCAGCATCTCAGCATCAAGCCACTTGGAGTGTCTGTGAGTATATGTGCTTTATCTCTATTCACTCTGTGCATCTGTTAGCAAGATGTGTTCTAAGGTTATTGCTTCTTCATTTTACACCATTCTGGCTAACAAGGGTTCACAGTAATGATCTGCTTTCGGATAGTGGGGGAAACTTATAGTCCGTGATTACTGAAGACATGCTGGGGTGCTGCAGTTTACCAGTGCTGGTCGAAGATTTCCTTCCAGATTTTGGGTCCACTAGGTTTTAAGAGAAGCCTCCTAATATGGTAAATATCAGATAACATGTCTTTTTTCTTTCTTTTATTCTTTTTTTTTTTTTAACAAAATATTCAATAGAGACATCTCACTATTATCTCCTTAGATCTGCTTCCTTCCATGCAAGTTAAGTATCCCAGCACTGAGTAGCAAACACAACTTTCTGGCCAGGTAGATGAGATCTTTTCCAGAAATACCCTGGCTGATCTCACATGAGGGCATTCTGGCCCATGAAGAGATTCAGCAGAGCCCTGAAATATAAGCAAGGTGGTCTATCTGATCACTTTGCCATATTAACTTCTTTACACGCACCCTACTTATTTCCCAAATAGAAATGAAAATAATTTCTGAACAGCAATCAGTGCCTGGTTCTGTGTTAGGTACTTTACCCCTCTAATCTTCACTACCCCCTCTTAACATGTGACAAACAGCGAGGTTCAGAGCAGTTAAACAACCAGCCCCCTAGCCATACATCTAGGATGAAAACTCAGGTCCCACAGGGGGGAGTACTCTTGCCACTGCACCACACTGCTTACTGAAACATGGAGCACCTCAGGGCACATCCAAGGAAATTCTTAGCGGCCACATATATGTACAGAAGCATAAACTATTACACCCAACTTCATTAATTTAAAGTATCTGAAAAAATAGACTCCATAAGTTCATACAAATTTTACTACTCAGCTATTAGGAACATTTAACCAGTAGCAAATAACATTTATAAGGACTTAAAATAACTAACAAAATCATTAAAAACAGTATATATTAAAATATTAAAGGATTGCATGGCAATTTCACTATGGTATCTAAAGAGTTTAGTTATGCTAACAGGGTGTGCTGTGGGGCAATTCCTGAAGCTACACAGAGTTGCAGGTATTCTTAAATTCTCAAAAATTTAGATCACAGATTCTGAGAAGGCAGAAGGTCAACAGGCCAGTTGTGTGCTTTATCCACACTAGAGCCTCTTCTGACCCCCAAAACACTGGGGGTCAGGTCAGCTGCAAGGAAGCAAAGAAGCTCATTTGAGGAATGAGAGGCAGAGAAATAGGAAGAACATTTTCACATCACTATTAAGCAGTGTTACTATGGTAAAACAAGCACATGGGAGTCAGGCAGAGCTAGTTTCAAATTCTGACTCTTCTACTTATTAATTGTATGACATTGTGACTAACCCTGACACTCAGTTTCCTCATTTGTATGTAATATATGGATATCTCCATCTATATCACAGAGTCACTGTAAGAATTAAATAAGCTAAAAACATATGTAAAATATATTGTACTGAATAAGCACTAAGAAGAATGGAAAGTGCTAAAAGTCATGCAATCCAAATTCCTCATTTTATACAAGGCTTAAGATCCAAAGATATCTCCTTAACGCCCTAAAGCTACTATGAGGGAATGTCTTCTCTCTTTTATCTCCAGCATACTCTGCAACCCTAAAGAAAAGCAACTCCTGAGCCATAAAGGGCAGTGTGGGAGGACTACCAGCTGCTACTAAAAATCTTCCCCAGTTTTTATGCCAGAAATCCATGCCTTTCACCACCAATCATGGCTGAGGTCTGCTTATTGTTCCAAAAACCTACCCTTCAACTCTGCTTTTGATGTACCGGATTAAATCAAACATGTCTCTCCATACTCTTTGAAGGTCTTTGGCATATTTACTATTTATTCTTGGCAGTTTGAAAAACAACAACAACAACATGCAAACAAAAACCCCACTTTTGAGTTCTATTTCTCATCAATAGTCGGTCACCTTAGTAGAACTCAAGCTACTACTGGGAAGAGAACTCAAATCATCCTAGAACTTCCATTTGGCAGCCTGACCCATTCACTTACTACAGGTTTTTCTTCTCTAGCCTGTCATTACTGTCAACTAAGAGACTCATGAGATCTCTGGGATTCCAACTCACATTCTTCCATGATCCTGGATCTCAGCAGCCCTCTATACCAGGTAAGTGCATTGTCTTGGCCTAAAAAACCCCAGATCACTCTGAGACAAAAACCAATGCCTCTCGTTACATGGTTCAAGCTTTCATGCTCTCAAAAGGCAGGATGGGAAATGATGCTTAGTCAGAAAACTGATTCTGAATCATAGCTACATATTTACTAACTGTATAACCTTGACCAAGTTTCTTAACTGTCTCCGAGCTCACTTCTTCATGTGTAAAATGGAAAAAAGCACCAACTCACCAGAGTGTTGAGGCTTAAATGAGATTAAGTTAAAGTACTCCTCATTAATACTTGGTATATGATATATAATATCCAAATATACATTTGACTACAGCACTTACCACATATTATAATTACTTTTTTTTTTACCATGTTACCAGAGAAGGGCTTCTTTTTTTTTTTTTTTTAATTCATTTTTATTGTTAGACTTATTGGGGTGACATCTGTTAGCAAGGATTACATAGGGAGAAGAGCTTCTTGAAGGCAACAACCATGTCTTATTTATATCCACACACATCCCCAGTGCTCAGTATAGAAATATAAATCAAAACCCAGCCTTAATCATCGTACCAAGGAAATAACAGGGAGTAGTGGGGAACTGAGGAAAACTGAGAGTGCATGTATCTAAAGGGGCAGCTACTACTCAGCTCCAACTGGCAAGAGCCATGGAGAAATGCTGGTCCACTGCAGTAATAACTTCAGACTCAATTAGAGAGCAAAAGCCAGAAAGATCCTAAACACAGAAAGCTAATGCTAAAATAGCTCCTGATCTGGCATTCTGAAGAATCACTGAGGACCACAAATTAGCCTCAACCACTATGACAATTCCTGTCAAGAACAGGGTCTTGCTCAGTACCCCAGATTACCTCATCTTGGAGATTATGCTATATCCCAGCAGAAGCAAAAATAGCAGCAAAGAAACTAGGCTCTTCAGTAGACTGAACGTTTTATTGATCGTGTCCTTTAACTAACCCTTTCAGACTTAGTAAGTAAACCTGGGAGTCCCAAAAAATATCAGAGAAGAGAACCTCTGGAGAAAAATGAACTTTTCAAATGTTGGAATTAATATATAAAGCCATATTCATTTGAATATTAAATATGTTGTATGCATTATTATATATTAAGCTGATGAGATGGATGAATATAGCAGTTTGTTTTATATTGATATTGTTATAGGTTAGGGGGATGGGCTACTTTTTAAAGAAAACCACCCAAAATCAAGTACTATTATAGTATGTAAATGAGATTGAGGCTGAATTAGTCTCCTGCAATATTAGAAAATACTATACAAAATGTTTTTAATGTTTTTCACTTAAAAATGTGAATAATTTGTATGTGAATAGCAAATATAGATCTATGTAATTTATAATAATTGAATTATATTCCATTGAATGGCTGTGACATAATTTTTAATCAGTTCCATATTAGTGAATAATTTCAGTATTTTCAATTTTAAAATACTGTAAATAGCATCACAGAGAACATCCATTCTGCCTATCCCTTGTATCACTTTCCCCATTATCTTTTAGAACCACTGCAATGGGTTCATAAATAATATAATTTTGTCTGATTAAAACAAAAAAAAAAAAACCAAAATGTTTTAATGTTAAATCCTTCCATTTTCAATTTTGGTGCAAATTTTTTAAAATTTTATAAGCGGATCATAGAAAACTGAGGGCTATCAGATCGTAACTTCTGACCGATATTTTTCACCTGACTTGGTCCTGAACAACTCTAAGCCATTTCCGAAATCAAATCCACCTTCAGGTTTTAAAAAAATAATGTTGACACATTTTTCAAAAGAATCTAACAGAAGTTCCAGAAACATTCTGAACAATAAGGAATCTAGTGCTAGTGCTCCATAAATGGTTGCTCAATAAATGAACGAGTAAAATAAACTAATAAATGAGACCTTAAATGGATTATAAATTCTGAATTATTTGCTTTTAAAAAATAAATTATATTCTCCAAAGCATAAATTAAGACCAGTGGATGAAAAACTATTCTAGAGGGACCTATTTCAGCTCCCAGAGCTATCCAAAGATGGCATAAGCTGCCTCAGAAACTATGGGTGGGATTGTTAATATAGGCTGCTGGAACACTTGACAAAAATATGTAGACAAAATGAGAAAGAGCAGCCATGTGGAGAAGCAGAGAAAAAAAAAAAAATCAGTTTTTGCAGCTAGACAGATTTAGATTCTAATCCTTCCCAACCTCTTTTTAGCTGAGTAACCTTGAGCTAGTTACTTAACCCCACTGAGGCCAATTTCCTAAACTGTAAAACATTGTGCAAGGTTGTAAGATTAAGGATACTTTCATTCATTCAATAAGTACTTATATGTGTAGGCATTGTGCTAAGATCTGGGGATCCTAAACAAGACACAGTCCCTGTACTCAGAGAAATTAAAGTCTATTAGAAGAGGAAAATTAAAATAGGCAAACATAGTGCTATGTGTTAAAGAGTCACAATAGGGTCAAATGCCTAATATAGGACATAAGCAGAGCACTTAACCCAGGGCTTCAGTTTCAGACTGGTCAAAGAAGGCTTCTTGGGAGACGTAAAATCCTAAGAAGAACAGGAATTTACTGAGATAGATAAGCAAACCTGGGAGTTCCCTGGTGGTGTAGGGGCTAGGCTTCCGCGCTGTCAACGATGCGGCCTGGGTTCATTCCCAGCCAGGGAACTATATCTATCTATATCTATCTATATCTATATCTATATCTATATCTATATATATATATATATATATATATATATATATATAAAACAACAATAGATAAGCAAACCGCATGTGCAAAGGCCTGGAGCCCACAGAGAAGTACTACATTCCTGGAAGGGCTGTAGTTTGATATGGGAACAGCCCAAAAGCAAGAGACTAGAAGTCAGAAAAGTAAATAGGTGTGGACAAGGCTAAGATACTAGAATTTTATTCTGTAAACAATGGTGAGCCACATAAGAGTTTTAAACACAATTAGAATTACCCTTTTAAAAAATCATTTTGGCTAGTGTGGAAAAGGGGACAGGGTGGGAGGGTAGCAACACTCTAAAAAGGTAACAGGGAAAACAGACACTGCAGGAACTGAAAAATCTAGTATTGGAGATGTTGAAAAGTAAATGTATGGGAAATATTAAGATAAAATATTATCTTAATAGTTTAACCACTATTAAACAAGTGGTTAATAAATGCATGTAGAATAACAACCCTGTGCCTAATAAATAGCAAGTGTACCAAAAAATGGTAGCTGTTACTATTATTATTGGCAATCAGATTACTGGCCTTTGAAATCACATTCATCCCAAGAGTCTATGTTACTTTGGAGACATATCTTAAGATGTTCCCAGAAAAGTCCTTTCCCACTAATGCCAAGCTATCCTATATAAAAGGAATTTTTTTTTCTTTTTTTTTTTTTTTTTTTAGGATTCATCATCTTTATTCATAAACTCTCTACACCAGAACTGCTCAACTGGGCTCCACGACACACCAGTCATAACATGAAATGCTTATTGGGTGTTCTCACAAACAGGGTTGCATGGCCAAATAAGTTTGAGAAACACTGCATAATGTACGCCTTCTTCTCCTGAAGGGTCATAAGGCACATGAGTACAAAAACTCTAAATACTAATTCTTCAGTAAAGAAATGCATTTCACTTTGGCCATTATTATGTCAAGAATCCTTTAAAAAAAAAAAAAAAAAAAGAATCCTTTTTCATCCCCAGAGGACACTTATTAGCATTGTATAAAAACTAATGTTCAATGAAACAACTTGGGAAACGCTGCTCTAAGCCAACTTACAAATGATAGTAGAGTGAAAAGAGAAGACCATAGGTAACTCTATTCTGACCACCTTCCAAATTGGTTAAGAGTTTTACACACATATAGCATTTACCTTTTTAATTTAGTTCTACTGAAAATGGCATTAAGTATCACCATAAACAGCAATTCTCTGCCTCCCAAATTATTGCCGATCAAGTATGGTTTGCTTCTTTAAAACACCCCAACTTTGTTATCTGATAATGAGCAAGTTATAAGCTACTTACCTTCTGGGTACAGTATTCATTTTTAGGACAGTTTAAAAGGACAGATATTTAACTGTGCAGATATCATGTACTCTCTTTTCTCTTTTCAATGGACAGACCATGCCACTGGTAAGGGGATATGCTTTCTTAACACTGGGCAAATAATCTCACTCCTTACAGATCACTGGACAATCTGCAGCTCCTGAGAACAGGGTTAACAACAATCAGAGGTTGTGAAAACCTTCAGTGACTCTAATAGATTTTAACAAATAATACAAAGTAGTCTATATTCCAACATATTTCCTAAGTCACAGTATTCACTGAAGTACCACTAAAGCTCACTATTTATATATATAGCTCATACTCATGAATGTATTTATAATAATTCTTGAATTTTGTAAAACCAATTTATAATAAATGAGAATTTTAAAAATTCTTGAATCTGGTTTAAATGATTTATTGTTGATTTTAAATGGAGGGTATGCATTTAAATAGGATACCTTATATACCTTGGACATGGAGAGTTGAATCTTTAATTTAAACCTATTCTACTGGAAACATTCAAATGCAAAGGTTAGATTAGTCCCTCTCTCTAAACTGCACCTGAAGCTTATCCATTAGAAAGCTTTCACTGTATAAAAGAGAAAACAAATTTAGAAGTAATCTGTCTGCAAACAAAAAAGAACTTAAACCCAAATGGAGAATATAACTCCCATGCTGAAAAAGAGTACAGGTGTTACCTCACTGCTATCAGGTACATCACTGCTAAAACGTGGAGAAGTGTGGGGAGGGTGCAGCAAATGTTGCAACCTGGCAAAAATTTCTGCAGGCAGAGAGATTTTTTCCTGAACCATTCCAACAATGGTTTTTAGGATATGCTTATCCTTAATGATATATAAAATTAAAACTGATACAACAGTATTGCATGGAAACCTTTAAATCAACGGTGTCCAACCTTTTGGCTTCCCACTTACTTCAAAGAAAATGTTACCCAGGTGACTATAACCAAATTGACAATCCTAACTTCAACTGACCATTTCTACAATTAGAAAATTTTTAAAATGACTATAATGCAAATTTATTTCTGGAGAGGGATAAAACTGTTTTTCTGATTTCAAAAATCACTGCTATTTGGCAATATGAAAAAGTCTTCATCTCATCAGAATCATTACTACTCAGCACCTGGGGATTAACAGAGGTGATCAGGAGACAACCTAACCCTAAAACAAACTCCTAAACCCAACAGCACAACCAAGTTAGTTTCTTTCATGTCAAATGCTTGCTCCCCCATGTAGAAATCTTACTGTACATAACAGAGTAGATAATTACAAAAGCCCTCCTCATCAGGGAAACTAACTGACTATTGGAATAGATTCTATGCTGTTCTAAAAAGAAAGTCCTACTTATTGTATTCATTTTTCATAATTATTCTGTAAGACAGGTAGTATTTTACACAAGAAACTAAAGCTCAGACGAGTCAAGAATCTGACCCCCAACTCACACAAAGGGATGTGCATTACAGAGACAGAAATCTTTCCAAGGTCTGACTCCAAAGTCAGCAACTACACTGCCCCCATCCCAAAGGCACTTTTTTTTTGGCCAAACTATTTTAAACCCATTTCCCCCTACAATTAAACTACTTATATTATGTTATGTGCTTTGAGTGTCTTGGGAAAATACTTAAATGACCTTGTAGCCTTCTTAACTAGTCACAGTGCACGCATGAAAAACTAAATAAACAAACTGAAAAGAGAGACTGTAAGACATCAGATAACTCAGTTTGCTTTGAGCACAAGAAATGGAATGGAAAAGAACAACTTGCTGGCTAAGGAATGTTCTTCCTAGGCTGTATGCCTAAGGCTGGAATGAACCTCAAGAAGGTCACTTCTGAACCTAATAATGTCCTCTGCCATTCTTCCTCCTGTGAATGAGGCAAAGGTATGAAAACACAAAAGGTGCCTTAGAATCATCTCTGTATTCATGTCAATGTTTCCACAGGAGAGGTAACATTGAGCACTGGTCTGGGAATCCAGGGTTCTGGCCAAGACAGCTCTGCCTTGCATAGTTAAGTGACCTTGTCAAGGTCATCACACTATTAAGGGTCTTACTACAAAGGACATGCCTGAAAGAATCAAAGATCAATTCCTTAGCTAAGATGCAAGAATTCTTCCTTTTTCATAATATTCTCATGTCAGTGTTTAAGAGTAAGGGCTCCACAAATTGTGTTAGAATTAAGAGTTACAGACCTACGTTTGAAACTGGGCTCTGCCATTACTGAGTGTGACCTTGAGCAAATTACTTAACTCCTCAGTTTCTTCACATGTAAAAATGAGGGTGGTAATACTATCTATCTCACATGTGTGAGGATTATATGAATATATTAATACCCAAGCTGGTACAATGTAAGCACTCAAAGGTAGTAACTACATTATTCCTGAGTATCTTAGTGGTTCAGTACACCTGAACTAAAAAATAAGAAATCTGAATTCAAAATTGCCCCCAAAAGACACCTAGCATGGCCCTTCCTGTCACTTTGCCTCCATTTCTTAGTAAATGGAGGTAAGAAATGTCAGATCTTTTCTAGTATAACGAAACAGTTTTGACCAAATGGAAAATGTATAAGCATAAATGTAACAGAATTACTCGTTATAATGATTAAATAAGATGACATGGACACAGTCTGTAAAGTATAAAGCACTAATATGATTTCTGCTTAGAAGACAAAGCTGATGTTCATAAGCTTTTAACATAAACTCTGAACTACTTAGACCTCCTGGGAGTTCAAGATTTCTAGGGTGGTCAATTCCAAATGATAACAAAGGCCTAGCAAGTGGCGATGGGTGTAACGAGCTAATGTAGAATGAAGGTGATCACTGGTGTTCAAGAGCAGGCAGTCAAGAAGTGCTTGCTGAATAAAAAGCACATTATGTATATGCAAGTTTTTGTAACCTTATCCAGACTTAGTAAAAAAAAAAACCAAGTTATGGATGCCATAATGTTCTTCCTATTTGGTTAACTTAATGACTGAGATGACCAGTATACAAAATGCATTATTGCCACTGAAGGAAGAAGACCCTCATGTAACCATATCAAGAAACAAAGCAATTTAGACTTCCAATTAACCCTGAAAATCTGAATTATTTAAAGAGGCATGTCTAACCTGCCACCCAGGACGGCTTTGAGTGCGGCCCAACAGGGCTTTCAGTGTGGCCCAGCACAAATTCTTAAAACATTATAAGATTGTTTTGTGTGTGTGACCCTAATTTTTTAACTCATCAGCTATCGCTATCATTAGCATTAGGGTATTTTATGTGTGGCCCAAGGCATTTCATCCTCCATTGTGACCCAGGGAAGCCAAAAGGTTGTACACTGCTGATTGAAAGGTTTCCATGAAATACTGTATATCAGTTTTCATTTCATATATCATTAAGGATAAGCATATCCTAAAATCATTACCCCACAGAAGGAACGAGGCTTTTGGGTAGGTCCCAGTGTTTGGAAACAAACATCCTAAAGAACTGATGCTGTTTGAAAAAGCTCCCTACTGAGCTCTTTTCACTGTGCACTTGGTAGTTTCTTACTGCTAAGCATTAATCACTTCCATAAATAGAAAGGCTTTGTCATTACTATTCTGAAGCTGGTCTTAAAGAATGCAGATTCTTAAAACCTTCTGTACATATTTTTCCCCATTATCTACCTGGGTTCAGGAAAACTTCAGCAGTTTACTTTGTAAATCTTTCCCTTCACAATAGAACCAAGGGGTAAGACTTAAATATCTAGCTGAAGAACCCATGTTAAAATGGTTACCAAAAAGCAAAAAAATAAAATAAAATAAAATAAAAATTAAAAATAAAATGGTTACCATTCTGTGGTCTGAATCTTTGAAACAGTACCACAAATTATTATTATATATTCTCCTACTCAATACACTTCTAACATCCAGAAATCAAAGAAAGGTGGTCCACTTTGAAATATAAACTATCCAGTAGCCTGACTGGTTAATTTCATATTGATAGCATGACATAACACATAAAACTACAGGCTTTAACATCAGGAAACTTCGATGTGAATCCCAGTTCAACCACTGAGTAACACTAGACAAGCTACTTAAGCTCTCTGATCCTCAACGTTCTCTTCTGCAATATGGAAATGATAATGGTCTACCTAAACAGGAATGTTGTATTAAATGTGCCCCAAAATATCAATTCCCTTCCTCAACTACTGGAAAGCACTTCTTCTCTCTGAAAAACTTAGCTGCGTTCACTTGAAATTGGTATGAAAACCAGCGTGTCATACCTATCCAAAGCTTGAAAGAACCACCTAACATATACAAGGAAAAACAAATTAGGAAAACACAGAGGTTTAACACAAATATGTTTTCCTGAACCCCAAACCTCTGGAGACACAAATGTAAAACAATCCAAGTCATTACTGTTCAATGGAAATAGAATGTACCTCCAACAAGCTGACTCTAACAACTCTCAAATACAACAAAAGCTCTTTGAAACATGAACCCGAAAGTGTTGACAAATCCTGTTACTTAAGACAAGATGCAAGAAGCTACGCACTAGTTTATTTTTGTTCTGGGCTTATTTTTTTATAATTAAAAAAAAGCATATGGGGGGTGTTTTTTTAGGCACATATAAAAAGAAAAATTAATGCATCAAGATCCAGAGCTCTGTCAAGCTCCCTACCACTAAAGAGAAGCTAACAATACCCACTCAACAAATAATTGCCAAATATTTAATTTTTGCTAGAAAGTGTAGCTTTGGAAACTCAGCCCTGATCTGTACCCTCCCTAGAACAGGAAAAGAAAAGCTTCATAGAGAACATCTCAAAATTAGCTGCATGGTCCTGGGCTCCAATAACCTATAATTGCTCTTAGTATAATTCCCAAGTCTGAAAATGTTCCCCAAAATGCTTTGCACCTTCTCGCTCCTATAGATCTGTCACTACTTAACACTGTGCCTTGGAGGCTTGGCATTAGGTTACTAAGACCAGGCATACCTATCCAATAGGATTTCCCTCAGGCTGGGTCTGTTTACTTCCTCCTTACACTACATCCCAGGTCTGGTAACTCTGGACTCCAGAGCTTCACCTAAACTTTAGTGTTTCCCTGATCTGATTCTATCATTCCAATATGTCACTAGGGCCCTGATACCTTTTCTTCCTATACCAGGCTTTCAGACCCTGTATCCACGGACGTCAGGGTCACTTCCAATTGTGTTACACTATTACGTTTAGCACACCTGGATCTCTAAGATCTTTTTGGCCAGTAACTCAAGTTTCAGTTTCCAAGCTTGGCATCCTTGGGGCTTGCACGCGTGCTATCCTGAGCTGTGTACGTTCTACAGGGGTACCTCTGGAATTAGGAGGGCCTTCCATTCCAGGTCATGCACAGAATACCCCAAGTACCAGCCAGACCATTACCCTCTCTTCCCCCTTAAAGCCTTTAGGCTGGCCCCCAGCCTCCACCCCACGCCTGCGCCGTAGGGGGTCATCAACCTGCAGCCCAAGCCCCAGACGCGCGCTTCCCTGCAGCCTCAGATTCCTTCATCACCCCCTAGGCCGGAGCCAGCACGACCAATAAGGTGCCAGGTCCGCGGCCTCCCCGCCACCGACCAATCACGAGCGAGCCCCCCCGCAGTCGCCCTCCGCCAATGGGAGAAAGCCCGCGGGCCGGGCCGACTAGGCGCACGGACCCCACGAGCGCGGCGGTGGCGACAGCAGCGGGCCTGGCGGGGACTAACATGGCGGCGGGAAAGCCAGACCGAACTACAGCAGCGGCCACGCGAGGGAAGTGAGGTCTCCACCGAAGGCGGGAAGCGCTGCCCCTCCCCCCGCCGCCGGTCACCTCTCACCTCCCTCCCACGGACGCTCCCGCACACTTACACGCCTCTGCTCAGCAGTTCAGGAAAGAGCAGGAGCCGCCCCCGCGCTCCTGCGGAGTAGGGCAATGCGGAGGCCTGGTATCGCGGAAGCGAGGGAAGGCGTGCGTCACGGAGATCGGAGCGCGCGCGAAGCGGGGGTACAAACAAGATGGCGGCCACGCCGTTTGCACCGTCTCCCTTTCCCCTCCCCCTTCCTTGGCGCCTCGACTCCCAGTTACTTGTAATACGCAGACGCTGAGTTGCTTGAAATCTCGCGAGAATTGGGAAGGGGCGACAACATGGGGATGCGGAAAGAGATCTAAGAACCTAACTCCGCCCTTTCCTACGGGATCTAGGGGCGTTGCCTGGTGACTTCCTACAGGGTGTTAATATCCTTGTGGATCTCCGCTGTGGTACGCACGCTTGAGTTTTAAGGAATAAGTAGTCTGTGTGTGCTCATTTCTTTTTTTATTAAATTTATTGAGGTGACAGGTTTCACGTGCACATGTCTATAATACATCATCTGTATGTTGCATTGTGTGCTCACCACCTAGAGTCAGTTCTGCTTCCATCACCATGTACAGGTATTTGACCCCCTTTCTCTTCTAACCACCTTTCCCCCCAATTTTTAAAATGAGACTTATGGAAGCTTTATTAAAGTCTGCAGGCAGATACTGATTTTTCTGTCTACAATCACCACCAAGAAGCTGAAAAGACGGTAACATCAGTTGTATTTATCTTGGGTCCCGTTTATGTGTGTTCGTCTTTAATTTGGGAGGAAGAGAGCTGGGGGACGAAGGATGATTATGAGGATGTCAGATTAAGTGTGCTGTTGAAGAAGATAGGTACCGGTACTGTGAAAGGGGATTTAACACCAAAACTGTAAGGATATACTCCAGAATAAAGGACTGCACTTACCAAGAATGGTCAGCTTGTAACTTTTCATCGACATACACATTGTTTTTCTCATTTGAATGCAGAGTTTAAGACATCATCAAAGACAATTGGAAATCACAGCTACAATGAGCATTACATCTTTCTCATATTTTATCTCTTAAATCTTTGAAACTACTCAGTCCTAGGATATTATTTTACAGATGATAAAACTGAAGTGCAAAAGGGCTAAGTAACTTGATCAAGGTTCCACAGCTAGTGTCGTAACTCAACTTGAATAGCTCCAAAACCTGTAGATAAATTCATCAAATATGTATTGAGTGGAATTATCTATATTGAGATAGTGCATTAGGTAATAAGCACAGAGAGAAATGAGATTGCTTCTGCTGAATTTTACAAATGACCTTAGAGCCTTTCTGAGATGTGTATTATCAACAATAAAATCAACAGATTGATATTTCCTTCCTTTGAGTTCATGATCCTGATGATAAACTAGTTGAAAATAGCGGGATAAACCCTTGACTTGATTTCAGGAAAATTGTTTTCAAATCCAACTTTAATAAATCTAACTTTAGCACTCAGTAAATATTTGGTGAATAAATGAATGAAACCTAAGTAGCTATGAGACACCTGACTTTCCTGAAGCTCAATTTTATCATCTGTAAAGTGATCTAATTTCTACTTCCTGGGAGTGTTGGGGAGATAGAATGAAATAGTTTAAGGAAGAGTGCTTTGTAAATTGCAAACATAAATAAGATAGTGATAACGATGACATTTCAGACATGAGAAATGGCATAAAAAAATTAAAAACAAACTCAGAATAATAAATAGTACATTGAGATAGTAGAGAGATAACCTTAGCTAATGGGAAAAAGCTAGGTAAGTCTACAAATATTTTCTGAGCATTTATTGCATATACTTTGTTGGCAAAAGATGTCGAAATGTAGAAATCAGCACAAATTATTACTGATATTGTTATAGTTGAGTATTGACAGTGCATAGGAGCTGCATTCAGTTTCCCTCCAAGAGCCTGGAAATCAGATCACCCTCAAAATTAAACTAATAAAGATATACATAGTAGAGGAAATAAGCCACTGTTGGTTCTAAACATTTAAGAACAGGAAGTGCTCAAGCATTGATGTAACTGATTTGAAATCCTGGAGTTACCCTTCTGTGCTAGGTGTTAATCCCGCAGTTGCTATTTTGTGAATAATAGGTCCCAGGTGATCACTGGGGATGGCAGTTGTCAGGAGACTTGGGACAGCAGCTATTTACAGCTATCGTGGAAGTATTTCAATATCTTAATAGTCAGTACCAAAGGTGCCCAAAAACATGTATACACATTTTACTGTATCAACATTGCTCAAGCAGTAGTTTGCCATAATCACAAGCATCTGGACGCTGCTGCTAACTACTTTGACCACTTCTTGTAATTGCAGAAGTCAAAGGTAACTTGTATTCATCTTTTGTTATTGGTATATATTGAGTATTATAATTTTAGTACAATTTTTTCCTTTCTTAAAATGTGTATACATATTTTTGGCACCCTCTGTAAAGTAACTGGTAACAGTCATACTGGTGCACGCAGGGAATGTTAGTCCTTGCCATAGTAAACTGTTATCAATATTCTCTGCCCTTCCTTTTCTTAATCCCGCCCTGCCCTGGGAGATGATACTTCTCACCCTAATGTCATGGAGCTTAGCCTTATTTTAATCAATGAAATATGAGTAGAAATGGCATGAGCCACTCTGAGAAGAAGTATATGGGCCATCTCATGATTCTGCCATATTATTTTTCCTCTGCATGATTATTTTTCCTCTGCCATGAGCAGCATGTCCCAAATAGAGGTACTTCAGGTTGCCAAATGAAGATGTGCATAACCACAGCTGACACATATGACATGTGAGTAAGAAATAAAACTTTGTAAACCACTGAGATTATTTGAGTTGTTTGTTACTGCAGCCTAACCTAGCTAGCTTAAACTGACTAATGCAGTCTTGAAATTAGCTATCTGTGGGGGTAAACCAAGAACTTCTCCACAAATATGATAAAAAAACAAACCAAACTCTAATCTAGGTCTTATGGGAGGAATCTCAAGGAGGCATATGTGACTAATTTAACAAAAGGAAGCTGAAGCAGTCATGTCAACCATTGGCTCTGTATCCTATTTGCAGAGTCTGTGAAGCAAAGGGCTTAATTAGCCATGACAGCCCTGTCACAGGCAGTCACAGAGGCAAGCACTAGCATTGCCCCTCTAAACCCTGTCTCAGTCAAGCCAACCTGAGCATTCAGATTTCCTTGTCTATGTCATCCCTGTAGTGGCTGAGAATATTTCAGACTGCTTCAGCTAAGAAATGCTTCAGTGTGCTTTTCTGGTGTGATTCGATCGCGCAGTAAATGTCTTGCCTATAGGGACAGAATTTAGTGGACTGCCACCTAGAGGATTCCACTTTTTTTTGATAACTGCATTTTTTCATTTAAATTAGTCTTGGATTCTGGTTTATATAACTATCAGCTTCTGTGAACTTAGTGAATACAAGAGCCACCCTGAGATGTTCTACTTTTTGCTATTAAAATCAGGCTTCTGAGTTTGCAAGGCTCAAGACCAGTCCTGGGATGATGGTAAATTCCTTAAGGTTATAGCCACTGTAGAGGGACCTGCCTAGAGGACCAGGTAGATGACCTTAAGCTACACTCCTCACCTCATTGTATGCCTTCTTTGATCTAAAAGAAAAGCAGTAAGTGCTAAAGAGAGAGATGATTCATGTGCTATGGGAGTTCAAAAAAGGGAGAGATTACTTCCACTTAGTGTGAAATAGGGGAGGAGTTCAGGAAAGATTTGCAAGGATGTGACATTTGAATTGGGTCTTGAAAAATGAATATAATTAGGGGAAGAGCATGCCCTGTGTAGGGAACCACTAGAGCAAATATAGGAAGCCAGGGATCAATTGAGGAAACAGAGTAAGAGGAAAAGGAAGAAGAATCGTCAGGAAAGATATATTACGGTCAGATTAAAGCTCTTAGGTTTTATGCTACTATGGAGAGTTTTACCATTTTAACCATTTTTAAGTGTATGGTTCAGTGACATTAAGTACACTCACATTGTACAATCATCAGCACTATCCATCTCCAGAATTTTTTATTGTTCCATACTAAAACTGAGTACCCATTAAACAATAAGTCTTCATCTTCCCCTTTTCCAGCTCTTGGTAATCACTGTTTTATTTTCTGTCTATGAATTTGACTCTGCTAGGTATCTCACAAAATCATACAATCTTTGTCTTTTTGTATCTGGCTTAGCATAATGTGTTCAAGCATCGTTCATGTCATAGCGTGTACCAACATTTAATTTCTTTTTATGACTAAATACAGCATTGCATTGCACGTACATAGCACATTTGGTTTATCTGTTCATCTGATAACACATTTCATTTATTCATCCATCGGTGGACATTTGGATTGTTACCGTCTTTTGGCTGCTATGAATAATACTGCTGGTGTACAAATATCTGTTTTAGTTGTTGCTTTCCATTATTAATATTTTGTGTGATGGATTATACCTAGAAGTGAAATTGCTGGATCATACAATAATTCTATGTTTAATATTTTAAGGAACCACCATACTGTTTCACAGTGGCTACACCATTTTACATTCCCGATGATAGTTTTTACAAAGCGGGGTGACATGGTCAAAATGGTGTTTCAAGACAATCTGGCAGAGAGAGTAGGATAGAATAAGATTGCAGAATGAACAGATGGAGACTTCCACAATAGTTCAAGCAAGATAGAATAAAGGCCTGAATACATCAGTGGCAATGAGAATGGGAAGAAGAAAGAAATTTAGAAGTGATATCACCGAGATTCACACCAGGATTGAAAGGACGTGACTCCTGATTGGCTATTGTGGGGGTGGGGATAAAGAGGTGTTTAATATGACTCACAGGTTTCACACCTGGGAGGATGGTAGTTCCAGATGAAGACTCCTGGGCTTCTCTAGAGCACGGAGAAGTCACGAGTTCAGGTTTGGACGTGTAGAGTTTGAATTATAAATGGGACATTGTAAGCTGTGGGATGGACATTTGTTGTCTTGCCTGCTCAACAACCTTATTCTTTCAACTGATAATGGCACTCTATTTTTATTTTTTTAGATTGTAGAATCATCCTTCTTCATCTGTATGCAGTGCTAGGCCAGGAAAGGGTGTGGCCATAAAAATGCACTTCTCATATCTCTTGCTGGGAGAAGTGTAATTCATCCACAGCCTAGCTGCAAAGTTCTGAAATCCATGCTAAACTTTGAAATCTGTCACCCTTCACTCCCAGGCCTCACTTTTCACAGGCTGCTCCCAGCCAATGACTGAGCACAGCAGGGGTTTTAGGATAGGCTTTTCCTGGGATAAGTGATACTCCTCTGATGAATGACTTTGGCTCAAGGACTCCTCAAAGGCCTTTGCCAAACTTTTCTTAGCACTGCATTCTAAGACACCTCCACCCAGAACTCCTTCCTTCTCTCTTGTTCACTTTGGGTCAGCACTGCATCACTATCTGTTGGTTCTCTCTGAGTCTTCCCCAGCTCCTGCCCATTTTCTCTCATAGGTGTTTTCCATAATAAATTTCTTACATTTAATTCTGTCTTGGTGTCTGATTCTCTTAAGGATCTGAACTGACATGAGGGGAGGGAGGATAGAATACCTCCTATCTCTTCTATACTGCCTCAGCCATAAGCATATGACCCAGTGTGACTAATCATAATGATCCCCACATTTTGGCCTTGTGCTCTCTTTAGAGTCAGTGTCATTTGGCTCCCAGACCACAAGCTACTTGGTCCACCTCAACCACAGACTGCTGACCAACTTTGAACATGATCTCACAGTCCTGCTGCCTGAGGCCAACTAATTGCAAACATGGGTTCTATGGATTCTCCAGCAAATTCCACACCCTGATGACACACCCCCTCACAGAGCATGAACTCTGGCTTCCTGAGTACCATGGGGCCAATGAAACAACCTAGAAGTACAGGAGAGTTAACTACCCATAGGGCCAACTGACCAAAGGGAGACAATAGACAGGAAGGAACAGGATGGAACCCACTCTCCCTTCCTTCCTCTGATGGACTGTTTCAAGTTATAATTTCTCTATACAACCTGTCTAGAAACATCCTGCATGGCCAAGTGGATGTCCCTGTCAAAAGACTAGCTGTGTCTCTTCACACCTCATTGTGAAGAAGTGACCAGCAAACTTTTCTTAAATTGTTTCCCATCTTCTCCTGCTTTTCTTTTCCCTTCATTCTCAGTCCCCTAGGATTGTGCATCCCACATAAAGCTTTAGCACTTAGTCCCTTCTTCAGGTCACAGTTTCTGAACACATAGGCACATGACCTAAACTAAGATAAGCAGAGCCTTCCTAAAGACGTGAAATATAGAAGAGAGATGACTTTTCTTCTGGAGGTCTTGATCTATAAGGATCTAGCCAGGTAGCCATCATTGCTGCCTCATGGAGAGGGCCTGCCTGAGCATGAAGGCATCACAGAGGAAGGCAGCGCTCACAGAAAGAGAGGGACACAGAGCCCTGAAATCCTTTGAGCTCTTGGTTCCAACTCTCTCCAATATGTGCAACTGTTGGGTCATTATTGTTATTCTTCTGAAGGCCAGTTTTCCTAATCCAAATCTAAAGAAAATATAGTCCCCCATTGATCCCAGTTCACCTCCATTCAGATCACCAGGTGACCAAACTTTTAGGCTCAATTTTGAATTTCTGGGTAAAAGACCTGCTGCTTGGGCTAGATTTGGACAGGTATCTGCCCCTGAACCAGTCAACATTGTTGTGGAGGGGGGCACAGGGTCATGTATAAACAAGGCTGTATCCACTGTAACACTGAATAAAGGTGTATGATAGCAAGGTGCAAGCTAGTGTAATGATTCCCAGGAAAGTGGGACTAGAGACTTGGACAACCCAAACAATGGCTGCCCACTCCCTGAGAATAAATAAGGGAGAGAGGGTAAAGAGAAGAGGTCAGAAGACAACACTGTCTAACCCAATGCTATCCTACACTTTATCTAAACCAACGCTATTCAATAGAACTTTCTGCAGTGACGGAAATGTTTTATATCTGTGCTGTTCAATTTCATAGCCACCAGCCACATATGGCTATTTAGCACCTGAATAGTGCAACTAAGGAACAATTTAGCATGGTTAGTGCAACTGAGAAACTGAATATTTTATTTCTCTTAATCCTGGTGGCCACATGGGGAGCTGAGAATTCAAAGGCATGTCCTGAAGGTAGAGCTCCAAGGTAAAGCCAGAAAAAAAAGAATCAGAAACACTGTCTGTTGTGGGGTCTGGAGCCAAAGATGGGGTTTCCTAGACAAAGAAGTCACAAGGAAAGAACATCTTACATACATACTTTCATTACATAGCAGTTAGTATGTGACTGGTTTGTAAGTCCTTCAAGGTTCAGGGCCTCGTTCATCTTGGTAGCCCCAGCATCTGGGAAGTTCCTGGTACCATAGTAGTTGTTTAGTTAACATCTTTAGAATGAATGAATGCAAGTAAGCCACTTCACTCCCTGGTGCATGGTATTCATTCTACGAATGTTCATTTTAAGTCATCAGAGGGCGAAAACTGCAGTAAAAAGGTGCCAGGAACTCTTTGGCTTGGAAATGGTTTGTGAGGTCTTTAGCATGCTGCCTGGCACAGAGGAATTGCTGAACAAGTGGGTCACTGTGGTAATTATCATTAGTGGGGGAGTAAGGTTTTGTATAAGGATGGGGGAAGACCTTGATAATAATAAGAGCTAACCTTTTGATCTCATTTAATCCTTCAGCTAACTCAGTGAGATAGGTTTTATTAGACTAATTTTACAGGTGAGAAAACTTAAAGCAGAGATGTGATTTATCCAAAGTCAGCCAGCTCAGAAATGGCAGAGCTGATGTTGAACTTGAACTCACCTGTCTCCAAAGTCCAGGCTCCAGCAACAAAGATTTGGGCTCCAGGGAGCAGGATTCTCAAAAGGGATGTTTAAGGAAAGTAGTTCTAGGGTGGAAACTCACTTCTGATTTCTATCCATTCACACAATCTCCATGCGTTGTTCTCCCTTCCACAACCACTACTTGCCTTCTTGCCAAAATCCTCATCCTTTCTCCACCTTCTGCTTCCTGTCCCATTCAACCATACCTCCTCTGGTTTGACTCCAGGAAGTGGGAGTTGAAGTGGGGTCAAAGGGAGGTTTTTGTTTGTTGGTTTATGTATGGTTTTAAGGAGAGAGATTCTCAAGCATTTTGTAAACTAAATACTCCAGTAGACAGGCAGAATTTGGCAATGCAAACAAGAGAGACTATCTGCAGACCTAGGGGTGGTAGAAACTTCCTACAGCTGTTATTCTCTGGTTTACCCACCTTACCCTTTTGCTGCTTCCAGACAACGTGTTTCTAACCAGTTCTCTGAAATGAATTCTCTCTGAAATTCCAAGCACATTTCCTGTTTTATTGTCTTCACCCTGATTGACATGACACAGTGTTGCCCTGCATATTGGATAGGCTGACTGCCATGACTAATTTCCCAGTTGTGCTGTTTGCAGTTGTTGGAGTGGGTGAGGATGCCACAAGAGAAGCACACTAAATGCCACTGGGGCACCGGGAAAGGCGCATGGAGGATAGGGCCTGGAGAAAGCACAGATAAGGCCTCCTACTCCTTTGGCTTCCTCACCCACCAATGTTAGAACCGGGTGATAGAGAACCTCCTGCTGGCCTCCCAAGAGAATTTTACTCCTGTTGTGACTGGGAGGGCTGGGCCCCAGAATGACCAGGGAGTGCTGCAATACATACAGTTGGCAAGGGGACCCAAAACAGAGAGGCCAGGAAAGGGTGTCCTTGAGGTTGAGTAGAGTTTAGGAATGGAAGAGGGGCAGTGACTATTACCTCTCCTTCCTCTTTTACAGAGGTGCTGATGGAGGGAAAGACCAGTGGTTTCCAGCCTTTCCTGTCTTGCACCTTCTACCAAGCACTCTGTAATCAAAACAAGGAAACTGACTTTTCCAAGGCATTTATCCTTGCCAATACCTGAGAAACTCTTACCAAACCTTTACATCTAACCTGGCTTACTTCTGTGGGCTCCTGGTGCTGCTGAAGCCATGAGGGGGTAGCCAAGTCTCTGTGGGGACCAAAGGGGGAAGGTTGTGGATGACTCCTGGAGGCCTCAAAGGGGCAGCAGTGCTAATAACACTACTTTTATCAGAGGCCCCTTGTTATCGGCTGGCAGTGTTTTGAGTGTTTTGGAAGGTGGTCTTAGGCAAGTCCTGCTTAAGTGTGATTTGTGATTAGAAACCTTCTAGATCCAACTCAGCCATTAACTTGCTCTGTGATCTTGGGCAAGTCACTAAATGAAGCTCAGTGTCAATATTTTCATCTGGTTTAAAAAAAAAATGGAGTTCCCTGGCGGTATAGTGGCTAGGCTTCAGCGCTCTCAAAGCCGTGGCCTGGGTTCAATTCCCAGCCAGGGAATCACCGAAAGAAAGAAAGAAAGAAAGAAAGAAAGAAAGAAAGAAAGAAAGCAGAGGGATGCTTCTCTAAATTAAAAAAAAAAACAGTTTTAAGAGGGTGGATGGGATAGAAGAAATGATAGGTATTTTCCTCTACCCCTCCTTACACATTGTCCCTAGGTGCAGTATCAAATAAGGTAATAATGATTAAAATGCTCTAAAAACTACAAAACACTTTACAAAAGCAAGGAAATATTATTATCAACATAGTTTTTAGCTTAGAAGGATGAGGGCAGGGCATAGGCTGAGAGCCAAACAGCTGGAAGGCAGACCTTAACACCAAAGAAGGAAGCATTCTCTGTTCAAATTCTTCCTGGAGTGGCATTTTCTTTGGAGCAGACCTGGCACTGGACTCCTCTGAAATGCTGAAGTGGGTCCAGGAAAGTGTTAAGGAGGTAGGTAGGGCACTCAGCCTCCAAAAGACACTGGAGAAACACCACCCCTGGTTCCTCAGTTCCTTGTGATCCCACAAAGGATGCAATGGAAGGGGTAGGCAGATTGTATCTGCAGGGCTCAAGTTCAAAGCCAGGTGTGTTTTAGATCCTCCCACAGGCTCTCTAACCAGCTAGCAAGCTATTTAGGAGCCAGAATGTCATGGCACTCTGTAACTAATACTGAATTCAGTTGCCAACAAGCTAAAAACCATTCTCTCTATATGGTGTTCAAAGAGAACATTGATCTGAAGAAGACCTCAGAGATGGTCTAGTCAGACTGAGGCCCAGAAGGGGGCAGAGATTCGCCAAGACCACAAGTAGCGTCAGGCTCATCGGACTGTAAAGAACAGACACCTACTCGACCTAGCCCAAATCCGAAGGAGTTTCCTGGAAGGGCTGGATTTGAAATGCCAGCCGTGATGAGGCAGGTCTAGGATTCGCCGTTCTCTTCCTTCTCCCTCTCCTCACACCTCCCCATCTCTACAGGGCTGTTCCTTATTCCGCCACCTACAAACGGGCTTCTTTTTACTCTTGGTCTCTGCTCCCTCTTATCTCAACTTGCACATGGCTTTACTTGCCAAGGCTCCCTTGTCTCTGACCTCCCTGCTTTATTTAATTCCCTCTGCCACTTCATTAATTTTTTTCTGTTCCTTGGTTCAAGACAGCCTCTAACTGGCCTGTCTCAGGTTGTTGTGCGAGGCCGTTAGTTAAAGGTTACCAAGTAACGTATGCAATGGTAACCCTTGGCCTCATCTGCTGGAGGGCCCAAGTGGTCTCCAGCGCAGCCCTCGCGGAGTGTGGGGTCTGGGCAGCTTTTCTTCAAAGTGCATGTGAGTTGGGCAGGCACTGTGCCATCACTGGGACCATGTGACTGGAGTCCAAAGTTTGAGATTTTCGGCCCAGCACTTTCCCATGGAATTTGTCATTTCTTTCCTTTACCAAAGGAGACCCCAAAACCCCCAGAATTTATTTATAAAAAATGGTATTCTAATATGTTTAAACTTCAGTCACCTTCAAAATACTCTTTGTTTGATCCAATACATCGTATTAAGATGCTTTTCCCACTGCTCAAAACAGTTTTTGAACTCCTTGATTCTGAAGCCTGTTAGGGCTTCTGCTGTTTTCTGTTTTACCTCTTCCACATCGGCAAAAGGCTCCCCTCGGAGGTCAAAAAAGCTGCCTGGGACGAGATCGGGTGAATAGGAAGGGTCAGGTGGGAGGGTCATGCTGTTTTTGGTCAAAAACTGCTGAACACTCGGCGTGGTGCAGGCAGGTGTGTCGTCATCTGTTCGCCATACTCGGGTAGTTTCTTCTGCAAATTGTAATGCAGCCTTCTCAAAACTTCCACATAAAAACTTCGGTTGACCGTTTGACCTGGAGGAACAAATTCCAGGGTCACAATCCCTCTCACATCAAAGAAAGATAATTCTGGGGGGTTTCTTTTGGTCCCCCTCATATTTATGCAGCAGACATGTCTGAATGCCCATTAAATGTAGTTCATGAAGATCTTCATCCTCTCCTCTTCCTCCTCCTCCCTGCCCTGAGGAACTTATGGTATGGTGAAGATAAAGGCAGGAAAATAATTAGAATATAGGAATGTTTTAGAAGAAGTATAAACCAAGTAATAATAGCAACCACTTACTGAGGACCCTGTACCAATCACTGCTGATCACTTTACACACACATTCTCATTTCATCTTTATAGCTCCCCTGTGAAGTTGGCATCACATTTTACACATGTGGAAACGGGCTCAGAGAGTGTGCACAGATAATAAACAGCACAGCAGGACTCTGGTGCCAAAACCTGCTCCGTTAACCACTGTGCTGTGCAACCTTTATCATGCTGTTAAGAGTACAGAGGACCGTCCTGGCCTGGGGAGCAGGAATAACTGGAGAGAACAGTAGACTTCCAGGAGGAAGTGGTAGCTGAGCTGAGCCTTGGAGCAGAGGAAGCTTTCCACCAGGCAAATCGGGCTAGTAACTGAACAGCAGGATGAGAGCATGGAGGAGCACCTGAAAGGCTGGAGTAGGGTGTGAGCAGGAAACAAGGCCAGGAGCATATTGCATGCCCCTGAGAGCGAGCGCCTCCCTAAATTTGTGCCCTAGGTTCCTCGTGGGCCCCACCCTCCTCCAAGTCCTGGCAGGTAATGTGGAGCTGAGGCCATGAAGAACAAGGAGGACAAGGATCTAGGAGAAGACTAATTCAACAGAGCTTAAGAAATTCAAGTACTATGGTCAAGGCCTTTGTTCCTGACATGGACTTGAGGTGCATAGAGTCCAGAGTGAAATACTCAAGAGAGATGAAGATCTTTAAAATAAGCACATAGGGGAGTTCCCTGGTGGTGCAGTGGCTAAGGCTGTGGCGCTGTCAATGCTGTGGCCTGGGTTCGATTCCCAGCCAGGAAACTACCCACATTTAAATAAATAAATAAATAAAATAAAATAAAATAAGCACATAAACAACAATCACATCAACAACTACGCCAGGCCCAGCTTTTGCACACAGCTTTCTTCTATCTGACTTTCAGGTCTTGTCTTGGAATGTTACTTCCTCAAGGAAGCATTCCTTGGACTTCCAAGCTTGCTTTAGGGCACTTGGTTTTGACATAGGTGGTTCAGGAGGAATTTTGTTGTTGTTGTTGTTGTTGTTGTTGTTGTTGTTGTTGTTGTCTCTGATGGGAGCAGTATCTGTGGGGCTTGGCAATAGATTCCCTCACATTCACAGCACCTCCAGTACCAGTACACAGATTATATCCCTGTCAGTAGGCACTGAACTACTGTTTCAGCACAGAGGAGTCTGTCCCCACAAGGTTCCATATCCAGAGGGCATTATAGCCCCGCTAGGTGCGGAAGACCTTGATGGTCTTCAGAGTACATTGCTGTGAATTCTTTGTTGAGGACCTCATATCCTGTACAAGGACACAGGTCCACAGGAGCTACCTTAACAAGTAGAAAGTGCCACCACTTTACTAAAAGCTTTCCGTGGTAGTGTGGAGCCAGCCTGTCCCTGTACTTTGGAAATATTATACTTTCAGGTTGTAATGATGTAAAGCACAGATAATTTTTATTTTTTCTATCAATTCAATGCCAGAGAGAGCCCTTGGTACCAGATAGGGTCAACGGAACCAGAACAAATTTCCAAAATCAAATTATTGGTTCCTCAGTTTTACACCCTCTCCATGTAAAACACAATTTGTCTCAAATATAAAGCAGTGTTGTTGGGGTTTTTTTCCTAATGAATACCACAAAGTTTCTTAATCTAACCAAATGCTCCAACATGCAATAGCTAAAACCACATTGCCATGACAATCCCCTATGTTCCTTTATACCTTCATCTTGATTTCTTATTTCTCCTGACCCTTAGGTCACATTTTATGCCCTCCTGACAGTCACAGTGAAGGTGATCTACACCTTACCTAGCCAGTTCTTGATGTTTCCAATCAATCCAGCCCACATCCCTGCTCATGGAGCAGCATTGACAGCTTTACTCTTCTGTTTCTGACCCTGTCAGAAGGGAGCAGAGGGAGGGCTTGTGGGACATTGTGTATAAAGTCTACAGGAGTGTACAGGAATGTCCTAGGCCTTCGCAGTCACTTACCACTCACTCCCTGACTCACCCAGAGCAACTTCTGGTCCCACAAGCTCCATTTATGGTCAGTGCTCTACACAGGTGCACCATTTTAAATCTTCTATACTGTATTTTTACTGTACTCTTTCTGTGTTTAGATATGTTTAGATACTCAAATACTTATCATTGTGTTATAATTGTCTATAGAATTCAGTACAGTAACATGCTGTACAGGTTTGTAGCCTAGAAGCAATAGGCTATATCGTCTAGCTAGGTGTATAGTAGGTTAGAATCTAGGTATGCTGTAAGTGCACTCTGTGATGTTCCCATGATGACCAAATCACCTTATGATACATTTTTCAGAACACATCCCCATCGTTAAGTGGCATACGACTGTATTTTTATAATTGTTCTTTGCCTTGTCCATCTCCCCACCAGGCTGTGAATATCCTAACTGCAAGTGCTGGGCCTTGGTCACCTTTCCATCCCCAGCAGAACATGTGGCTCATAGTAGCTGCTCAGTGAAAGACAGTCAGATGAAGGAATAATAAATAGCCTCCAGGGAGCCTCTGCCATATCAATTTTTTCTCTCTGTCTCTAGGGCCCTACCAACCTCAACACTTCAAATCCGACATATGTCGGAGCTAGGAGAAGCTTCAAAAATCATCTAGCTGTCTCCTCCCTCCTACCATTTCACAGATGGGATAATTGAGGTCCACTTTTCATGTACTTGCCTACGATCTCAATTTAATGTCTCCAGTTATAGTTTCTCCTTGAACTCCAGCTCTACTCAGCTGCTTCTGCAGCTCCTCATCCAGGATGCCCCATGGTATCTGTATCTGTACACATCTCCCCCAGAACTGGTCCTCCTCCAGGCTTCCCCACCTGGTGAAGAACATCACTACCCACCCTGCTTCTGGGGCCAAAATATTGGGAAGCCCCTTGCTACCTTCTACAGCCTCCTATCACCAATCAAACATCAAAGCCAGGAGTTTCTACCATCTAAATCACAAAATCTCTTCAAGTCCTCTCTGCCTCCTTAGCTTAAAAGCCCACTGCTCTCAACAGACCCCTGCAAAATCTCATCAGTTCCTCCAAATCTGTTCTTTCCTTGTCCCAATCTATGCTCCTCACTGCAGCTAGAGCAACCTTTGAAAAATGCTACTTTCTCATTCAACTCCTTTGCTGATAGACTTTCAATAGCTCTCCACTTTTAAAAAAAATTAATAATGATAATTATTGTTATATAGCTAACACTTATGGAAATTTTATTATGTTGCAGGACCTGTTCTAAGGACTTTATACATATTAACTCATTTAATCCTCACAACTTTAACTATCCCCACCAGATAGATGAGGAAACTGAGACTCAGAAAAGCACCTTCAGGGCTTGGAATAAGCTCTTACCCATTCCTGACTGTTTGATCTGGTTGACTGTTATGTAAGCCTCGGATGGAGTACTTTAGAGAGCATTCTAGGACCTCCCTAACTAAGTCAGGCCCTCCTAAGGCACATATCCCAGTTAGTAATTACATATTATTTTGGTGGAGAATCATTTAACTGATGTCTGCCATCCCAATAGGTTTTAAATTCTATGCTTTGTTCGTTGTGGGTCCTCAATATTCAACATGTAGCAAATGCTTGCTCAATATTTTTTGAATGAATCAATGAAAAGGGTTTTTAATAAGAGAGGAGTTTTGATCGGGTTTGCTTTACAAGGATTTCTCTTGTGTGAGAGTTTGGACGTGATAAGTCCAAGTCACTGCCAGCAGCTGGATTCAGGAGTGAGAAGGCAGTCTGGGTGAAGGGAGTGGCCGTGGGGATATAGAACAGTAAATGAACTGGTGGAATATTTAGGAGGTAGATTGGGCAGGCCCTGATAATGAACTGAATGGAGGTGAGGATGAAGGAGGAGTCAAGAGTGACTTCCAGATTTCTGGCTTAGGCCACTGGTACCTTGAAGCCAGGTGAGGAGCATCTGGGAAGAAAGAGGCAGGTTGGGTTGACAGAGCAGGTGGCCCCTAGATCAAATCAACTGGAACATGGAAAAGGTCTCAGAATCTTTGTGCCCAAACTCTTCCATGCCCAAAACTCTAACTTGGTACTTGTGTACTTGTTCAGCCTCATCTGCAACTTACCCCAGACGGAGGGCATGTAGGGCATTGCTCCTTCCCTAAGACCCATTCATTCTTCTTCTCCCTGGTTTGTGAGTGCTGTCCAACTCCTTCACCTCTCCCTCAAACTCCACAAAACTCAGCTTCAAGGCCATCTCCAGGATCCCTCCCCACGGCCCCCACCCCTTCCTAGGGTTAACATGTCCTCTGCTGTTTCTAGGATTCACTGTATCAGAAATGCTTCTCTCTGCCTGTCTCCCCTCCTGGTTGTTTTTCTAAATTCGGAATCCCCAGCACTTGGAACAAGACCTGGATCAAGATTGTTTTATTGACTTCCCCAAGAACTTGACTATTTTACATTTTAAGAGTGGGGCCAGGAGTCAGACATTGAATCCTGACACTTAGAGATGGGGACAAGTCACTTCTCTCAAATCCTGTTTCCTCATCTGTCAAATGGAGATGATTCTACAGTGCACCCACCTAGAAGAGTTGTTCTGACAATCAAATAAAATACTCTATGTTAAGTGTTTATCACAATGCCTGAAACATTGTTAACACTGCTGTTACTTAAGAAAAAAATTCCCGCGTTAACACCAGGAAGCTGCACGAGCTGGAAACCGAGGACTGCAGTTCCTAGGATGGCCACACGAGAGAAGTGGCGAGCAGCCTCGGGGCGGACTCGGGCTCCGCTGTGCTAAGGCACCTGCTGTGGACCCAGATGGCCTGGCGGGGATTTCCGGGCCTTCCCGGCTCCTAAACAGGTGGGCGCTGGCCAGGGTGCCGTGGGAGGAGCCTCCGCGATGTGGTTGGCCTCACCTCTCACAACCGTGGCCGTTCCTCCTGCTTGTCCCCTTCACAGTTCGGGGAGGGGCTGGCCGGCTAGAAGGTGCAAGAGAGAGAGCAACTGGGAGTTGCCCCTCCCGCTTGTCGTTTGTCTTTCAAACTTGAGTCTGATCACTTCCTCTCTCTGGAAGTATTTATAGTGAAATTTATTGATGTTTTCCTTTTGGCTTCTAGGTTTCATCATGCTTAGAAAGCCTTTCATCTCCAGGAGTATTGAAATATGGAGTATGTTTTCTTCAGGTACATTATAGTGTTATTATTTAAATATGCACTCCACCTGGAATTTATTTCTGTGTACAGAGAGGACGCCGCTTTCTTTTACTTTCTGAAATGATTTGCCAGTTATTCCACCCATTTGTTGCAAGTCCTATATTTTCCCCTATTTACCTGAAGTGCTATCTTTATCATACACTGAACTCCTTTACAAAGTTGTCCATTTCTGTACTCCACTCTGTTCTGCTGGTTCCTCTGCCTGCTTCAATACCATACTGCTTTAAATACATTGACTTTATAATATGTTTTAATACCAGGTACAATGAATCCCTGTCCATTACCGTTTTTTCTAGATTTTTAATTTCTGCATGTTTATTCTCCTATATGCACTTAAGAATGAACCTCTACCCCTACCCCACCACCACACAACCCTTCTGGAAGTCAATAAGGAGCTTTGAAGTCCCTGAAATTATATGGAAAGTGTACATCCGCACATTTGTTCAGAGGGAAGATATTAAGCTTTCATCAGATGTGCAAAGAGACCATGATTCCAAAGAGAGCCCCTGGTCAACAAGTCTCTGTGATGGGATGCCTTGATTTTTTTTTTATTGTTCCCTTTTCTCTCATATCTTCATGGGCTCTGCCTACCACATCTTTCACCTCCATCATTGTCCCAATTACTTCCCTGGTCTCCATCTTGTCACCCCAATCTAATCCTTCTCGCTGCTCCAGAGCGATCATTCTGCAACGCAGGTCTTAGTTCTAGGCCTGATGTAGATTAGATAACACCAAAAGTTTAGTCAATAAGTGAATAAAATCGTGTGTCCCAGCCCCACCACTGACCAGCTGTGGGACCCAGCTTCAGGCTGTCCACATTGTGGGTCTCAGTTTACCCTTCTCGTAGACCAATTGAGAAGGGATGAGTTAGAGTAAGGGGTCTATAGAAGATACAGCTAGCTATCCCAAGAGGCTCATTTAATCCCAATCATTTTCCTTGTCCCTACACCTTTCCACTCCCCATTCACATTTTAATCCACACCCTCAGCAGGGAACACTATTTGTTTTTCCTGCCTCCAGCAAACAACTAGGAAGGCAAATACTACTACTATTGTCCCCTCCGTAAATGAGTGGAATTAAGAATACTGGAGCCCCAAAATGGAATTGACCACCTAAATAAGGTTAAACACAGCAAGATGGGGGCAGGCATGAACCTAGTGGACATAATACAGCATCCTCCTCAAGTCCCAGGCTGCCAAGGAACCAGGACTCAGGGTGCTCACTTGGAAGTTCATTTAGGTGAATGCCAAGTTCTCGAGCAGAGTTTCTCAACTTTGGCACTATTGGTATTTTTGGTCTGATAATTATTAGGCATGGGGCTGTCCTGGGCATCAAAGGATGTTTAGTAGCATCCCTTGTGTCTTCTTGCTAGATGCCAGTAGCAACTCCTAGGTATGAAAACCAAAGATGTCTCTAGACATTACCAAATGTTGCTGGGGGGTGGGTCTCGGGGGCCAAATCACCTCAAGTTGAAAACCACTGCTCTAGGAGAAGAGCGGGCAGGGGAGGGAGGTTAACCTGGGTCTCAGACAGGACACTCTCTCTCTACAACCATACCCTGCTTGTAAAGAACATCATAAAGTCTTTTCCTTCATAGTAGGCACTTGGGCAAGTCTTTTCTCTCTGGGCTTCAGTTTTTCCATCTGTAAATTGGATTTGGTGTTTGTAAGTCATTTCCACCACCTTCTCTCACTGTCTGACGTTCCTGGGTCTGGTCCAAGGTGGGACAAGGGTGCTGCGGTGCCAGTGAGGCGCAGCAAAGTAAAGGATGAGCACAGAGGATGCGGTGGAGAGCAGGGCCAGGCGTGAGGTGCAAGTGTCCTAAGGATGCAGAGAGGCTTGAGGCATCTTTTAGACCCCGCCCCCTTCGAAGCCTAATTAGCGTAGGTCGCCACCAAGCAGGCAAACCCAGACTCTGCCAATTCACCTTAGGCCCCGCCTACATTAAAGGCGCTGCCCCGGTTGGCCCCGCCCCTCCCCCGTGGCCCCTCCCGCCCAATTTAGGCCCCGCCCCTAGCAAACCCCGCCTCCCTCTTCGCCTCCCGCCAGCCGGGGCTTGGGCTTTGCACCCGGCGGCGGCTGAGAACCGTGGCGGCTGCAAGGCCGGTAGCACAGGCGGGCAGAGAGGAGCTGCCCAGCTCAGTGGCGGGCGATGCCCCCGTGAGCCTCCCTCGCCGCCCCTCCCCGCCCCGCGCCCCTACCCTCTCGGAGTCTGCCACCCTCCTGGGACCGGGCCGCGCCTACCGCCGGGTCCGCGGGGCGGGGTCCTGGGGCAGCACCTGCCCCGCCTTGCAGAGCCGCCTTGGCTAACGGAGACCCCTCCCTGTCTGGACCCCAGGCCCACCTCCGGGTAAGTCGGTAGGCCTTGTTCGCCTGGGAGTGGACGTGGGGAGGGGGCTGCGACGGTCTGGGGGACCACCGGCGGAGGGAAGCGGGGCTTCGGCCGGGAGGCGTCACGTAGGGAACTGAGCGTGCAGGGTCTGGGGGGCGGGGGCCCGGGGGATGAGCACAGTGTGTGTGATGGCTCTGTGGAGGGCGGGAGTAAGGTATAAGAGGGGAACGTGGGGTGTTTAGGGAAGCCTGGAAAATGAGGTGGGGAGCCCCAGAATCTTCAGTCTTTTGCTGATGCTCAAAGCATCTGGGGCCCTGGTCTTCAACAGCAGTGCCTCGCATGGCATTTTTGGAAAGTGTTTAAAATCCCTCCTGGAAAAGGGCGCTGGAAGGCAGCCTGCCTTCCTCCCTCCTGCTGTGCCCTGGTTAAGAAGCAGCCACTCTGTCCTCCCAATGAGACACCATTGTGGTGCCTAGAGGACCCCCCACTCCATGAAAAAAGGGGGTGGTGCTCACTTCAGCCCTAGGATGGGAAGAGGGGGCTTCTGGGAAACTGGGGAAGGCAGCTGGTCAATCCACTGTGGGGAGTCCAGGGAGGCTTGGCAAGACCATTGGTGAGCAACTTGGGCACCCTCTCATTCAGAGGAGTGTATCTTCACTGGCTGGCCTCCAGGCTGCCTGGATCCATGCCCACATCACCTTCTCTGGACAGCCCAGCCCTGAGGAGTGGGTTTCTTCCTAGTATTCTGAGCCTGAGAGCCCAGGGAGGGCCCATAGCTCTTGTGGATCGGGTGGGCAATGCCATACACAAAGCCAGAGAACAAGAGGTGCTGGCAGGCACTGCCACCTGGGGGCTGTTTGGTGTGGCCCTCCAAATCTGGGAAGCCAGGATGAAAGTCAGTGCCCAACCCCAGTTCCAGGGGTGTCCTCTGGATGTGGAGAGAAAGGTTGCTGCCTCTTCTTCTGTCTTGTACCCATGAGGACTTCTTAAGTTTCGGGTCCTTGGATTTGGGTCCTGAAGTGGTGAAGAGAGGACCTTTCTGGCTAGGCCTGGTCACCAAAGGGTTAACTAGCCAGCCCCACACTTGCTGCCAGCCACCAATTAGTCTGTAATCAGGCAGCTGCCAACTGTCCCTGGGGGCATGTGGGCAACCTAATGGAGCATTCTCTTGGGGGAGGTGGTTGGGGAAGGGGTCTGTGAAACCTGTGCTTGAACCAAGCACGATGCTCTTCAGAACCTGTGTAGGACCCACACACACCTTCCCTGCCTCTGTGCCAGGCTGCCTGGCTTAGATAGCGCCAGTCCTGGGGTTCTGAAGCCCAGAGTTGGGCAAAGTTGGCTTCAAACCTAGGCTGTGCCGCTGTCTGGCTGTTGCTGTTCAAGAAATCACTTCCCCTCTCTGAGCCTCCTTCAGTAAAACAGACCCACCTTCTAAGTCTGCTGAGAGGGATAAATAAAATGGTGGATTTGGCTCTACAGGGTGCTCAGTAAGATAACCACTGAACTCACAAGCAACTCCTGTGCCAAGAACTTGACAAGACAGGCTCTGAGGACCCATCAGGGACCAAGGTCCTTCCCTCTGGGCATGTGGTCTCATGGGCCAGGCACTGTCTCTGTCTTATTTTCTTTCCCTCCCTTCTTGCTCATGGACA
Source organism: Lyroderma lyra (assembly GCA_004026885.1). Taxonomy (NCBI): domain Eukaryota; kingdom Metazoa; phylum Chordata; class Mammalia; order Chiroptera; family Megadermatidae; genus Lyroderma; species Lyroderma lyra. The sequence goes on along the minus strand of PVJL010000138.1, from coordinate 536,879 downwards.
CTTCTAGTCTCTGGACAGTAATTGGATTTTGCTCTGGTAGAAAACAGGGCTGACCTGCTCCTTTCTGGGCTCACCCTATCCCTAACCAGGTGCTAAGCTCTGTGGGGTCTGTCAGGGGTCTGGGTGATATCTGCAGCTGCAACAGCAGCTGGCCCTTTAAAGAGGGAAGAAAACAATTATCCAGCCTGGGCATTGCATCAGCTGGAGCCTGGAGGGTCCCTGGGGAGGGGGGTGGTGCAGGCTGGTGGTTGATTTCATTAGTGCCATGTGAGAACTCTCACCCAAGTCTGCCCCACTCCCCAGCCGCAACCTTCTCCCCCAGGCTGCAGCAGCAGCCCCAGCAACTTTGCCTCCCTCCACCCCAGAGCACCACCCTGGAGGACTCTGTCTGTGTACCCCCAGCCCATGTCATGGGCCCAGGCAAAGGGGAAGGTATGGGGAAGTGTCTCTCACACTGGGCTTTTGCTGACGGAGGGTGCAAGGTGTGCCTCCTTACCAGCACTTTGCTGACAATGGGGGTGTCTCCCCATTAGTGTTTGGCTGCCCTGGGGGGAATTTCTCCCACACTTGCATTTTGTTGACTCAGAGCAGGAGTGACTTCTACGCTGGCCTCTAGCTACACTGGTGTTTTGCTGACCCAACAGAGGAGCATGCTGCCTGGGGTGTTTGTGAACTGAGGGCATGGGTGAGAAACAGTTGCTCTCTGGTTGGAGGTGAGCTGGCTGGGAACAGTGAGTCACAGGGGCAGTCACAAGTACCAGGTACTCGGGTCGCAGACAGACATGGGTCCAAATGCTGCATCCTCCACTTCCAGGCTCTGCTATCATTTCAGGCAGGTGGTCTTAGACTCCTCTGGAAAATAAGAATTTACACCCATACTGCCCCACCCCAATTTGGAAGGTACTTGGGGGATTAAATATACTAACTGGATATATAGCACCCAGCCCCGGGCTGGCACATGTATGAGTAGGATGCTTCCCTTCCCTGTGCAAGTTTGGGCTCCCCGTACGTTGTGTTCAAGATACCTGGACAAGAACAGGAGGGTTGGAGAGGAATGGAGAGAAGGGGAGAAAGTGGAGGACTCCCCGCGCCTCTGTTGAAGGAGAGGCATTCAGATGCCTGATGTGCTCACACACACAAACCGTGTGAGCCAGGCAGCCCCTTCCTCTGGGAGCCCACATTCTAGCCAGGAGATGGGCCCAGCGCAGGCGATGTGTGTTGAAAGGAGGGAGTCAGGGCACCTAGGGTGGCAAGGAGTTGAGGAGACAAAGAAGATAGGTTGAGAAGAGGGAACAGTTTGTGCTAAGGCTTTGATAACAGACAGCAGCGGTGGAGAGAGGGTACAGAGTGGGCAGGCGCCAGTACAGCCAGGCCCGAACTCTCCTATCTAGCAGGATTCTAAAGCTTTGGGGATTATTCTGGGGCCCAGAAGGAGTTTTAAGCAGAGGAGGCAGTCCGACTTCCAGAGAATTTGGGCTGGTGTCTGTGGCCCTCAGGCAGCACTTTCTCAGGAGTGACCTTTTGCCCTCTCCTACCCGCTTCCCTGTGCAGCAGCCCAGATGCCCTGGGAGCTGGTTGTTTACGCGCCTCATCCCAGGAGGGAGGGGGCCAGTCCCAGTGCCGCCAGCTCTCTCTCTCTGGGTCTTGTTGATGAAGTTCATCCCTTGGGGGTCAGGTTCTCCAGGCACGGGGCAAGCCTTTGGCACCAGCTGCTCCTATGTTCACACCCCAGTCTGCAGTTCATGAGGTAGGTGACTTCTGGCAAAGCACACCCCATCTCTGAACCTCAATGTCCTTGACTATAAAATGGGGTTGATATTTTATCCATCTATGGGAAGGATGAAATGAAATTCCAAATGGAAATTGCAAAACCCTATCTTAATGTCAGTTAGCATTTTTATGGTATTGCAAAGGGGGCTGACACCTGCTCTGGCCAGGCCCAGAGCTGGTTTCATGAGACTGTGGTTGCATAAAGCCTTGTGCTTAGAAGAACCCCATGCTTGGTTTCATGTTCTGCTGTCACCATCTTGAAATTCTTAATAATTTTGAACAAGGGGTCCCGCATTTTCATTTAGCACTGGGCCTGCATATTATATAGCCCCACAAATTAGGTTGGGGTAGCAAGAGGCAATGCGGGACACAGACCTGGAAATAGTTCCCAAGTGGAGGAGGTGTAAGGTAGAGGACATGACTAACTGTCCCAAGGTGGGTGGGATGTTAATAATAGTAACGTTTATTTAGTGCTTACTGTGTGCCGGGTTCTCTGCTAAGCACTTTACATTCTCATCTTCAAACAGCCCTGTGAGGTTGGTACTACCATTATTTCCATTGTTTAGATAAGGAAATTCAGGTTCGTTTCTTGGCCAAAGTCACACAGCCATCAAGTGGCAGCGCTGGGATTCCAACCCAGGTTGTCAGCCTGCAAAGCACAGGCCTGGACCAGGGAAGTCTTCAACTAAGAGGAGACGGGGGTGGCGCCCTAAGCTGGGTCAGAAGGATAACTTGGAGTTTGCCAAGGAAGAGGGTGTTGTGGGGAACGCAGGGCTGTCTCAGCTGAGAAGTGCCTGTGCCAAGGCATCGTGCTTGGCCCGGAAAGGTGGAACCAAAGCCAGATGCCTCCCAAGGCTGAGGAAAGTACCCTTTGGATTTCCTGGTTCTGCTTTTCTAAGCTCAGCACTCCTGGTCACTCTGTTCCCTGCCCTGCTGCTCCCACGATTCCTCTGTCCCAGGCCCTTTTCTTTCTCTATTGCACACTCCTCCTACACTACCAAGTCATCTCCTTTTAACTCTTGACTCTAATGATCTCTTCTGGGCTCAAGATCTGCAGGTAGAACTGCCTCCCAGGCCACATTTAGATGTCTCACCGTCAGCCTCAGGTCCAAACCCAGGTCTCCCGCTCCACTTGCTGGCACCTGCTCTGCCACCAATGTCCCTAGCTCATCTATGCCACCACCATCCACCCACTTGCTCAAGCTGGAAAGCTGGAAGTTCTCCTGGACACCTCCCTCTCCCTCACCCCCACATCCACAGCCAATCCTCAGCAAGTCTTGTTAGTTCTGAATGTCTCTCTTGAAGCTGTCATCTCGCTCCCTGCCCACCGTCCCATTCCAGACCACCGTTAGCTCTCCCCTGGACCACGGCAGCGGCCTCTTAAACTGGTCTCCTTATGTTCCTGTTCTTGCCCCACTTGGTTGCATTTTTCACACTATAGCCGGAATGATCTAAACATAAATGTTTGTATCATTTCCCTACTTAAGCCTTCTTGGAATCAAAGCCAGACACTGACATAATCTGAGAGGCCCTGTGTGATCTGGGCCTTGCCTACCTTTTTGTATCATCTTACACCATTCTCCCTCTCCCTCAGCTGCAGGACTTTCACACATGTTTCCTCATCCTGGAATGCACTCCACCTCCTGCTGCCCTGTTAACTCCTACTTTTCCTGCAAATAGATACCACCTTGAACACCATTTCCGTATCAGGGCCCACAAACTCACAAAACTACACACTGCCGCCCCCCGTGGGACCTCGCCCTTCTTCATGCACTCACCACACTTGAATTGCTTCCTCCTGGTCTCTCTCTGTCCTGCTAGACTGTGAACTCCGTGGGGTCAGGAATCCCGGTTAGCCCTGGCACATAGTAGGTATGCAGTGAGTTGTTCGGTGAGTGAAGGAATAGACGTCATTGCTGCACCATCCTCACTGGCCTCCCTGCCTCCCTCCCGACCTGCCTTCTCCAGTCCTTTCTCATTACAGCCTCAGAGCCATCTTTCTAAAACACGGAGCTGACCCTGTCAGCCCCCTGCTACTTAAAATACTTCAGTAGCTCCCCACTGCTGACAGGAAAGGCCTCAGCTTCTTAGCATGGTATTCAAAGCCCTTTGTGATCTGCCTCCCCAGCCTCCACTCCCCTGCTCCCCCACCACACTTTGAACTCCTGGCAGTTTCTCTAACGCATCAGCTGTTCGCGCCTCTGTGCCTCTGCACTTGCTGTTCCCTCTGCATGTCATGCCTCCCCACCCCTGCTTTGTCTCCCCGGAGAAAGTTCTTTATCCTTCAAAACCAGCTCTGCTGCCACCTTTGCAGCGAAGCCTCTGAGGAATGTTCTCGGCCCTCCCTGGGCAGAGTTAGCCCACCTCCCTCAGCCACGTCTGTACGGAGTCCACATCGCTTCTTCTTTGTCTCCTGTTAAACTGAGCCCCTCCGGGGCAAGCACAGTGAATGTTTTTCTTCAGGAGTGTTCATTTTTGTGCTGCCAGCTCCCAGCTTCTCCCTGTCTTAATTAGGTCTTTGCTTGTGTACAGAAACCCACTCAAGCCAGCCTCAGTAATACAGAAGTGTTTATTACGAGGACCCAAGGGATTCCTGGGAACTGAGGCGCAGGAAAATTTAATCTCTGGGAAGCGGGACCCGTAGAGCAGGAGAAATTGAAGCAGCTGTTCTCTGCACCTTGCTAGCCACCGTCACCTTTCTGTCTTCACAGACCAGGTTTTCTCTGCTTTTCCAGATGCCAGCAAGTGTAGTTCCGGTATTGCATCCCCCAGTTCCAGCCACCTTCAGAGACAGAATGCAGGACTTGACAGATCCAAGTCCAGACTTCCAGGAGAAGATCTGATTGGCTCTGAGTGGGTCAGGTGCCCACTCTGGTCCAATCAACTACAGCCTGCTGGAAAGGATCACAAAGTCAAATGTGCAAACACAGCTCTCGAACCCCTCAGAGAAAGTGAGGGGGTCATTGTTATCAGGATGAGTACTTCAGAAGACATCTGCTAGAATCCTCAGAGTGCCAGGGTGGGCCTGGCCCCCACCTTTCCATCTGGACAGCACCTGGAGGAGACCGACTGGCATTGTGACTTAGAGGGGAGTCTTTTCCGGCGGTAGCACTGCTCAGGGCAGGCTCTGAATAGGCCGACCAGACGTACTGTTTTAAACAGGGCAGAAAACAATGGACCTGTTCTGTTTCAAATGGCATGTACGGTCGGCCTAGTCTCACTGGGCTAAATTCAAGGTGTCAGCAGGCTGACCAGACGCACCCCCTGAAATGGGTCAGGACCATTGCCTGGTCAGCCTAGCTCTGAAAAACCTGTCAGAGGTCATTCAGAGACCTGAGCAGAGAGATTGGGAGATGAGACCCTGAATTCTCTCACTTCTCTTTGGAGTGGTGAGAGCAGAAGAAGGAGGGCGTAGCAGTCAGGACAGGTCTCCCTACTAAAATCCTGTTTATCCTATGGAGACTTTCCTTGGTAGAGAACTGTGCCATGCCTACTCTCCCTTCCCCCAGACATTCTTTACCTGCATTCATTCTATTCTTTGTACTCCCCTAGTAACGAACATTTTTGAGCACTTACTTTGTGCCAGATACTATGCACATGCGTTATTTAATTTAATGCTCACACCCTATGAGATAGGTACTATTATTACCCCCATTTTATAGACAAGGAAACTGAGGTTCGGAGAGGTGACATTGCAGGCTTGGGTCACACAGCAGTGTGACTCCAGAGTAAAAGCTCTTAACCTCAGCTACTTACTCACTTGCCTATTTGCCTTTCAGAATGGTGAGGGCCTCACGGGCAGATAACTGAATACCATCCTCCCTACACTCCCCACTGCCCAGCACGGCCCAGCCCAGAGCAAGGGCTCTTGACTGTGGGACAAAAGGATGCAGGTAGAGTAGAAAAGGCATCTGGGTGGGAGTTGAGGGTCTCCTACTCATGGACCCATCCTGTGTAGCTGTGTGACTTTAGACAAGTCTCTTAACCTTCCAGAGCCTTGGTTTTCTCATTTAAAAATGGGACTGGTAATTCTTTCTGTGAGTCTAGTATTAGATGGTGAGTGTAAGGACCATTTGTAAAGAGGAAAGAACTGAGCAATTTCTAAGGATTGCTACTACCAGAATGGACCGTGGAAACAGGGTGCCAGCTGGCCACTGTGCCCAAGCTCCTGCAGGAGGCAGGCAAGCCTAAGCTTCCCAACATTGAGTGTGGTACCTTCACTGAGACCTGAGGTGACTGTCAGTGGCTCACAGACCTACCATTATATAGCATTGCTTCACATAGAAAGTTTGTTCCCTTTCAACTCTTACCAAATCCAAGGTTGTCATAGGGAGAAAGTGTCAGTGTAGGGCCAGTGTGTCTTTAACTAAACTTTCCAATATTTCCTGCTCTTCCCTTTTTAACAAAGAGGTCTTGACTGGCAGCTCTCTGTAGCTAAAATTTAATCATGTAGCTTTGTTAATACTGATTTTATTTTACTGTCATTTTCTATTTATTAAAAGTGATACTGGCTTTCTGTTTATAGTGGTAACCCAAAGTTTCCACTTAAAGTAAATGCATTTAAGTTAAAAGTGTCAATTTCAAGAAAAATAAATGAGCACCCCAGGGGTATGTGGATTTGGCAGATGTCATTGAGGGGGCATGCAGTGTTATGTAGATAATGCAGAATTGGGAGGTCGTATGGGGATGGCAGAGATGGGGACCATTGGCCTAGAGATAATCTTGAAGGTCCCTTCCACCTACCTGGACAATTTGGGAATCTCTCCCTAGTGTACCAGCCTGCTTCCCTTTCCTTACCTCTTACCCTGGCTTGGCTTTCTTTCAGAGATGCTGCCATGATTGTCCTGCAGACAAGAGAATTTGTGCCACTGTCCCCTCGGCCTGCTTGCATTTGGCTTTTGCATTTGGGGTGTCTGGTTAGGGCTAGGATGCCCCCTCATCTCTGAGGAAGGGCTTGGACACTCCTGTGGGGAGAAGAAGATGCAGGCTCCACAGTTCTGGTCTCCATGCACAACACAGGCCTCAGGGCCTCCCAGAGATTGTGGGTAATAGGAGACTGTCCCCAGAGCCTTGTGCCCCAGAATCTGGGGCTCAGGGACAGCGAAGCCAGGAGGCTTTGGAGCCTCAAAGATTTCCTTTCACTTGGTCCTTGCTTTCTCACCTGTTCCTGGGGATTGAACATTAACCCCAGGAGGCCTAAGAGGACACAGGATTTATCCACAGGGCCTAGCACCTGCTTGCCCCCTCCCCAGTCCCATGTCTACAGTGGAAGGCCAGCCAGGCTTTGGCTCCAGGATGGTGGGGGTGTCCTTGGGTATCCAAAGTGAATGTCTGAGGGTCTCTGTGAAGGTATATTGTGTGTGCATGTGCATGTGTGTGAGAGTTTAAGTCTGTATGTATGTGTGTGTGATGGGACTGTGCATCTGTGCGATGTAGCTCTGAGTGATATGCCTGGGTGTCTCTCTGAAAGCATACTGTGTGTATGTGTGCACGCGTACGCATGCATATGTGGGGTGTGCGTATGCAGGGAGCAAAGTGTGTGTCTGTGGTAAAGGCATCTTCGTGTCATGTCTGAGGTTCTCTGTGAGGGAGTTTTGTGCTGATGTGTGTGGCAGGGTGTCTCATATGAATGTGTGCGATGTGCATGTGGGTCTGTGGTGAATGCATCTCCATGTATTTGTAATGTGTTTGTGAAGCATGCGGGGTGTGTGTGTGTGTGTGTGTGTGTGTGCAATGTGTCTAGGTAACTTGCTTGCTGGGTGTGGCCTGTGCCAGTTGTTTTGTGTATGTTGTCGTTTTTGTACAGCGCATGTCTGGCTATGTGGTATGCCTCAATGGCTGCGTGAAGGTGTGTGGAGTGCACGCCGGTCTTTTTTTATGCTCTGGGAAGGGATGGAGTGGGCAGAGGGGTGTGCCGGGAATGCGGAATGCATTGAGGGCAACGTCTGTTTGGGCTGGGGCTGTGGGTGTGCTTACTTCTCTGGAGGGTCCCCAGGGCTGGTGGCCGGTGCCGGCGGCGCCTTCCGCCTTGGACCAGAGCTGGTAACCTGAGCCCCTTCCCCCATGAAATATTAATCTGGCCTAGCGGCAGTCCTGGCAAAAAAAAAAAAAAAAAAAAAAAAAGAAAGAAAGAAAGAAAGAAAGAAAAAGAAACAAAAAATCCAAAACAACTGGGCAGGCAGGGGCGTAGTGGCCTGCCGCTGTCCTTGGTGCTGCTGTGTTTCTGTCTATGGGGGCTTTAGTGCTCAGGCTGGGGTGGGGAGGGAGGAGAGACCTCCCCATCCACCAGCACCCTCAGTGGGGCCCCTGCCTCTGAGGATGAGCTAGCCTGTTCCTACCGCCTGTCTGCTAGTTCTGCCACCCCATCTAGGAAAGGGGAACAGGGACCAACTGGGTATTTTGTTGAGATGTAGTATTCCCCGGCACTAGGGTCACCATACAGCTGAGTTACCTGGGATAACCCTAATTTACACCTGTAGTCTATGTGTGATTGTTAGTAGTGTCCCTGCTCACTCTCCAAATAGTCCCAGTGGGTTGATAAAGTATATGCACCCCAGCAATAAAGCTTTGCTCCAAAGACCTCTTCCCCCACTTTCTCTGCTCTGCCCTTGGGGGTTCCATAGCTATGTGGGGATGCAAATACTATGTGTGCATTTGGATGGGGGGATTGTCATTTCTGTGCTTGGGCTGAGATAGAATAAATGCTTGGGAGCTCCAGGACCCTTGGGATCATGCTGCAGCTCAGACCTTTCCCAGGGGATCTAGCCTCCTTCTCTTCCAGTCCAAATTCTGCTTCCCATTCAAGCTGTGCTCTTTTTCAGCCTGGGTTTCCCATGCCCCTCAGAAAAGAGTCAGGGTGCTCCCCAGTCTCCCTCCTGCATCTGGGCCAGGCAGGCCTGTCCTTAGTCTCAGTGATAGCGTGTGGTAGTATCTCCAGATTGGCCATCTGTATACTCATGACATCCTCTCTGAGTTCTCTTACCTTTAACTGCTGATTCCCCTTCTTCAGTGGATTTTATTTTCCTCCTACCCCTCACTGCAGGTATTACCTGTCACCCTTCCCTCACTTTGTACTCTTCTCTGGGCATTCTCCTTCCTTTCCATAACCCACTTTTCCCTCTGGGGAACATACCCAAATCCTGCCCACTCACATTGCTCTTCTGAGCTCCAGCGAATCTGCTTACCTGCCCAAACACCTCCATGTGGGAGTTGCAGTATTATCTCAGACTTATCACATCTAAAATGGGGACTCATCTTCCCCTTAAGCCAACTTTCTCCTCTGGGACCTTGGGCTCTGCTGATGGCACCTCTCAGCCCCCACCCTTCCTGTAAATCACCTTGCATTCTGTATTTTTTTCCTCTCCCCAGCCTGGTCTCATCACTACCTCTAGGCAACCCCCAAAGGTCTCCCATGACCCCTGGCCACCCTTGCCTCTACGCTTGCACTGTCTGAAGCAGGGCAGCCCTTCTTACCTGCCTCCTGCCTGCTCTCCTTGCTGTCAGGCTTTCTTCTGATTCTGCACTCAGTGTCAGATTGATCTCTATGAAATATTACATCTAAGTCATGTCAGATGTCACTCCCTTCAGGATTAAAGCCAAGCCTCTTAGCCCTGCATGCAGAGCCCTTCGTTGGCTGTTCCCAGCCTACCCTTTCCAGCTCTGCCTTCACGGTTGTTGGTACCTCCTGCTCTATTCACCAGCCTCTGAACGTGAAGTTTTCTCTCTGGACCTTCCCAGGGAGTTCCCACCTCCTTTCTGCCACCTCTGCCTCTCCAAGTCCCACTTACCTTTTGAGGTGCTCTTCCTCATGATGCCACCCTGAAGTGTTCTCTGCTGCGGAACAACCATCATATTTTGTCTTTACCTTTCAGTGCCTTGGGGTTTCAGGACCAGCAGCATGGGAGCTTGTTAGACATGCAGAATCTCAGGCTCCACCTGGGACCCTTGGAATCAGAATCTGCATTTCAACAAGATCCCCAGGTGCTGTTTTTGCAGGGGCTTGCTTTTGTTTGGGAGTGGCCTTCTGCCAGGGCTGGTGCCAAGTCTAGCAGGCCATTGAGTGACAGGTGCCACATCTGTCCAGATCTCACAAGCTATGAGAGGCAGTGGATGGTAGAGATGGCCAAGAAGCATGCGCACTCTGCCTGGACCCTTTCCGCCTGGAATCTATGCCCCACAGGCCCGAGAGCTCAGACTCTGTAAGTCTGACTCCAGAAAGCACTCTGACAACCCAGGGAGGAATCAATTAATCAATAAAAAAGCAGTTATCAAGCATAGAATAAAACTTTTCCCTCTTCACAAAACACACAGTGGTAGAAATATCTGTTATTTTAATGTATGTTTTGCCAAGGAAAATATGTATTTTAATTTTTTTCTTGGCGCTAGCATTAATACAGTTTCTAAAGTGGTAATTCTGGAAGACACAGTATTTCACAGGGAGAAAATAAAAATGACTCACAATTCTACTATCCAGCCATAAATACTGTTAATTTCATGTTTATTTTAGATCACTATTCATTCAACAAGTATTTGCAGAGCCTTACTATGTGCCAGACTTGTGCCAGACCCTGGGGACTCAGGGTGAAGGAGATGACAGGTTCCTGTTTCCAAGCCATTCACAGCCAGCGGGTGGAGTGTGGGATACAGACACTGAACAAGTGAGGAACATCAATGCATTAGTTTCCTAAGGCAGCTGTAGCAAAGTACCACAGATTGGACGGCGTCAACAACAGTAACTTTATTTTCTCACAGTCCTGGAGGCTAGAAGTCCAAAGTCAAGGCATTGACAGGGTTGGCCCCTTCTGAGAGCTCTGAGAGACTGTTTCACGGCCCTCTCCTGGACCCCGGGACAGCTGTCAGTCCTTGGCAGCCCTTTGCTTGTTGCTGCATCACTCCGATCTCTTGTCTGCATTGTCATATGGCGTTCTCCCTATGTGTCTCTGTCTTTACAAGGCCATCTTCTCATAAGGACACCAGTCATCTCAGATTAAGGACCCACTCTACTCCAGTGTGACCTCATCTTCACTAATCATATCTGCGGTGACCCTATTCTGAGGTCATAGTCTGAGATACCAGGGTTAGAACCTCAACATACTTTTTCGGGGTTGAGGTGGACACAGTTCATCCCACAAACAGCAGGGACAGTACGGAATCTGGGGGAGCACGACAGGAGACTAACCTTGTCTGGGAAGACTCGCCTAGGAACTGACATTCACACTGGGACTGAGCAATGAATAGCGATCAGCCGGGCGAAGGTGGTGTGACAGACAAATCCGGGGGCTGCCGAACATGAGGGTGGGCTGGAGAAGAGCATTTCAGTCCGACAAATGACAAAATGACACTTTTGAGGAATGCAAAGAAGGCCGGTGTGATGAATACAGAGGGGAGGCAAGGACATGGGGTAGCTGGGTCACTTGGCTTGTGGGTCTTGGCGAGGGGATTTGACTTTCTCCTGAAGGCAATGGGGAGCTATAGGAGGCTGTCACGCAGGAGTGATTCATTCTGGTTTGTGAGCTGTCTCCTCACCAGCCTGAGCTGTGTGAGGGCCCTGTGGTTCCTCTGTGTCCCCAGTTCTAAGGGGAGACCTAAGGCCATGTCCTGAGGAACCTTGTTCTGAACAGGACACAGGGCTCACCCAGCTCTGGGTCTGCCTTACCCTTGGGTGTCCTGACCACCCCACTCCCTGCCCTACTGTGAGGACTGTATGAGAACGTGGCCAGGACATGTGCATGACCCATGTGGGTCCCTGAGCCCAGAGGCCCTGATGCTCGGGGAGACATGGGGCTCAGTCTTGCAGGGGCCATCTCCTCAGCACCCTGTCTGCCCCACGGGATGTCTGTTTATTGCCTTCCTATGTAGGACCCAGCCTACCTAGTGCTTAACCCATCTCTTCCACACCCTCAGAGGGCTGCCCCTTTACTGTGTGTGATGGGAGAAAGCACCCCTGCCCCAACTTGCCTGTCCTCCCTTGCCCGGGCTGGGTGGGCCAGGCTGGGTGGAGAAGTGGGTCAGCTCGGTAGCCATGGTGACAGCAGCTGCTCCCTGCCAGCCTTCTCATCTCCTCACCACAAACCTCACCGATGAGCTCCTTTGTCCGGCCTGCCGGGATGGGGGCCAGGAGAGTAAGCTTGGGGGCTGGAACACGTATGAGTGTGTGTGTGTGTGTGTTCACACTCACTCAAGCGCCCGCTCAGAGCCGGTGTGTGAGCCTCCGCCAAGGGAGCCCACAGATCCAGGTAAGACACTTCCCAGTTTCCTGCCCTCGGAGAGGAGGGGGCTCTGGGCTGGGGAGGGGCCGAGGGAAGGGTGTGCGTGCGAGTGCGGATGGTTGCGTCAAGGCCTGTGGCTGGCCGTGTGGCTGCTTCCATGTGCCTTTGTGCGGATGAGTATCTTGAAGGGGTGTGTGCGTGTCTGTATGCACATGTGATTGTGTCTTTAAGTATGTATCATCTGTGTGGGTCTGTATAGTGTGTGATCACACATTTGAAATTCTGTGCCCTGTGTCTCTCCGAGTGTGTGTGTGTGTGTGTGTGTGTGTGTGCGTGCACCTGCCTGCTTTGGGGTAGATAAGGGTTGCACAACCAGAAGAGGAGCTGGCATAGTGTTCCCCCTCAGGCTGAGTGTGCTCCTTCAACCCAGCCTACCTCCCCCACCACATACCAGCCCTGTCACCCACCTGTATGAGGGAAAAAAGGAAAGGCTAGAAACAAAGGGACTCCTCTCCCCTTCTGTGGATGCAGGCCCTGGCCTCTGACATGGCACAGATTGGCATGGGTGACATGATAGGCAGCCCTGGTGCTGGATCGCTGTCGGGGTAGGGGCCTCAAATGTGAGGCTCAGCATCCGGCGAGGAGCCAGGAGCTGAGATGACGGCAAGGAAGAGCAGCGCGTCACACAGCAGCTCCCATCCCCACCCGAGAGGTGGGAGGTGACCCTTTTGAGCGCTGAGCCTCCTCATGAAGTAGTTGCACCCGGTACACAATCCGGACGATAAGCACTAACACCCGCAGGTGCCAGTGGTAGTAACGCAATTGCCCGAGGGAGCATTTAGTACGTACCAATCTGTATTTTGTGATAGTGTTTCATCTAAGAATCCTAAGGCTGTCATGATTATTCCCCCTTTAGAGATGAGGAGAGGGAGGCTCGGTTTGTTACAGAAATCTCCCTGTCTCATGTAGCTTGTAAGTGGCAGATCTAGGTTTTGAACGAAGTCTGTCCACCTCCAAAGCCTGTGTTTTTCATCACTATGCTTTCCTGCTCTTCATTACCTTGCCCTATCCCCAGTGTAGCCTGGAGAGTCAAGCTGGGTGCAGGTGGCCAGTAGACTCATTTTGTAGAAGACGGACGGAGGTTCAGAAAAGCTGAATGACTTGCTCAGGGCCACATGGCTGGGGATGGAGCCAGCATTGCCCACTTCACACTTCCTGACTGCTGGGCATGCTGCAGAGAGTCTGGGGAGGCATATAGACCCCGTTAGCCAGGGGGAGGACAGAGGAGGGAAGAATAGGGCCCAGAGCTCCTTAGCATTTGGACCTGGATGAGTCCCTCATGTGTTAAAAGTCTTAAAGTTGTGGTTGGGGCTTCAGCACCAGCAGCTTGATGTTAAAGTTCCTAAAGGCAGCTTGGACTCAGGAGTTTGGACAATTTTATGAAGAAAGAAACAGCAAATCCAAGAGTTGAAATGATTTGCTCAAGGTCACACAGTTACCTTCAAAGTCTGCCTTTTTACTCCACAGACTACTATAATAGATGTCTTCTTTAGCCCCTCTTCTAAGCACCTCTCTTTTCTTCCAGACTCTTAACACATCACCTCCTCCTGGGAGCTACTCGGATTGCCTTCACCCCTTTTCTTGAAAACTGGTGTCTCAGCAGAAGTTAACAGAAGTCTCGTGTCAATGTCCTAGGGGAGTGCTGTTGGGAGGGGCACAGCCCCCTGTGATGCAGAACACCACGCTCAGATTCATCAGCTCGGTGAGTGTGGGTATTCTTAAAGGTGAGATGTGAGGAGGGGGCCCCTGACAGGTGATATGAAACTTAGGAGCCTTGGGTTGGTGCTCTGGTTTTGTCACCAACTTTATGTGTGACCCCAGTTGTCTCTTTCCCATTCTAGGCCTTGGGCTCAGGCTGGAATGGGGATGGCAAAGCCGTTTCAACTCCTGAGCAAGTTCTTATCAGTTGGTGCTGGAGCACAGTGTTGAGAGGGATTCTGAGGTTAAATCTGCCTCAATGGGAAAGAGATGGATTAGTGATGTCTTCTGTGGGAAGAGGACTAGGGGAAGGGGTAAGAATTTATTTGCCACTCTTCCAGTCTAACAGTCCATCACCCTGTAACAGATCCCTTGGTGAGTGGCTAGGTTCATCTTGGGCTTTTGGATGGTCTCACTGACTCAAAAGCAAAGCTCATTATCTGGTTAGACACTTGGTCAAAGGAACCCAGGGGTTCACGTTAGCTTGGCAGAGCTCTGAGCTCTTAGATCTGCTGTTGTCAGGATTGAGGAGAGAGTTTGGGGAACCATTAGGGTACTGAGACCCCAGGGTGGAGGCCAGGTATTAAGGGCAAGAAAGAAAACACTAAACTCATTCCTTGGGAAGCTTGGAAGATATCTGCCAGTGTGGACCTTGGTGGACGTGGGGGCATCGCCTCCTTCCTGGGGGTTAATCTGAGCTGTAGTCATAGGTGCTAGGGAGCCAAGAGCAGGGTCACCAGGGAGAACTTGACAGTGAGATCCCCCGTGACCCAGCGAGGTCGGGGCAGATTTCCCTTCCTTGGAGTGCCCTGAACTGGGCTGGGAAAGGGCACCAGAGTCAGCAAATAGTTGAAGTGACTTTTGTGGAAAGATGTAGTTCATTTAAGTAATCTTTTAGAACCACCTGAATGTGAGGTTCTGTGTTCTGTAACCTGCCAGCCCCTCACTACTCTGCCTACCTCTCTGCTGTCCCTTTCCCATCCCTGGTCTGATGGCCCAGGAGTTGCTATGCAGTAGGACTCCTCTCCTCAGGTGGACAGGTGGTTGGCTCTGTCTCTCTCTGTTTGGCCTTTCTTGAGCTGCCAGAGAAGTTCTGAGCCTGCCACTGCAGTGTGTATTCACAAACTCTACCCTCTTAGTCAAAAGGACTTTTAGAGATCATCTAATCTGACTCCTTTGTTTTACATACAGATGAGGACATCAAGGCCCAGAGACACAGGAGTCTGTGTGCATTCTAATCCCACCTCCCGATTCTTAACTCTCCTACTACCTACCCGGGACTCTTGTACCAGTGGTTAGGCCCTAAGACCTGTGGGTCTGGTGCTTTGGGTCTGGCTCCTCCTGTCCCCTTGGGGATGGCCAGCCAGTCTGGGCCCTCCCAGGCTTTCGTCAGCTGTCTAGGCCCCCTGGGTAGTTAAAGATGAGAAAGTGGCTCTGGATGGTGCAGAGTCCTGGATGTCAAACCATCTGCTTGTTGGTGCCATTCATTATTCATGAGGAAACATGAGTCCCTGGGTTGGCAGGGTCAGGAATTCTGTCCCTTACCCACTTCCCTTCTCGTCCCATGGGGGTGGTGTTCTGAGCTTCCTGTATTCTAGAGGCTGGGGCAGAGTGCTTGATTCTCCAGCTAGGGTCTGGGTGGAATCTCTGCTGCCCCTCAGATGCACATGCCAGCTGTGGAAACCTGGGCCAGAGAAGTTTTTTTCATAATATATGCTTTCCTTGCACTTTTCTCAAAGAGCCCAGAGGCCCAGGGCAAAGCCTGAGCAGGAGGGATAGGCCCACATCTTTGGGTGAGCTCTGGGTTAAAGAGGCAGGGGCTACAGTATGTCTATCTCTGTGCAAACAAGAGACCTGGATTCGAGTCCAGGCCTTGCCACGTCTTAGCTGAGTGGGAAGGGCAAGGCCTTGACATTTCTGAGACTCAGTTTTCTTATCTGAGACATAGAGATAACTACACACACAACAGAAATACTTTCAAGAGTAAGTGAGGCTTACACTGTAGCAGATTCAAAGTATCAGATAAGTGTTCTCCCACCATGCACCCAAAGACCATGCAGATAATACCCCCCACAAAAAAAGAACCCCCACACAAACTGGCACTAGATTTGGAAAGTAAAGAGAAGAGATCATCACAGGCCCACGTCCAGGGGACTTTCCATTAGCTACAAGGTTGATGGGGGATGGATGGAGAAATACAATCTGGGGCTCTGCACACATCACAGGGTGAGCAAGAGCAGTCCAGACAACCACAAAGCAGGCAAAGTACGGCCTTGACTCATCCCACTGTCAGCCCTAGTTCACCAGCCCGGCAGGAGCCATGCTGACCAGGAGACCAGGCAGCCGTCCTCAGCCATCTGGGGACTGTCCTCCTTGTTAGCTGGAGGGGTGCCTTCCTTTTTCCACCCCTACTTCCTGTGCCTTTCTATGTCTTTTTGAAAAGTATTTTCTCAGGGTGACAGGCCTGAGGGCAGAAGGTCAAACGAAGTACCCTGAGCCCTGGGATGGGAAGCCCTGGGAAGGTCACTATAGGCTGGGACAGAGCCAGAAAGGGCTGGGTACAGAGCTTGCTGGAGTGGCCATCTCGCCCATACTTGGCCTGAACATCAGACTTTCAGCCAAGTTGTCAGGCTAATAGCCAAAGATCCCACTTCTTTACAAAATGGAGCCATAGATGCCTGCTGTGCTGCCTGGCTCCCCCAGAGTGACTCCCAGCGCCCTCTGTCCTCTTCCCGGGCACTCATTGGAACCATCATTACATATTTAATTGCATAATTGTTCACTGTCTGTCTCTCCTCCTGGACTGGAGGCCTTAGGAGGGCAGGATGAACTGGGTCTGGCTCACTCCTATCTCTTTGGCACTCAAAATAGGCCTTGGAATTTTAGGGGCTTAACTATTTGTTGAATACAGTTAATGGGGAGAGTCAATTTGTATATTTTGGAAAGGAATTTGGCAATATATTTCAAGAATCAATCGAATGTTTATGCCTCGGTATCTGGTAGGATGCTTTTGGATGTAACAGAGAATCCTGATTCTAACTGGCTTAAGCAAAGGAAAATACATTATCTAACACATAACAGGAAGGCCAGAGAAAGGCAGGCTTCAGGGTAGCCCAGGAGCCTTTCTGTCTCTGCTTTGCTGCCCTCTGCAACACTGGCTTCATCCTGGGGCTTGACCCTCTCCTGAGGGAGGAGCCTTGAAGGAGGGAGGGGATAGCTTGAGAAAGAGACACAGAGACAGAGAGAAGAAAGTTGAACCTGATCTAAGAGGTAACTGTATTTACTTATTTAAGTCAATTATGTTACCTCCATACAATGGAATATTATAATGACATTAAAACATTTATGCAAAGTGTTAATGACGTTGGGAAATGCTTGCGACATAATGTTAAATGAAAAAATCCAAGAATATAAAATTGTGTTTGTAGTATGAGTTCAATTATTTTTAAAAATGCATAAAAAAGAGACCGGGAGGAAATAGGTTAAAATGCTTATCGTGGCTGCCTCTCAGTAGTGCAATTATGGGTGATTTTTGCCTGCTTCTTTATCCTTTTCTGTACCATCCCTTTCAAGCAGGAGGAGCTCATCCACAGTCTGCACAGGCTGGAGCCCGTTTTGTTCTCCCTCTTCCTCTTGCTGGCTATGAAATAACAATCGCTAAGACTTATTGCATATTTACCCTATGGCCTGACACTGTTCTAGGCACTTTCCCATACAGTGATTTAATCTCTACAACAATCCTATGAGGTAAGTGCTTTTATTTCTTGTTTTACTGAGGTGTTCACTGAAACCCAATGATGTTTGATTAGAAGGTTACGCGGCTCGTGTGTAGAGGACTTTGGAATCCAAGAGTGGGCCATGTGATTCTGTACCTTTGTCTGTACCACCAAACCAGGTCACTTGCCAGAGCAGCCATGTGCCAGTGAGAATAGTCTGATTTATTGAGCCTCTCTTTACATTTATTTGTTCATTGAATTCTCACAACCTCAGAGAGGCCAAGGGATTTCCCCAAGGTCACACAGCTAGGATGTGGTGACTGCAGTAGCGTGGTCCTGGGTCTGATGTGGGACCTCTTTGTCTTGTTGTCTCCCCCACAGAGTTGTCTGAGGCTCTGCTGCTCCTCAGACCATGTTTAACGGGGAGCCGGGTCCGGCCTCGGCCGCAGGCTCCAGGAATGTGGTTCGGAGCTCCAGCATCAGCGGCGAAATCTGCGGATCCCAGCAGGCTGGCAGTGGGACAGGGACCACCACTGCCAAGAAGCGGCGCAGTAGCCTTGGGGCCAAGATGGTGGCCATCGTAGGCCTGACCCAGTGGAGCAAGAGCACACTTCAGCTCCCCCAGCCTGGTGAGGGGGTATGGGACACCAAGGGGTGGGTGGAGCTCCTTGCAATGACTGGGTGCCCAGTGACTGTCCTTATGGGTGTACACACGACATCCACAAACACTTACGTAACCCCTACCATATACCAGGCACTGTGTTGGGTCCTGTATGTGTCCTGACTCATTGAGTCCTCATGTAACTATGAGGCAGGTACTGAAGCACAGAGATAGAGATGACTGAAACATTCAGGACAAAGTGAAAATTGAAACCCAGCTGCTTCATAGACACCCTGGTGATATGACAGTCTATGTGCTGATTCTCAAGAAGGGGCAATGTTCTGATTCCCTTACCTGTCAATTTTAGAAAAATGTTTAGGCCTGGCCAGCTTTGTGGGGTCTTTTTTGAGTCTGGGCTTCTTTATCTTTGCTGGAGAGGCTGGAAGGAGTTCAATAATAACAGAATTTACTGGTCCACTTGCAGTAGAATTTATTCAGAAGCAAACATTTGATTTGTTGCTTTTAAACTTAAAATGACTTTTCAAGACTTCTGCACACTGCATTTTCTATAGTAATGTGAGACGCTCCTCTGAGGCCCCCAAGTTTGTAGCATGGTTCACACCTTCACCTCAGTTTGACCCAAGGGCAAGATATATATTTTAGGGCCTCCAGTTACTCTGTACTCTCAGTTGACAGCAAGGCCCAAAAAGCCAATTTGACCTTAACCCTGAATCATGCCGATACCTAGAGACTTGCTCCAAGCTGGCAATGAAATGCCATGCATTGACCATTTGTACATTTATGTAGGTTTCTCATTTGTGTTCTCTGTTATCCTTATTGCTAAGACAGTCTCCAAACTATATCCAAGGGTCTTATCCAATCACAAGGTATTTTGCCTGAAGATGGGTACTAAGCAAAGACAAAAATTTTAAGGATGTATTCAGCAACACACTAGCTATAAATATTTTATTACATTTATTTTGTGAATATAGTATTTGAAACTCCTTGTTACTTGATTTAAATAAACCATTTCAGTGTCAAAAAAAAAAAAAAAAAAAAGCCCAGAGAAAGGAAGGAAGATGCCTCAAACCGCACAGCTAGTAAGTAGACCCTGGACTCAAACCCCAGCAGTTGGGCTCCTTCAATACAGTTACCGAGCTCCTAACCATTACACTCTGCTGCCTCCCTGCACACACTTAACACATCAATCAGCAAGTATTTAGCAAACAGCCATGTGTTCCTGACACTCACTGTGCCAAGTGAAACAGCATCACAGACACACACATCCACAAGATTCAGTCTGACCTGCAATCTCCGAGTTTCCTAAGTACAAAAAGCCACACAAATGTAGTTACACAGTCTCACACACATTACAGAGTCACAAGAGAGAGATGTACACACAAACACATGCCTTGCACAGTCATATTAATAGCATGTTCCATTCCTCAGGTAAGCCACTGCCCTTTTCCCAGGAAAGGATAATGCAGTCATTCACACCGTACTTGGTCACAAATAAAGCCAGTTATGCAAATCACACAAACACAGTCCTCTGATACAGACAGACCCAGATCACAGAAGCACCATTACACATGCACACATAATGGTCCATGGTCACAGAAACATGTCGCGCATGTGTACACACATACATCATGAGAAACCACATTCACATACTTTAACAGCTACATTCTGATCAATATATTATACTTTTTCAGATACCTAGTTATGGAATCCCTGCTATGCTCAGACTGGTGGGTGACCCACCTAGTCACACAGTCTCATCCAGACCCCACATCACAGGAGGAGTCAGCCCTCTCCATCAAGACCTCCTTACTGTGAGGCATCAGCCCAGACACCAGCTGGTTGTGTATTAAAATCTCTTCCTGCTTATTTTGCTCAGAGTAACAACTTCCCCAAGAAACCTTCAAATAGGCAGCTGGATGGGGGTGGTGAGGGGGCGGGGGTGCCAGAGGATTGGGGAGAATGCTCATCAGGACTCCCATTTGGGGCTGGGGGTGGGGGACTTTTCCAGGTCTTAAAATAGATTTTTACAAAGCCCTCTACAGGAGCACGTGGGATGGTCTTTTCTAGCACTCAAGCTGCCATGTGGTTTCTGGTTTAGGGAACTGCTAAATGGGGAGGGGGCTCGTGGTTATTGGTGCCCCAGAGGAGGCATGGCCTTTGTGAATATGTACTGTAGGCCTAACACTAGGGAGTCAGGAAGGATTGGTGACCTGGGGATCCAAGAATTGAGTTGGGACACGACCAAGGGGTGGGATTAAGGCTAGGGGATTAAGATTAGGAGATTGAGGAAGTGTTGGGCTTTAGGGGCCCAAGCCCTACTGATCTCCAGCAGAGTGAGCTTCAGACCCAAAGGCTTTTTCATGCCCAAAGTAATTTGGAGAGACAGTCTTTCAAGGCCAGGGCAGGGGCCCAAGTCCCTTGGAGATATTCCAATGATCTGCCTTGGGCTGTCCACCTACCTAGACTTCAGTCAGTGTGCAGGGGTTGAAGTGGACCCTAGGGAGACCTCCAGCCTTGAGGGGAGATGAGTGATGATGGGCTTCTGGGTCACTTGTCTCTGTGGTATGGAAGGGCACAGCTGAAGTCCTGGGTTGGAACCAGGGGAAACGCCCAGATGCCCTTCTAACTGAATTTCTCTATGAATCATCCAATCACCAAATGTCAGAGCAGGAAGGGCCCCCTGAGATCATCTAGACCGATGTGCTCATTTTATCAATGAGGCCTCTGAGCCTGAAGAGGAAAAGGCACTTTCCTGAAGAATGACATCAAGGTGGCCTTCAGAGCCACCCCTTGTCATCTACTAGCTGGGTGACTCAGGCAAGTTACTACACCTCTCTGAGCTTGCCTCCTTTTTTTGATAGTTAGGACAAGAAGACATACCTTGCAGAGTTGACCAGGGGATTAAATGAGATAGGGAATGCAGAGATACCTGGCCTTGTACATAGTAGATACTTGGTACATTGTTGGTGTTATTATTATTACCGATGGTCCCTTCTTCTGTGTGTCAGAGCTTGGACCAGCCTTCCCTCTTAATTCCCCGATCTCCTGCCTTCCCTTTCCAGTTTATTCCTCACATTGCCCTAGAGAGGCTTTGAAAAACTTACCCTGAAACTTTATAGAGGATTAGTCCTGGCTTTAACTCCTCATGGGACCTTGGGCTAGTCACTTTCCCATCAAGTCTGTTTCCTCTGTAAAATGGAGCTATAAAGACTCTCTCCAAGTTTCCTTCTATATCTAACACTCTCTAAGCTGTGGGAGCAGTGAGGAAAGTGGGGTCAGAGCAATGGGGTCTCAGGACACAGGTAGATTCTGGCCTAGCCTTAGGCTGGGTCCACACAGGGCCATTCTGTCCCAGCCCCTGCCCACAGGCGCTCCTCTTTTCAGTACCAAGGACAGCAGCTCCTGTCTGCCGGGCGCGGGGCTCTGGGGCAGGGGTGGGGAGAGGGCTCAGGAGCATTCCAGGAGATGCCATGGAGAGTGCTGTTGGGAACTGTAACTCCCTTTCCCTTGTATGTGGTGGGACAAATGGGATGGTTCCTGGAGTCTTTCAGTCTGCACCTTTGCCTGGTTCTATAGAGAAAGAGGCTACATAATGTTACTTCCCAGATCAATAGGGTTTGGAGACTGGACAGGTATGAAACAGTAGAGCAAATTTCTCTGAGGTTGCAAGGCCTTTCTCCCAACCCAGAAGACATGGAATTTAATCTCTTCTGAATCACACCTTAAACCAATATGGAGTTGGTGGAGGGGAATGAGAAGTAGCACACCCATAGACTGGGGCACCTGTAGCTCAGGCTCTGCATCTGTGAAATGGCAGGGGGCTAGCCCAGGTGTCTCTGACATTTCAGGATTCTGTGACTCCCCTACCCACAGTGAGTTGGGCACGTCTGATCAAAAAAGGTAAAATTTCCTCCCAAATGAATCTAAGCTTTCTCAAGCTCTGGAAGAGGGGGACTGGGATCATGTGGTGGTGAGGCTCTGGCTTCAGTTCAGGGCATGTGTTGTGGGGGGCATTTGAGGGGAGGAAGGGTAAAGTGCAGCTCCCACAGACCTATCTGTCTTCTAACTGGGTTAGAGGGGATTGGCAGTTCGAAGCAGGTGAAGTCCTCTGACATCCAACATTATTGCCAGCCCTCAATGTGTGGTGGGTCACACACCATTTGTGGGTTTGCATCTCTGTGTGTGAATGAGTGGACGGCTTCAACTGCAAGTGTTATTGGGTGCAAGTCACATTTATACAGCAGAGTATATTGCGTGTATATATGACTAAGACCCAGTAGGACCATTTGTGACTGTTGTATGAACATACACACGGCCTTGTATGTGACATCACTGTCTTCATAAATGTGATTGTCAGCATTTGTGTGTGTCTTCTTATGCCTGTTGGTGTGAAAGAAGTATGTATGAGCTAAGTGACTGTGTGTAAGACAGAGAGACAGACAGACAAACATATTGATGGTCTCATTGATTCCTGGATAACTAACTATTCCAATATCCTAGAAGTTGGTATGTTTTCAAAGAAGACATTCCTTCTCACCACTCCCACTGCCAGCCCCCATCCCATCCACCAGTGATGCTAGCCCTCTCAGCCTTCCCTGTGTTGCCAGGGTAACCACCTGTCCCTCTCCTTACTGCTTTGTATGAGGGGACTGCACTACCTACCTGTCCCACCTTCAGCCTCTCCTCACCCCTGTCAGCAGCTTCACTCTTAATTGGCCTGAGTCTCTAACTAGCAACAGTAAATGGCTCCTCTGGTACGGTCCCTATCTGAGTGCCACTGCCTTCCCCATTAAGCAGCCAAGCTTCCGTAGGGGAAGTCCCTTTAAACCCTCAACCCCTCTTCTGCTCCCCCTGTCCCCACCCCAGGAGGGGAGGGTGTCTAGAGGGACCACACTGCACTGCTGAGGAGGTTGCCATGGAAACCCAGGCAGGATGGTGCAGCTGTTAGGAGAGGCAAAGTGCCCCATGTTTCCTGCAAGTCTGAGAAGGGGGGCTGGGATAGGGGTGGAGGGGACCTCTGCACACAGCGGCATGGGTGAGCGCTCCCCGCACAGCTTCTAGGGTTCCTATGCAGACCCCTCTCAAAACCAAAGTCAGTCAGGTCAACCTAGCCGTCCCTCTCTCAGTCTTGCTTCCCTAATGGCCTGTTCATGTCCAGATCCAACTTGAGAATGCACAATAGTTTGAGTGGCCAGGCTTCACCTGGGGCTTTTATGGGGGCCCGTGAAGGTATCAGGTGGTTTGTGAAGTCTGAGTGTGATAGGGTACACGGAGGAAAGCACCTCTGGAACCCCACAGATGGGAAACTTTCCAGGAAGGAGAGGCAGGAACACAGCCCCTGGGAGCTGGGTCAGAAATGGAGGGGAGACGTGGCCACCCAGCAAGGAGGAGGGTGGGGGCGAAGGACGGCGGGGTGGGGTCTCTCCCTGGTGATTCCCCACCCCAAGCCCCCCCATCCGGACTCTGCCTCCAGCCATCGTTCTAGTCTGCTTCGTCTGTGTCACTGTCACAGAGCCAGGGGCCAGGCGGCAGAGCGGCTCTGGAGGTCATGTGGGCAGTGCCCCTGCCCCCAGGCCCGGTGCTGCCCATATGCCCCCTCTCATCCGTGAACTGACCTTGTTCCCCTGCTGTGCTCGGGGGCGCGGGTTGCAGAAGGAGCCACCAAGAAGCTGCGCAGCAACATCCGGCGGAGCACGGAGACCGGCATCGCCGTGGAGATGCGGAGTCGGGTCACGCGCCAGGGCAGCCGCGAGTCCACGGACGGGAGCACCAACAGCAACAGCTCGGAGGGGACGTGCGTGCCGCCCACCCGCCGAGGGCCCCACCTGCTGTGTCCTGTGGTCCCGGAGCCGGGGGTGGGGGGTGGGGGGCAGGAAAATCTCCAGTTGGGGTTGCGGCCCAGGTGCCTGGGCTCCTCTGTTTCTGCCTCCCGCCCCCCAGCACCTACATACAGCCGCTCCAGAGGAGACAGGAGGCAGAATGTGGTTCTAAAGTTCAATCTCAAACCATTGTGGGGCTCAGGCGGACGGAGCTCTCGCCAGTAGCCTTCCGTGCTTGGGCTTAGGGGAGGAGATTGGACTAGGTGGAGGTTTTCAGACTGTTGGTGGTGACTCGTAGGCAGGAAATAAAGCAGCATTAGGAAAAGGACTAGAAATGAAGTTAGGATGGATTACCTTGTCAACTTTTGTTTCAGTTTTTCTTTAAATGTATGAATGCACATAGGTCTAAGGCATTAAATAATGTGTCTTCCATTTGTATATAGGCTGCTGTCAAAAATTGGACAGTCACTGTCTTAGATATTCCCTCAGATCCTTCTAAATTATGAAACTGGTTACATGACTAAGCTTTTCTGTTTGGGCTTCATTAAGGCACAATGACTTCAGGATTCTGTGGCTGTAATTGTTAAGACTCTCTGATCCTGTACTTGCTACTATGCCCATGTCCATGAACGCGAGTAGCCACTAGCATGTATTGTGTCTTACGATACGCATGGCGTCCCTGGGTCCTTCAGATCAGCGTCTCTTACTCTGGGACCTACCAGCCGCTGCCCTTTAACCCTCGGAGCGGTGCAAGGGATTCGGGTACCCCCTGAGGAACGGGCACGGAGGAGGGAGAGATACCCGACCCAAGGCCCCGGCTAGCAAGTGGTGGTGCAGTCAGGATTTGAAGTAAGACTACCTGACTTTATAACCTTTGTTAACAATCCCTACGCTCTACCCATACCAAGCTCCCCAAATTCTGTGACCTCCAGAGTCTACATTTCTTTATTCTTCTCGGATCCCATTGTCCTAAGAATGCGATATCAGGCTGTCGCTGACTGTGGCCAGTGAGAATGGGCGAGCTCAGAGCCCCTTCCCCGGGGGTCGGGGAGGGACACACAGGCCCTCTCCAAAGGCATGTGCACCCTGTCTCCCCTGCCTGCCTGTCAGTGGCAAAGGGGGACTTGGGGCCAAGCTGTCCGATAGGGGGTTTGTTCTGGGACCAACTTTGGTCTCTCTAGCCAAGAGCCTGAGCTGGGACACTCTTGGGTCCATTGTAGCCCACGAATAGACCTGGGCCAGCCTCCCTCATCTGTCCCTTCTCTTCTGGCCACACCCAGAGCACGTAGGCTTGAGGACATGAACAAGTAGCACTCTTCCCTTGATAACAACAGCAACAATAACTACCATTCATTGTTTTCTGTCTGGACCTTTTCACGCACCATCTGCCCCAGTTCTCAGCACGGGTTGGGCTTCATCTCTCTTTTGCAGGGCATCCATCGTCTCTTTTTGAAACCTCTCTTTTCCCATCTGTAAAACTGGATAATAGCTCCTGCTACCCAGAATGGTTATGATGCGTGTTGAGCATTTAGTGCATTATTGGCACCTGGCCAACCATCGATCACTGTCAGTTTTACTTGTTACTATTTCCAGGTCCCCCACAACCATGGACCACCTACCGTCACATGTCATTAATCTCGACCCTATAATTTTGCTATTTTGGTCTCAGTTGCTGTTTTGGGCATCACCTTGTTAGTGACTTGATTTCGAACTTAAGGTCAACTAAACCTTGATTCTTGGAACTTGCTCCTGGCGTTGAAATTTCTGCTGCATGTCTGTGGTTCTTCACATTCACATCCCCTGCTGAGGACACAAATGTCCTGCAAGCCTTGTCCTTTATGGGTCACCTGAGGGATCCTGGAGCTTGAGAATCAAAGACCACCATTACGTTAGGTTGATTAGTCTCTTTTCTCAAATGACGTCAAAGTATTTTTCTTTAATGTGCAGAGATGAACAGTTCTGTCCATCCCCACACTAGGTAGAGGGGAAACTGAGGCACAGAGAGGCATGCCCAGGGCCCCACAGGGAGAGCCACTGCATTCCCAGCAGCCAGATCCTTCATCTGCGCCTCCGCCTGCCTCCCCAGGTTCATCTTCCCCACCACCCGGCTCGGGGCCGAAAGCCAGTTCAGCGATTTCCTGGATGGGCTGGGACCCGCTCAGATTGTGGGGCGACAGACGCTGGCAACGCCACCAATGGGTGAGTCTCCTTGAAGTCAGGGTGAGTAGGGTGATGGCCGCCACGCAGCAGAGAAGATGAGCTCGATGGGGTCCCTACGTGACCCCAGCAGCAGAGAGGAGCCCTCAGGCAGCGTCGGCGCCGGTGCGGACGGCGCGCAGCACTCGGCAGTTTCTCCCTTCTCGGAGAGGCAGGCCACCCTGCAGCAGCTTTTCCAGCACGTTCCCTCCCTCACGCCACCACACACACACTCTCCTGCCGCCTACTGTGCGCCTGACAGTGCTAAGTGCTGGATGTAAATGGTGATCGTCACAGCATTAACTTTCGGGGCCTCTGTTCTGTCAACAGTTCTCTGTGTGGCCTTGGGCAAGTCCTTTCTTTGATCCATTTCATCACCTGTAAAATGGGACTAGTACGACCTCCGTTCTGTAGTCCAACAACAATTGGTTGAGTTTTTTCCGATGCTTTGCGTGAAGTATGTCAGTTACTCCTTAGGAACCTTCTTGTTCTAACAGTGCCTGATACCTACAAGCCTTTTAGTAATTTTCTCATCCCTCTTCCCTGCGGCTAGGAAGTACTTCCTGAAGTCTGTACTTGGTCCTCTTAGCAGCACTTCTGGCTCCCTCCTCCCTCTCCCTTAGATATTGGCTGTGTTGGCTCCAAGCAGCAACTCCCAGACCTAGCTTCCCCAGAGATGCTTCCTCGCCTCCATCCCCCACCCCATCAGTCTGACTTGAGCAGTGAGTGAGTGTCTGACCCAGACATCTGCAGGCCTCACCGCAGAGGAGGATGCTGAGTGCAGACAGTGCCCTGCTGTGAGCCTTGCAGTGGAGCTGGGATTTCATTCCACGCCAGGACTCTTCCCACTGCACTGCCCTGCCTTCCTCTGAGTGTGCTCACACAGGAGCCTCTGCTGGGAGAGGGGTCCACGGGACCCTCAGAGGGTGAGCGTCAGCTCATCAGCTCTTATCTGGCTCTTGGATTGGATTTGGCTAATTCCCAGCCTTTGCTTTCAGAGTGAGGGCCTGGGGAGTCTGCTTTTCCCAGCCGTAGGCCCAGCCAAGGGCTGGAGGCAGTGAGAGAAGTCAGCCACTTCCACAAGGCACAAGTGTGCCATCACAGCTAGAACTGTGCATGTGGTGCCCTCTGGTGTCCCAAACTGAGAAGGACAGGTTTCGTTTGCCCAGTTGGCGGATGTTACAGTGAGACGAGGAGATTGATTCCTGAGACATCCTCCTCCCGCTTCCCCGTGTGAAGGTTAGGAATAGCTAGAGGGAGGGAATGGATTCCCAGATGTCTCCAAGTATGGAAATACAAAGAAGTCAGATAACTGACACGACTCCACACATAGAACTGGCCCAAGCTGGATAACCTGCTTTGTGGGGACACAGTGAGGAGCTCTGAGTTCTTAGTTCTCTGCTCCCCGGAAATCATGCTGGTCTTCCCTCTGTCCTTGGGCAAGGGTACAGCAGGCCCTCATCCCCAGGGAGCGTCTTGTACCCTTGGGCAGGCTCCTAGCTCAGCACCTCTTCACACTGATATTCTTTAAACTTTTGATACTTGTTTAGGGGCGTGGCTGCGGGTTGCTGTGTAGAAGGCGAGTAAGAGACCCAGAGCTGCAGCCGCCCTCTGTCTTCCTGTCCTTAAATACGTCTGTTCTGCTTAGGGAAACAGAAGCCCCTCAGTTACTCAGACTTAGAGAGGAGTTTGGCAGCCACTTGTTGTGCCCCACGCATGTTCCTTGAGGCTCAGGCCCTTACCCAATCCCAAGGGACCTAGCAAAGTATTTCCCAGCTGCTTTAATGTGGTCTCTTCTCCCTTGCAGGGGATGTACACATTGCCATCATGGACCGGAGTGGCCAGCTGGAGGTGGAAGTGATCGAGGCTCGGGGCCTGACCCCCAAACCTGGCTCCAAATCCTTTCCAGGTGAAGCCAAGCAGCTGGGAGAGGGCTTTTGGAAATGGGTTCCTGCCATGGAGGGGTATGCAGCTGAGTTCTGGATCTAGCAAGTCCTCAGTTCCCCATTGGCCTAAATCAGCATGCTTAGCACTGGGTCCCAGCTTGCCCAGAGGGCCAGTGAACAGCGTGGGGGAGGGGAAGACGGGGGCGTCACTGTGAGTCAGTCAGTCTCCTCCACCTGCTGTCCACTGGTTAGCTCATCCTGCTCACCTCCAGGATCACCTGGAGATTGGGGGTGGGGCAGGTCATAGCAGTCTCCCTTGCACCCCTACCCATTACTTAGTCTCTCCTGAACCTCTCCCCATCATGCTTTCTCCTCAGCCACCTATATCAAGGTTTACCTGCTTGAGAACGGGGCCTGCTTGGCCAAGAAGAAGACAAAGGTGGCCAAGAAGACCTGTGACCCCCTGTACCAGCAGGCTCTGCTCTTTGATGAGGGCCCTCAGGGCAAGGTGCTGCAGGTAAGTGTGACAGGGTAACTCTCAAAGACTGAAAGTCGTAATTTAAATTGTGTTTCATTTATGATTTCTTTTGTTCCAGGCGTTGCCAGGTGCATTAATACACCCTGCTGATTTATTTTCACAACCCAGTCAGGTGTTATTGCCCTCAGGTGATTCATAAGGAGACCAAGGTTTGGGGGATAACTCAATCACCCCCCTAGGTTGTACCACTGGCAGGTAGAAACAGGATTTGTTTGACCACCACCTTCTCCTTCCATCGGGTGCTGGTGTTTATTATGCATTGGCTTCACCCCAGGCTCATGTGCTTTCCGGTCATGACCTAGCTTCACCTTTGAGATGGTCATGGGAAGCAGGTATGATTCTCCCTGTTTTACAGACGAGGAGGCAGTCTCAGAAAGATGAAGTGACTTGCTTGAGGTTTCACCTGGTGACTTGCAAAGCCCAGTCGAACCTAGGTCAAGGTGACTCTCACCCCAACTAGGTGAGAGTGACAACACCCTTCACCACAGTCCTGGGAGGGTGGGATCGTCATGCCCATTTCACAGATAAAGCACTGGAGGCACACAAGAAGTTCCATGTGGATAGAACACAGTGGTGGTCGGTCTTTGGGTTCAGTCTGGGCTTCAAGTTCTAGCTCGATCCCTTAGTAGCTGTAATATGTTGTGATGATTAAACGAAAGATGCGCGTAAAGGGCCTCACATAGTGCCTGGCACACAGACAGCTACTTGCTACGTCTTCACAACCACAACGGTGGTGGTAGTTGCTGTTGACCTT
The DNA here is from genome assembly GCA_004026885.1 of Lyroderma lyra. Taxonomy (NCBI): domain Eukaryota; kingdom Metazoa; phylum Chordata; class Mammalia; order Chiroptera; family Megadermatidae; genus Lyroderma; species Lyroderma lyra. The sequence goes on along the minus strand of PVJL010000138.1, from coordinate 507,612 downwards.
GTCTGAAGTCAGGGAGGGGTCACAGGAGAGGCTTGAGCTGGGGGCTATCTGGCCTGAACGACTTCTTGTTTAGGGCTGTTCCTCTGGGCTTTGGTGGTTTCATAGCAAGGACCCCTGGAGTTGCAAACAGTAAGGACTGAGAAACCCTAGGATCCTGTGGGAGAAAGGGTAACCTCGCGTGTCCGTTTTTGTATGTATTGGGATTCCATTTTGAGAAAAGGATTCACTGATGACACACGAGTTGGAAAACCATTGAGCTAATCTAAACCCCTCTCCCACTTGGACGGGTGGGAACACTGAGGTCCACTGAGGGCAGGGGCCTTGCAGAGCGGGAGCTGTGATGCAGATACTGGACTCTCAGTGTGCTCCTTCCTGGGGATAGCTGTCACCTGGAATACTGGGAGGCGCTGGAAGTCAGGCCCAGGTTCCAATCCAGCTCTGCCACCATCTACTGTGTATCTTTGGGTTAGTTAGTTTATTATTAGCCTCTCTGAGTGGCAGTTTCCTCTTTGTAGAAGTAATAATACGTAGCACCTCTGCCTAGATGGTTGCAACAATTGAGATGATGTACTCATATATAAAGTCCGTAGGATGGAGCCTGGTGCTTCTTAAGTGCTCAGTAAGTTGTTGCCCAGAATCAGTCTGAGTTCCTGATGTTTCTGTCCCATCTGTGCCCTGGCAAAACCTGTAGGTTCCTGGGCCCCCTGCCCAGCCCTGGAGTCGGGGAGGCGGCTCAGCTCCTCTGTCTTCCTCCCCACTGACAGGTAATCGTCTGGGGAGACTACGGCCGCATGGACCACAAGTGCTTCATGGGCATGGCCCAGATCATGCTGGACGAGCTGGACCTGAGTGCCGCCGTCACGGGCTGGTACAAACTCTTCCCCACGTCCTCCGTGGCAGACTCTACACTCGGATCCCTCACCAGGCGCCTGTCCCAGTCCTCCCTGGAGAGTGCCACCAGCCCCTCGTGCTCCTAAGGACCTCAGGAAGAGGCCGGGATGCGGTGTGGGAAGGGGTTTCTGCTGTCCCCCCCCCTTCCCCTGTATATAGTCTTGTCTTTCTGGCCCCCTCGCCCTGCTGCATGCCTGTTGGCCATGGGCTAATCCCAGCTGGCAGTGGGGACGGTAGTATGTGTGCGGTGTGTCTGTGTGTTTCTGTGTGTGACTATGTTATATCTGTTCATTTGTCTGGGTATAGTCAGTCTTGGTGACTACATGGGCAGAAATCCATGTCTCTGTGTCTTGTTGAAAAGAAACCCAAAGGACTGTTGTGTGGATACGACTCCCCCTCAGCCCGGGGATGGAAGAGGGGAACGTGGCCATTGGTCCATCCTACCTGGTCCCGTGCCCGGGACAGAGCCTGCGTGTCCCCGCTGTGCCTCCTCTTGGTGGTCCCTGCTTACTTTTCTGTCTTGTTATTTGTTCCACCTTTGCCTCTCTCAGCACTGCTGCTTCTTTTTGAGGAATGTAGCGTCGCTGCAGCTGGCCGCACTGAGGCCCCTCTGGGAGCCCCGACAGCCCTCCCACCCAAGCACTCCAGCAGCTTTTCCCACTGAATGCTTCTGTGGCACGTAGCATGCCCATCCCCGGGGCCCTGGGGAGCAAAGAGGCGTGCAGATTGCTTCCTCCCTCGGGCTGGAGCCCCCTTTCTCCTCCAAGCGAAACAAGAGGTGCTCCTAGCTCCGAGGCTTGCTGGCCGGCTACGTTGGCGGGAATTGCCGGTACCTCCCTCAGCGCGGCTCTCCACCTTGTCTGCCTCCAAGCCAGCTCACCTCCAACGTGCTGCAGGAGCTCTGCCGGCGGACCCCAGGCGGTGTGGACGGGAGGGTCTGACGTCCAGGAAGCCAGCCTCAGAGGGGAGGTGATCTGCCAAAGCAGACAGTTCCTGGAGGCCCCTGGTCCTCCAGTGGCCTCATCCTGGGGGGCCTGGCCTGTGAGGAGGTGCTGGGGGCAGGGCTGTTGGCTGGAGTAAGGAGAGCGGGGGCTAACTGGCTCTGAGCCACTGATGAGAATCCTATCTGATCTTTGGGGATTAGCTGCCTGAAGTTGATCATCTGGGGCTTGATTTTTCTCTCATTTCCAGACCAGGGTTCCTGTTTGGGAGCTCAGACTCACGTGGGCTCCGGCCCCCTGGCCCCACCGACAGCCTGGCTTTGGACTCCAGACTGCCACAGTCACCAGCTCTGTACAAGCAATACTCATCCCTCTTGGCCTCCCTGCCTCCTTGCGCCCCCGCGCGGCCCTCTGGAGCGTGTCCCGGCCTGCTTTAGGCACCACCGCTGCCTCTGCTTTCTCTCCACCCCCGTGTGGTTGGAGCTTCCCAATCCACTCAGCCCCTGACTTGATCTGACAGCTGGGCCTGGTGGGTGGGGACCAGTGCCTGGACTGGACCTTGTGAGATGTCTACTAGGAATCCTGAAGTCTGGCTTCAGGAATGCCCACATTTGTCCCTCTCCTTCCTCAGGTCTGGGGTGCGAGGTGAGAGGTTGCCCAGGAGACAGACATAGCAGCCCTTGGGTCCATGTCTGGTGAGGAGGAAAGAGGTGGCCACAAGTGTCAAGGTTATGGGGCAGGCTCTCTCTGCCTCTTCCCTAGACATCACTCCCAATGCTGCAGTGACTAACCACGTATGCCAGGCCTGACCACAGACCAACAGTGTGTAATACAGGCAGTAAAGCAACCAACACGACGAGCTGCTGGGCTCCCGTCTCCTGCTGGAGCTTCCGTCCTTGCATCACAGATGAGAACTGTCGTGCACACGGAGGAGAGGGAGGCGGCGGCTGGATCTCGTTTTCTCTTTCTGCAGAAATTCTCTCCCATTGTCGGGACTGGGTAATGCGTGCATTTCTCATGTTTCTAAAATGAAGCAAAGGGCTGTGTACGCGTTGATCCTAGAGTGGGAAGAGGGTGGAAACTCGCTCACAGAAGGGTATTTTTAATCTCCTGTCTGTCATGTGTTCACCTCTAAAGAGGTCACCCTCAGGATGGTGTGAAAATACACCGTGGGGTGATGGGATTATTCTTGATAGTGTAGAAATGTGCTGATGTAGCACCAAGTGACATCCCCAGACCATGCAGTCACCCCCAGGGAAAGGGGGTTGTTGCTGAGGGATATCACTCGCATTCCTCCAGGGGCCCAGAAAGGCCCTGAGAAAAGGCGGGAGCTGCCAGCAGAGAGGCTGCTGCTGGGTAGCTGGAGGGGCTGGTGTCCCATGTCTCTGTGGGAAGGCTGGTTAGCACAGGAGAAGTTCCAGCCAGAGGTAGGGCCTGACATGATCACGGACTGAGCTGCCTGCACACCCCAGCTGCCCAGGAGTTGGGCCGCTCCATGATCCCACCTCTCTAATGGGAAGTAATTCCCTGCCCCTGCCCCCCACCAAGTTGACCTTGGGAATTATTCTTTTTAACCTTTGCACCAAATAAGTGACTAATCTCCACCCTCACAGATTTTCTCCCATGAGGGTGAAGTTGTATGAGGTGGATGTGTGTATGATGGTGACTGGCTGACATCTTGAGTGCAGGGACTTGTCTGAGAAACGCCTCTGGAGCTAGCCTGTCCCAGGGGAGGAGGGAGCTCAAGTGTCACTCCTGGCCTCCCCTGGGGTGGGGAGCATCTATCCTTTGAAGAGAGGATGGTGGGGAAGGAAGCAACATAATCCCCCAGAGTTCTCCCTAACCAGGGACCAACTCACCACCAAGTACCTGGCTCCAAATGCCCGCCCCCGCCCCCGTACCCTAGGCGAAACCCGAAGCTGATAACAGGCTGGAGCTCTCCGACATTCCGTCTTCCTCTGCTTAGGCAGGATTCATGGAAGATGTGACAGAGACAGAAATGGCCCTGCAGTGATGCCGGACTGTGGGCAGGAACTGTGATGAATGATTCAGAGCATCTGTCTTCACACTTCTGCTCTGTTCAATCTGTCCCACTTCCTCCCTAGATTCCTTCCCTGCAGGGAAGTCTGTGATGGGCCTTAGATGTGAATCAGCCTCCACCAAAGTGGCCAAGTCTTGGTTTGACAAGGGGCATGTGATCCTTCAGGGATCACAACCATCTCCAAAAGTACTCACTGTCCAGCTTTCTTAGGAAAGGAGAACTTAGGAGGCTCTAGGTGTGCAGGAAGTCCCAAGCATGGCCAGGACTGGCCGAGGCAGAACCTAGGAGCTCCAGAGAAGGGGCTCCCATTGCAGCTCACCACTTCTGGGATCACTGCCAGTTAGACACTGAGATCAAGCCAGTTTCTCCCAGAGGCATGGCACCAACCAGGACAAGCATGCCTGAGCTCTTCTTTACTACCAGCTTTGAGGACAGCAGGACCCCACCCCCACCCCCATCTTTAAAGACAATAGAACCCTCAAAGGGTACTTCTTTGGAGATAAAATGTAGCACAATCTTAGACTGCATTTCTAGGAGCCCTGACACACAACCAGGGTTCTTGCTGCGCGCCCTGCTGCCCAGGAGACCTGCATTCCTACCCTGGGGCTCCAGAGCTCCTAATACCTCTGATCCCCGTCTTCCTTGGCCCAGAAAGCAGCAGGGCTTCAGTAGGCTGCTCTTCTGTTTCTCTGATTGCTTCCTGCACTGTGTAAACTGCAAGAAATTTCTGCCTTTGCTTGATGTTGTAATGAGTTGTCCTCCACCTGGGTGGAGAGCGATGGCGTGTCTTTCAGGACCAGGGGGTTGTCCAGCAGTATTTCTTCCCTGGCTGCAAGGAGATGGACAAAAAGGCCCGCTGCCCTGTCGAGCCCTCTCTTTCTCTTCCTTTCCTCAGCGTTTTCTGCTTCAATAACCTGATACGTAAAGAGGGTCTTTAAAGCGCTGCTTCCTGTACTGGATGATCTTTCACTGGATGATCAGGGAGGAGATGGGGGTGTGGATGCACTGTCCCCTCCTTCTCCCTCAAGTCTGCTTTCACTCAGGTCAGAAGAGATTGGGGCAAAACAAAACAATCATAACTGAAGGGCAGGGGAGACCCACCTAATCAGGTGAGGCCTGTTGAGGGCTGGACTGGCCTGGTCTGACTGGAAAAGGGTTATTTTGAAAGAGTGCCTGAGCATCTCAGAGCAATGTCAGTGATGCCAAAGAGAGCAACTTGGCCTCCTTGGGCACCAACTCTGTTGGCCTGCTTGATGGTGGGACCTTGTTCTCTGATAAAGGGCTTAATCTTTCCATGTAGCAAAGCAACTCCCTCTCCCCCCAACCCTGAGCTCAGGCTTTTGTGGGCCCAGCATGGCTGTGCCTGTGAGGGAAACCACACCAGGGAGAGAAACTTGTATTTTCTCAGGGGGCCTAGACTCGCTGGGGACGAGTGCTCACTGAAAAGCAGGAGAACTTTGGCAAAACCTTCCAGCGCTCTGGTTGGAAACGGCCGATAAGGGCGGGGGCCTTGAACCTCCCAAGGAGTTCATGCCGATGCCAGGCAGGATCCCTGGGACCGGGTTCCAGAGAGCTCGGCTAACAGAAATGCGCCCTGGGAACTCCAGGAGCAACAGAGCATCCACCCCATTGGTCGATGGCCTGGACGGCTGGCTGCAGACCATCAGAAGCTGTTGTATAAGGTTTGCCAGGGACTGTGGCCACGCGCAAGCCTCCTCGCTTTTCCTCAGCTTGCTCATCTGCAAAATCAGAGCCTACTGCTAGCTGCTCCATGGCTCCCTCCAGTCTGATCTGAAGCTGATGAGGGTTGCAAGCCTGGTGCATTGTGGCACCTGGTTCCGCGGGCTGGTTTCTTGCAGCCCCCGTGCCCAAGCTGGGTGCAGGTCCTCATCCGTCCACACCCAGATGCTGCTCCCGACTAGAACTCGGGGACTCCTACAGACTGCTTCCACTCCTTGTAGTTTGTTCTCTCTCTTTTATTCTTGTGTAATGATGAAAAATAATTAAGGGGTATCTACAATGGACAATTTTCACGGTGCTGATGTAATGTCCCAACCCCAGCCACATCCTGTGTAGGTCAGTATCCCCTCCAACAGATGAGGCTGGGTCGGTCCTCATTTCTGCTTCTAGAATGACATCTGTGGAAGAGGTGAACATCTGAGAATTCTAAAGGAAATGCTCTCTGGTGGGGAAAGAGAGGGAATTTATTTCCCTTCAAAATATTTAGCTTCTTAAACCACTCCTCTTTGCAGAATGTCTTTCACCAGGCGACATCTCAGCAGGCAGAGTGGCTGCTTCCTTAGGAAAAGTTGGCCTGATGGTTCTCCCCTCCTTCAGAATGTAAATTCACAGGAGGCAGGAACCCCTTTTTTAGAATTTCCAAATGCATCCTGCAAAGAAGGAGATAGCTGATAGGGACTGACAAGCACACTGTTTAGATAAGAAGCAATTAGCCTTTTATATCTGTGCTCTATCCATTTTCTATGTGCAGCATCTTCCCAAACTGGTTGTGGCTCCCGGGTGGCAGGTGGACGGCTGGGGAGGACTTGCCGGCTGTTCACACAACGTTCTTGCCAATTCCCTTGAGAAGGAAATTCTTCACATGGCTTCTGCATGTACAGTATTTGGGCAGCAAAACATGATTAAAGTCAGTTTGAAAATGGTTTCACGTGTTGCTTCCTGAAGATGGTTCTTAATTCTAGGAGAGAGAGAAAATAGGATTCCACGTGACTAAAACGAAGAAGAGGGGGGTGACTTGGCTGAGGAGGAGGAGTGTTACGTCTCAGAAAAAGGCTTGAGAAAAAAATAGGACCTGGGCCTCTGACTCCTGTTTGGGAACTCTGTTATCACAATGGTGTCCTTGGGCCATGGAATCTGACTGGTCCAGGCTCTGCCTCTCAGGGTCCCTGCTTATAGGCCTTCAAAGCTTCTATCCACACAGACTCCACAACAGATGCCCAGAGCCACATAGAAGGGAAAGTAAGAAGGAGTTAAAAGTCATGGCTTATGAGCCACTCATTTCTGTCTGGCCTCTTGGGTCTAGCAGCTCTGCCTAGGCACATGGCTGGGGCAGAATTGCTCATTTATGCCACACCTGATACAAACGGTATACATAGCAGTTGACCTCCAGTGCTGTGAACTACATCAGTCGTTGACTCCTGGATCACTCCTGCTTCAGAGAGGGACAGAAAGGTATGTCGACATTTAGTAACATCCGGGTAGTACCACTGTCCTCCTAGGGCTGGGTCTAGGGGTATTAAAAATGGATAAAGGAAATATAGCAGTCAGAGACTTGCTTACTGGGGAAAGACTGGTATTCACCATCTCAAGAGCCCTCCAGGTGACCTCTGTTGCTTTGGCTCTGGCCCTTGGCTTTGTAGTTCCAGTGGGCACCATCTCTAGAGAGAAGGCTCATGAGACTTGTATTATAAGCTCTAGTACATCCATCCCCAGTATTCTTTTGCTTCTTTTCCACTTTTTCTCTCTCCCTGGGATATCCCATACATGCTCATGAATTTAAGAAATTCTTTGCTTCTAGTCAGCAAAGTTCCAAAAGGATAAAAAAATTGGAAAAAATTGGAAACAACAAAAACTGAGATCCAAAGAAAGAAATTCTAAAGGATGTTCTTTAGACAGAAAGAATATAGCCTGTACCCAATAGGATTATTGAGGGATTAAAATGAGAATATGTTTAAAGCACTCAGAACAGTACCTGTCATATAATAAATGCTTTTTACTCTTATTAAGGAAAGTGATCCTAGATGGAAAGAAAAGTAAGCAAAGAAATAGGTTTTTAAAGTTAGTGTGTGTGTGTGTGTGTGTGTGTGTGTGTGTGTATATATAAATAAAATTTTTTTTGGGGGGGGGGTATCCCTGGCTGGGATTCAAACCCAGGCCATGGTATTGAGAGCGCCAAAGCCTAACCACTACATCACCAGGGCACCCCAAGTTAGTAAAACTAACTGTAAAACTATAATGTTTAATTTTTAAAATTATGGAAGAATGAACTAAAATATTGGACAGCAATAGTACAGAAGTTCTGTGGAATGACCTTGAGGAGACTAAAGACACTGAATAACCTCCTCTTCCTTAAGTATCCCTTCTAAAATATCGAGAAATATTAAGATAGAATCTAGTAGATACAAAAATCCTAAATACAAACTATGAAATCCAATAGTATGTTGAAAAATAATAAATGGTAATCAAATGGTATTTATCCCAAGAATGCAAGGATGGTTCATTATTATCAGAAAAAAAAATCAACAGTATAATTCACCACATTAACAGACTAAAGGATAAAAATAATAATTACCGATTGTGGAATTGTACACCTGACACCTATGTGATTCTTATTAACCAATGTTACCCTAATAAGTCTAACAATAAAAAATAAATAATTACCTTAATTCAAGAAAAGCATTTTATAAGGTTTAATCCTGTTGATAATAAAAACTCTTAGCAAATAAGATAACCTTATTCATTTGATAGAAGTCATATATCAAAAAACCAACAGCAAATATTATCTTAGTGGAAACAAATTAGACACATTCTCTTAAAGATCAATACAAGGAGGCCCACTATGGTTGCTATCATTTAACATAGTCCTAGGAATCCTGTTACAGTGCCATAACAGGCCAAAGAAGAGGTGTACACACTGAAAGAGAACAGAAAAAACTCATTTATAGATCATTTGATCACTACCTAATTTTTAAAAAACAGAATCAATTATTAGAACTAATAAGAGCATTCAGCAAGGTTGCTGGATACAAGATCACTTTATAAAAACCAATTTCATTTTTCTAAAACAACTATAACCAATAAAAAACAAGCAGCTATTATCTACAATAGCAATTTAAATGAGTAAGTAAGGATTATTTAAGAATATGTAAGATCTCTATGGAGACAATTTTTGCATTATTAACAGAGTTGATGATCTGAATAAATGAAGAGCCATTCCCTGTTCTTGGATGAGACAGTTTACTACAAAGATATTAACTCTACCCAAATTAATCTATAAATTTAATGTAATTTAAATATAATTTTCAATTGGTTTGTTAAAAACTACTTAAACTACTAAAATTACTCTACAACTTACATGCAATAATGTTAAATCCACTAATGGTTAAATCAGCAAACTCAAATATTGACACATATGTATCTGAGAAATATATGACAAAGGAGGCAACTTAAAACAATGCAGGTAATGACTTAAAATATGTATTAGGAGATCTGGTTCACTAGCTGGACAAAAAAAAAAAAAAAAAATCCTACCTAAACCAAGATACAAAGGTAAGTCTTAGATAGTTTAATAGAATGAAAATTGAAAGGTAGAATGTAAAATTAATAAAAGAAAATGTAACTAATATTTTTGTGAATTAAGGGTAAGGAAGAACTTTGAATGTTTCAAAAGCATAAATCATACATTAAAAGCTTTGTAATGTGATTACATTAAATGTAAGGATTTTTATTTAATGAATGACAACATAGACAAAAAATAAACAGAATAGTAATTTACAATACCAAAAAATGGCAAGGGATTAATAGCTAGAATATACAAGGAAGTCTTGCAAATCAACAATAAAAGAACAATTTCAATGGAAAAATTGGCAAAGGAAATGAACACGCAAACTCCAAAAGCTAATAAGCATTTGAAAACCTCAGAATCACTATAATCAGAGAAATGCAAATTAAAACAATAATGAGATACCGCTTTACACCTATCATAGACTGGGAAAAATGAGAGAACTGGATAATGCTAACTTGGATAACAGGAGTGTGGAGATAACAGTCGGTGCAGCCTGATTGATGGAGACCAATCTAACATTACCCGGTTCAGTTACGTGCAGATTCTGTGCACTGTTGGTGGGAATGCAAATTGGTGCAGCCACCATGGCAAACAGTAGGGAGGTTCATCAAAAAGTCAAAAATAGAATTACCATATGATCCAGCATTCCACGTCTGGGTATTTATCCAAAGAAAACAAAAACACTCATTCAAAAAGATATATGCACCCCAATGTTCATTGCAGCATTATTTATAGTAGACAAGATATGGGGACAACCTAAGTGTTCATCAAAGAATGAAGGGGTAAAGAAGATGTGGTATATGGTATATACAGTGATATTAGCCTTAAAAAATAATGGAATCTTGTCATTTGTGACAATATAATGGACCTTGAGGAAGTGAAGTAAGTCAGATAGAGAAAGACAAATACTATATCCTCTCACTTATACTGGAATCTAAAAAACAAACAAACAAAACAAAAAACCAAAACCAAGCTCATAGGTAAGAGAACAGATTGGTGGTTGTCAGATGGTTGAGGGGGGGAGTTGAGGAGTGGGGAAGACAAAATGGGTAAAGGGGTCAAAACTTCCAGTTATGAAATAAGTAAGCCATAGAGAACTAATGTACAGCAGGGTGACTATAGTTAATAATGCTATATTGCATATTTGAAAGTTGCTAAGAGAGTAAACCTTAAAAGTCCTCATCACAAGAAAAAAATTTTTTTCTATGTGTGGTGATGATGGATGGTAACTAGACATTGTAATGATCATTTCACAGTGTATACAAACATCAAATCAAATAGTGTATACCTGAAACTAATATAATCTTATATGTCAATTATACCTCAAGAAAAATCAATAACTCTAAAATAAAAATAAAAGGATACATTGGACTTCATCAAAATTAAAATTCCTTCTCTTTGAAAGACACTATTAAAATTCATAATAAGATGACAACTTAATAAGACAACCCAAGTAAAAATGGGCACAAGATTTGAATAGTTGTGCCAACAGAGGAGATACACAACTTGCCAATAAGCACATAAAAGGATACTCATCACCTGTATTCCTCAGGGAACTGCACACCCACTACAATGCCTAAAATTAAAGGTTGGCAATATCAAGTGTTGATGGGGCTACGGAGCAGCATTTTTGATGGAAATGTAAAATGGTACAACCACTTTGTTAAACAGTGTGTCGATGTCTTACAAATTTCTTATACACTTACCACATGACCCAGCAATTTCACTCCTGTGTGTTTATCAGGAAAAATGAAAACCTATCTCTACCCAAAGACAAGAGAATGCTCATGGCAGCTTTATTCACAATTGCCAAAAACTGGAAAAAATACAAACATCCAACATTTCTGTTAGGGTTCAATCACAATACAGAAACCACACAGAAATTTAAACAAGGAAAGTTAAAAATTAATAACACTCGCAGGGGAGTTAACTGTGAAGGTGTAAAGAAGCCTCTAGAAAATATTCAAGGAAGGAACAAACTGGAAGGGGGCCCTCTCCTTCAAGCTGGGATTCCGACTTTGTTGGAAAACGTGTAATGTGATGTAAAGTGTACTGGGAGCCCACGCCAGGCCGTGTCCAGGCTCCAGATTAGCAGGAAAACCCTCCTTAGGGAGCTGGTGGGCTGAGGCTGGCAGGTTGGCACCCAAAGGGATGGGAGCCACAGGAGCCTGCTCACCAGCAGGGGTGGTGCAAGCACTCAGAGTCCAAACGGGGGTGAGGTGGGCACTGGGGGAGGCCTGTGGCTGTGAGCTCACAGGCACCGTGAGCTCTGGATGCACAGCGGGGACAGAACGCTAATGGGTGTCCACAGGCCTGTGCCTTTGGCAGCAGTGCGGTGGGAAGCAGCAGCCAAACGGAAGCACACCGGACCCGAAAGGCGTTTCTTCACCTGCAGCGTTCCTCTAGCGCCACCTACTGACAAAGCTCAATACTGTTCTCACTGCAAACGAGAAATGCTTGAAGGGGCTACCTACCCCACCATCGCAGAGCAAGGAAGGGTAAATTTGGAGTTTGAGAGAAAACAAGTTGTTAACGGTCACATCTAGCAACAGGCGCAGTGGAAAAACCATCTGTGGCGTATTCGTATAATGGGATACCACTCAGCACTAAATAGAATGAACTACTGATACATGAGTATGCAACAACATAGATGGATTGCAAAACCCGCTTGCTGAATGAAAGAAACCAGACACAAAAGGGTAAATACTGTTCTATGAAATTCTAGCACACACAAGACTAACCTAGGGAGCAAAATGTCAATCAGTGTTGCCCAAGGATTTGGGGTGGGTGGTACTGACTGCAAAGAATCACAAAGGAATTTGGGCTGATGATGGAAATATTCCACATCTGGATTGTTGGAGTGGTTACATAAGCATATACATTTATCTCAATGGATCAAACTGTGCCCTTAAAATGGAGGCATTTTATGTTATGCAAACTATACCTCAGTAATGTCTATTTTAAAAATATCATCTATAAAGCAGATGCCTCTGATTGCGTAGAATCTAGACTACCAGTGTCTTCCAAATCCTGGTCCCTTGTAAATTCCAGGGCAAGGGCCACTTGAGAGGGTCACAGACCTACTAGGAACACTGGAAACCTGTCTTCTTGCAAGAGGTGGATTCTCTGAGCAAGAAAGTCTTGCTGGTCATAGAGGATTGTCCTGGATTATTCCTGGGATACAGATGAGGTAGTGCATCTGGGAGAAATTTCCTCAGGAAACTCAAGTCATGGTCTCTCAGAGGGTAGGCACCTGTGTTTTTCTCCAACTCAGCCATCACTAGTCCTGCATTTTCCATGATTTGGTCACAGGCCCAAGCATTGTAAGGGGACAATTACAAAGGGAGACACCCTTCAAGACTGGCCATCCAACCAGGCAGGGAGAGAAGATGCAGGAGGAGCAAACTGCTTAAGGAAAAAGAACTTGTTAAAGATCCAAATAGCTTCTGAAATTGTGAGGCATTATGGATGGACATGTAACAGTAACAGCTGTAAGTAGTCATTCTAATAATTATAAGAACAAGTTGTAAAGAAGTTGCAGAAGAAGCCTGGTAGGCAGTTCCTTTACAAATCAAGTTTATCAGTGGGCATTGATCCATTAGCAAATGTTTGCTGGTGCTGGTGGTTGGAAGAGAGTATGTAGTCTTAATTCACATGTGTGTGTACTTGTCTCAGAGCTCCAGAGATTGGCAAAGAACCTCTACTGAGGTCCAGGAATATCTGTGAAATACAGGCTGGCTATAAAAGTCTTGACTTCAATAAACTAAGATACCTTGTAGGTATGATAAAATGATTTCACTTCCTAGGTTTTGTGCATATCAGTGGCCTGGAGGAAGCTTACTGAGCTTGCCTTATGAATATACATAATGAACAATTTCTCACTCCAACAAGAACACTCGTACATGAACGATGGAAGATTCCATTGGAGCACCTTTAACTCAGCGATCCCAGTGCCAGACACCTACTACCCCAGGGAACTCTCACAGGGTGTCAAAAGTGGGCATGTATAACAATGGTCATTTCAGAATTGTCAGATGTGGTGGCAAGTTAGAGGAAATCTAGGAGTCTATCTGTCACTGGGGAAATGGATGAGTATTACGTGGGGAAGACACTCAGCAAGATACAGTGAGAAGTTAGAAGCACAGATGACACACACACACACACATAGATCCTAAAAATAGATGCTGGGTAAAAAAGGTAGTGAACAGAATGAGGTCTAGTGCATAAGGTATATGGAAATTAAAACTACAGTTCACAAACTAACACCACATCTTCTGCAAGAATGCATACACAGACAAATCAAAATATTTTGAGACTATTTTTAGGAGGGAGTAGAAGTAAGAAATGGGCATAAAAGTGAATAACTAAATAAAACAAGAGAGGGGTCTTGCATGTTAGGCACTGAGGGGAAATAGTAACTCGGTCCTCTGCTCCTGAGGTTAAAAAAATAAAAGCATTCCCCATCCCAAGAGAAATTCATTCTTTGGCCAAATGGACCTCAACGGATCAACATGATACAGAAGCAAACTGAGAGATCCAAACCAAGTTTTTTTTGGATTATATGAAAGGGCCGGGCAAAGAAAACACCTTAGGAGCATTCAGATCACACCATCTTCAGGCCAAAGCTGCCTCACTCACACCCCCATGCGGATATCTGCACAGGGTAGTGGTGACTGGGTGGCATGTGTCTGTGTGTGTATCAAGTGTTGAGCTGAACAGGGATAATCAGGATTCAGAGTCCACTTGTAATTTGCCATAAACTTAACTCCCTGTAGACTAGAGTCCTTATGTAAAAGTAAGAAGATCTCCCTTTAGATTTGACACAAGGAATGGGAATGGAAGCACACGCTAAACTCAGGCAGCAAGCTAACCACGACATGGGGGTGGAGAGAACCCCATCTAGGGAAAGAGGCCCTTCTCTGAGGGAGGGGCCCCTCCAGGTTGTATACCTGCAGGTCATCAGCCAGTGTCCCCATGTCCACCAAGTCACCAGGATGCTGGGTACTGCATTCTCAGGAGCTCTGGGATGGGTCAGGTGCCCCGCTGGAGGGGACACGAGGCCCCCACAATGGAGCATGGGAGTCATCAGGCCTGGTGACAGCTGGTTGGGAAAGATGTCCTAGCAGGAGCAGGGGAGGCCTATCTGGGCCCAAAGCCCCTGCAGGTGGGGGAAAAAGCGGGGTGGGGAGCAGGCTCAGGGATAAAGGGAGGAGGCTGGGAGAAAAGGGGAGCAAGTCGGAAGGGGCGGCGAACGAGAGGGAGAGGGAGAGGGGGAAGGCAGGTGGAGGGAGGAGTAGGGGGACAGGCAAGCGGGGAGGTGACCCAGGCAGGGAGGTGGGGAGGGGCGAAGCTGGTGAGAGGCGGGAGGCGGTCTGGGCATGAGGTGGGAAGAGGGCCAGGCTGGCCGGAGTAACTAGCGACTGAGGCCAGCCCAGGGCAAGGAGACTGGGGAGTCGTAGGGACGGGAGGCAGGACAGGGGGCAGGCAGGGCGCTGGGGCCTGAGCCATGGGCCGGGGAGGGAGCTGAGCGGGAACGAGGCCGGGCAGCTTCTTCCGCATGGCTCCCGGCTGAGACACAGGCCCTGTGTTCTGCATTCTTGCTTTGCTCGATTCCTTTATGACTCCCATTCCGTTAAAAGAGAGTGCAAGATTCTCTTCTGACCATGGGGACACACGGGAGCGTTCCTCTGCCAGACCTCGTAGTTCAGGAAAGAGAAAGAGGCCTCTCAGGTGACACCGATAAGAAGAATGAGATTGACTGGTACCCAGGCCCTAAGATTTAAAAAAAGAAAAAGATTGAGAGAGAGAGAGAGAGAGAGAGAGAGAGAGAAGGGGAATTAGCCAAGTGAAAGGGTGGGATGATTGTGGCGGCGATGTCCAGGGAAAAGAATTAACACCAAGGAAGACCCAGCCCCAGGGCAGCGCAATGGAGGTTTAACTGTGTCCCCAAGCTCACTGCCAGCCGAGTTGCAGCGTTTCTGCACAAGATGACGCTGGAGAGCTGAGCCCCGTCTCTTTAGAAAGGGCTTCATAAGCTCCCTCAAAAAGAATGGGCTTTATTCTAAGAGAGGTGGGGAGGCTCTGAAAGCCTTTAAGAAAGAGAAAGTCACGTTTAGGTCCTGTCTTAGGAACGCCCCTCGGGTTAGTGCGTGGACTCTATTGAAGGAAGAAGCCAGGAGCTCACTTCAGAAGCTATTGCACCGAATCGGGAGAGAAAAGTTGTGGAGTAGCCTCAACAGGGCCAGGTGTGGGGATGGAGGGGACAATCTCAGGTAAATCAAGGAGGCAGAATGGGCAGAACCTGCTGACTTGTTAGGAGCAAGATCAGGGAGAAGGAAAAGTAACACTCGCTTCTGGCTCAGGAAACGACACGGGATACTAACTAGAAGGGCAGATTTGTTGGTGGGACAAGGAATGAGAAGGTAATGGGGCTGGGCGTTGGCTTACTAAGAAGGTGATGCATTGTAGGACAGGAGTCGGGGTTGAGTTGTCCACCAGAAACTCAGGAGAGAGCTCTAAACTGTGGAAGCTGATCTGAAAGGCATCTGTAGAAATATGCTCTCCAGACGGTGTGTAGAGAGAGAAGGGTCAGCACCGAGGACCAAGGAACAGCATTTTTGGCCCAAGATAGACGGAGGAACCTGCAAGGAGACAGGAAATGAGCAGCCATAGAGGCAGGAGAAAACCCAGGAGCACAGGTGCCGTGGAACCCAGGGGAAGAGAATGTGTTATGATGAAAGGAGCCATCAGAAGGGTGAAATAAGGACTTCTGTGTTTAACCAGAGGGCAGTGAGAGCAATTTCAGTGCGTGGTGGAAGTGGATGGTCAGGGACTGAGAGCGACATGTCTGATAGATACAGAGGACATGTATCTTGTGGCCTCTCTAAGGGAGCTGAGGCAGGTTGCCTTCCAGCTGAACCCACCCTACACCCGAGAATTAAGGAAAATTAGCTCAGAGGATGAAATCATCTGTGAAGCCACCCATCCTCAGGGTACACTTCAGGAGACCTGGGAGACACCCATAATTGAATCAGGGTGATGGAATTATCAGGACTGCTGAAACTCAACCCAATCAAGGCAGCCGTAGAGGTGGAATAAATACAGTGGTGCAGGGCAGAGCGTGTCCTTACTTTCAGGGAGAGGCAGCCTTGGGAGGCGAGGGGGACCTTGCTCAGCTGGAACCAGTCTCTGCAAGTGCCCGGATTTCAGCCAGCTCTGGTGAGTCTCGACCTGGAGGAAGGGCCCTCCCTCCTGGCGTCCTTTCATAAAATGATTCTCGCTGCACGGATTGGCTCTTTGCCTTAGGCAGGGGAAGGCACCCAGAAAGGTGATAAGAAATAGTTTCTCAGCTCCTTCTGCTTTGAATGGATTTGGATTTGAATTGAATTGAGTTGGAAGGTTTCTGAGTCCAAGATTATGTGAATTTACAAGAGGAAGCGGGAGTTGCTCTACGGTGGGCTTTGGGAGCTGCGAGCAGGCTTGCTTTGCCTGCAAATCAGTTGCAGATGATCTGCAACCTAAAATAGAGGCGTGGAACCCACTAATTTCAGGGACTTTAACACCTCAGGGGCGAACAGTTGGGGTCGAGGGCAAAGCACTGAGTCTCAGTGACTTGTCTCATGTTTGGGCCAGGATGGCAGGGAGGATGGTGACCCCAAACCTGTGGGAGGACTTCTCCCCAAAGCCCACCATATCTCTTATTTTGTTTGTGCCAAATAAAAACATAAAGTATCTAGTATACGAGTATTTCATGTTGACTGGTTGCTCTGGAGAAAAATTAAGCACGGGAGAGAGAGATGGGGAGAAACAGGGTGGTCAGGGAAGGCCTCTCTGCAAGTCGGTGATGACCCAGAGGAGATATCTATGTCTTAGATCACTTGTCACACCAGGGGATAGGAGAAGACTCTACCTTTTGACATTTCTGAAGTCAGTGTGTGTTTTACACTTCCTTGCTAGGTTCCTGGGTCCCAGCAGCTGGCTTTGGTGCCTTGCTTTCCCCTTCACCATAAGTCACCCTCCCTCTGCACCCTCAGCTCAGGTGCACATGGCCTCAGGAGGCCACAGACCCAAACCCCAGACACAGCGTACGAGCCTCAATTTCAGAAGCAGCGATGTGCCTAGAGAAGATGCCTAAACCCGTCACTGCAGCGGTCAGAAGCTCCCGGAAGCAGTGAAGGAGGGAACCTGCAGATTACTAAGAATCCAAGCAAGTCTGAGACCTTATTTACTTGGAACGAGGAATCTAGCGCTCGCTTCGGCAGCGCATACACTGGAGTTGGATGGGGACCTTAGAAACAGGCAGGGTACTGCTGGGCGACCCGCGCCAGTGCCCCCTCCCAGGGGTCAGAGGGCAGATCCTCACAGTGTTGACTGAGATGACTGAGGGCGCACCAGATACGCTCTCCCTGGAAGGCACAGGGGGTACAGCGTCTGGAATGCAGACCTGCTCCAAGTGAAAACCACGTGAGATGAAGAGAATGCAAATAGGGTGGCCCCCGAAACCTGCCAGACCATGCAGACACTGGATAAGGTGGTCACAACCAAATACAAACCTGTTGCTAATCATCAGTGCAGCACTAAATAGGAGAAGAAAAGGAAAGATGGACAGAGAGTGCAGGCTGACGAAGACCAGGCGTTGGCTTGCTATTTGCTGCCCTTGAGAAATGCCAGTCTCGGAGCTCCCTGGTGGCACAGTGGCTAAGGCTTTGGCGCTGTCAACGCTGCGGCCTGGGTTCAATTCCCAGCCAGGGAGCTACCCACATTAAAAAAATGAAAAAAGAGAAATGCCAGTCTTATGACATAAAGGACTCTGTTGGCATCACTTTGCAACCTGTGGTGTATCTAAAGGAAATCTTGCATAAAATAGGTCTTCAAAATATAAAAGGGCCCCACAGAAACACACGGGAGCTGAAGGCAGAGTCCTGGCGTTCTCAGGTCCAGGTGGCAGCCACCAGAGAGGGAGATAGCCTTTTGTCACGAAGCAGGAGACAATGTGGGCGTGACAATCTTCCGATGCTAACACTGGTGTGAGACTGGGCTATTACTGGTGAGGGGTGGGAGGGCGAAATACTGTTTTGCTTTTGAGTATTCCATTTTAGATTGTGAAACAGGGAAATAAGAAAGAGGTGAAAGGAGAAAACATTCCCTGAGGACTGCCTGTCTTTGCCTCATCCCCAAAGAGCTCAGCTAATCTAAGTCTAAAGAGAAAAATGGCACAGCCAGGCGCTAACAGAAGTGTCACCAAGACCTCTGGACCATGGTGGGCTGTGGGTAGGGGTGTAGTGGTTGTGTGTGTGGAAGTGGTGGGGGCAAAGTTCTCCATTCTAAAATTACTGAAGAACAAAGTTGTTTTGCAATGCTTAAAACCTGTAATCTTTTCTTATATGCAGACACCTTAATGAAAAATATTAAGAGTAAGAGAGGGAGACCATTAAAACTTGCGAGCTGGCAGTCAAGGAGGATGGTGTCTGATCGATTGGGAACAGGCTATATTAAGGATCCTCTCCTTTCCTTCAAGTGAGTTATGTGAATTGTTATCTTAAATTTGGATCCCTAATTGTTGCCTAAAATATCCTTTTAGGAGATTCTACTCTGGCAGCAAGCACTGAAGTGAAAGTTTGCAATAATAATAGCAACAACAGTAATAACGGCTGACACATTTGTGCTTGCTGTAAGCTAGGTGCTGTGCTAAGGACCTGAGATCGGTTATTAGACGATTTCTTTCTCTCAGCAACCCCACAAGGAGATGTGGAGTCTCTCTTCTGCTCAGCGCCCCCGTCCCTCACAGGCTGCGTGGGATGCAGGGCTGAGGAGGGGTCTGGGTTTTTTGTTCTTGTTTTAAAAGCTGTGTGCTTGCTGTCAGTCAGGGAAACGAGAGATATTGGAAAGAGGGGAAGTCAAAGAAGCCCTCGAAGGCTGACAGGGTGGATGAGGTCTTAGCACAGGCTGGGGTGGAGGACTTGGTGAGGGTATTTTTAATGGGCAGTGGAAAGAAAAAATACTAGTACAGACGCAGGCATGTTGGTAGATTTGGTAGCAAGAAGAGGGTTTCCCTTTCCGGTTGCCTTATTTTTTTTCAATAAAATATGAGGCAAAATCCATCAAACTAGAGTGGGGTGAGCTGCAGCTGGTTTATGCAAAGAGGAGAAAGTAGTAACAGCTAATGCTTGTCTAGTGCTTACTAGACTCTGGGTACTGTTCCAAGCACTTTGTTGGTGTCAACTTAGGCTGGCCAGATGTACCGTTTAATGGGACAGAAGACAACAGAACTGTCCCGTTTCAGATGGTACGCAAGGTCAGCCTACTGACACCTTGAATTTAGCTCAGTGAGACGAGGCTGACCACACGTACCATGTGAAACGGGGCAGTGCTGTTGTTTTCTGTCCCATTTGAAATGGTACAACTGGTCAGCCTAGGTCAACTCATCTCATTCTCACAACTCCTTGAAGTACCATTTTGAGCCCATTGCTCAGAGGAGGAAATGAGGCACAGAGAAATTAAATAACTTGTCTGAGGTTACACAGCTATTAAGTGGGCAGGAAGAGGGTTTGAACAAAGGCTCTGCAACATCAGACCCCACTGCCCTGACTCCCCAGTTGTCTTGGAAAGCAGGCAGCATGCTAACTGGTGTAGAAGTGTAGAATCCCTGTGTGGTACTGCATGCTCCTTAAAGTGCAACGAGTTGTTCAAAATGAAGTTTGGACTTGGCAATGAGATACAGTAGATGTGAAACAAGATGCAACAGATCAAAATCCCAGAGTGAGAGGCCAAATGACCCTTTGAGGACCTACGGAATAAGTGGTCTAAGAATCTCTCTCAGAACTCCTCGAACCCTCCGCCAAACCAAGGAGCTCAAAGGCAGGTAGAGAGGAAGAGGAGGAGACTAGTGGAGGGACTTCTTTGGAGAAATGTGGCTGGTGCCAGGCTGAGGGGTTCTTCCTTCTACTTTGGCAATGGGGCGGGAGGGTGCAACCCTGAAAGTCAAGTCTAGTAATGTGGCTTCAAAGTTCCCACCAGGACAGCTTTGAGCTGTGTTCCTCTGAGCTGGGAGGGAAGAGGCGTAGAGGCACCTGGGAGCCCCCCAGCAGACTGCAGGGCCGGAGGAGCAGTTTGACTACATTGGTCAGGGCATTTTGCTGCACTGGGACAGGTCTCATTCTTGGAATGGGTCATGGCAAGAGGATACAAATGTTTTCCAAGGGTGAGAAGCTAGAGAGGGAGCTGGCCTGGTGTTATCTTGGGTCTTGTCCAGCTGGGCTGTCTGGAGGGGTGAGGAGACCTTGCAAGCAGAGGCTGGGAAGTGGTGCTTGATGCCAGGGCTGAGGGAGGAATCATGAGCAGCCATCTAGAACAGAGATGCATTCATCCGAGGTACGCTTACTAAGGGGAGGTATGTTGGAGATGGGGAACCCCTGAGTAACCATCGAAGCACCCATGAGACCATTATTCACCTACCAGACCCAACAAGAGGGCCGGCTTGCACTAGAGGGCTTGAAAGCAGATTTGAAGCTTACCAGTTCACGTGCCACTTTCCTTTCTCCTCTGTCCTTACACTTTGGCGGGTCCCCAGCAGTGACCAGGGGAGGAGATGAGCAGGAAGAAAGGAGAGGGAACCCTCTCCCCACAGCAAGCTTCCTGCCTGAAGCAGCTTCCACCTGGGGAAGGCGGAAAGACTCAACACTAAGTCATTCTGGACTCAAAGTGACTGCAGGACTATTGGTTTCCTAACAGAAGAAGCGTTATGGGTAGCTGGAGTCTCTTCAAGAGTTTGCTCCACTACATAAATACCACAGGGCTGCTGAGAGACAAAAATAAAGTTTGAGTGTGTCACGAGAGGTGCTGTGGAACATGCCTGTCGATGTTCAGGGGGGTGAAGTGAAGGCAGTCAGTACTGTGTGGCATTCCAGCTGCTTGAGTACAGGACCAAGGAAGTCAGAGTTAGGTTTATCAAGGGCTGGGGGGTTTCTAGGTTAGTGTGATGGATGGAGAGAGGGGAGAGGGTTGAAGCTGTTCACATAGATCTGTGATGAAGAACCATGGAGTCTGTGCTGGGAACGGTGGGAAATGGAGACAGGTGGACAGGGAGAGAGAGAAGTAGTGGGTGTTAGGTCCTGGTAACACAGGGAAGGGGCATGAAGACTATTTTTGCAGAAGAAGGAACCAAGAGGTTGGATTCCAAGCCTGCTGCCTACATGCCCCAACACACAGAACTCAGGCAGATGTTAATCAGTCACACAGAGCACTCTCTCCAGAAGACTGAGGATTCCATTATGAGCATCCTGTAATTAAACCCACAGAAAGAAAACACAGGCTGTGCTTTACAAGAGTTAAACATTCCCCTACTCTTCCTGCATCTTACTGAAATTAAAGATAAACTTACCACGCACTTCCACCCTCTTTGCCCCCCATACCAATGAATCTTCCATGGAAGCAGAAACCACCTCTAAACCCCAGCCCAGGGGAGGGAGGGGGTGTTTCTTCCACTAGCAATTGGAGACCACCACTCTGTCTATGGTCGTTGTTTTCTTACTTACTCTCTGCTAAATAAACATCCTTTTCCTTTAAACTCTGTATTGGTTCGTGTTTGAATGCTTTCCTATGTGAAGTCAAGAGCCCTCTTTTCCTGTAACACTGGGAGGCCCCAAGGAGGCTGAAGAATGATTAGAGTGTGGACACCAGAGAGCCCAAACCCGAAAGACAGGAGGTGGTGGTCGTGATGTGAAGTGATTGCTGTAAAGTCATACAGCTGCCAAGACGGGCAGTCAGTAGCCTGATACTGGTTTGACTGGAAGTCCAAACCTTCTGTGCTATTCAAAACCCTTGGACTAAATCTGACCTCCCCTAACATTCTCTCCCACAGACTATGGAGTCAGCCTGAACAAAGGTTATATTTTCTACTGCCAATTCGCCCCTTCTTATTCATCATTTTTCTAGGGAAGGAGCTCTCGGACCCTGCCATGCTGTCCCTTCCCATTGTACGCTGCTGAGTTAGGTCTCCATCACTCCACGACTGAAATACTAAATTTCTTAATAGCATTTACTGCTGCCACACACGTTCTAAATACCGTATTTTGCCATATATAACGTGCTCCCATATACAATGTGCACCCACGTTTTTGGTCCATACTTTCAGGGGAAAACATATTTCATTTTAACTTTTTAATTCAAATTTAGGCTCCGACGTAAAGTGTACGAAGGGAAACGTCGTGCTGTTCACCCTGTGGTGATAAAGCTGGCACTGTCTATCTCATCAAGTCAGAGTCACTGATTCTGTGCACAACGATACTTCACTCTTCATTTCATTTCGTTGAATCATTAGCCAAAATTGCTTTTGTTGCAAGTTCGTTGTAAGTTCAACAAAACCAATTGTCGTATTTCGGAGTATTAATTTGCATATGGCTTATTGATTTCTAGAGTTACACTTTTAACTCATTAGCATAAATAAAAGAATTAAAAACATTTATATATATATATATATATGGAATTAGTACTACCCATGTATAATGTGCACCCTTCTTTTCCCCTCACAAATTGGGGCAAAAAAGTGCCCATTATACACGGCAAAACACAGTCATCTTAACGTCTGCCAGATTTTCTGTTTGAAACATCCAATTTTATTTACGCATGTATAAAACCTGAGTGTTTATTCACTGCTTTCAGTCCTAGATAGACTTCTACCTAATTTTCTAGGCCATCCATACCTTATCCTGCTATTCCATGAAATCTGACTTCCAATTATTCATAGAAGATGCTCTAAGTGATCTCAGCTGGGAGCTCCCTGGTGGTGTAGTGGCTAAGGCTTTGGCGCTGTCAACGCTGTGGCCTGGGTTCGATTCCCAGCCAGGGAGCTACCCACATTAAAAAATAAATAAATAAGTTATCTCAGCGATGTCCTCCAAAATAACAATTATTGTTGAAACTGCAGAATGCTCCAAGTGACATTAGAGAGTGTGCCGGCCAATCTCGGCAAACTCACAGAGAAGACAGGCATCTCCAGTCCACACGGAGGGTCACCTCGAGGAGGACCTAGCAGGCCAGCCTTCACACAGGACTGGCCCTCAATGGATGCCTTTTAAACATTTACTAAATGCATCCATCCAATTAGACTGGCAAGGACAATTCATGCTTAAATTTAAGTCCATTTTAATGGGTCACTGAAACTCTGGAAATTTTAAGAGCAAGAACTTTATGGTTGGAAGGTTAATAATATTGGAATGAAATAAATATCAGGATTACACAGATTCAAGTTGAGGGTTGCAATTCATCTAACCAGAACACTATGACTAAATTCAGCAAAGCTTGGCCCTGTGCCCCAAATGTAGAGAGGTGCTAACAATGACATGCAGAGCTGATGGAGAGGGTGATCCGAAGGCTGGGAGGCGGGTGCAGCTAGCCACGACTACCAAGGCTACCTTCTATGTACTGTTTTCCTCTACTGATACCATTAAAAAAGAATTCATTCAGTGCTTGAGTATTTATTACTGTCTCCGTGAGTCTTTGAAATAAGCCATAGTCGTCCTTGATGTTTGAGAGAAAGAATTACAACCAGAATTCTGGAGGGTGAAGGGACTAAACACGAATTCACCCAGGGTTAGGAGAAGCTAACCCTCAGGAATGATTTAGAAGTAGGACAGCCTGGGCTGAGAGATGCCATTTCCAAGTCTGAAGATCGGTACGCAGGCATGGGGCAGATGAGCAATAGATCGAACAGAGAGCATCCTCGTCACCTGAGGGTAACATTGCCACGACGCCGGAGACAGGTGCAGCGGGAGCGGAGAGAAGCAACACCCTTAGTGAAGCCTGACGGCCACTCAGGGCTTAGGCCTTCATTGGGCATTAAGGTTTAACACAAACCCAGATTTCAAAAACAACTCTTTCCTATTAAAAAAGAAACTTACGTTGGGAGAAAGGCTTGATAAAGAAACCGCTTGAGCGGCTTACGGATGCATCTGCAGGCGTGCGCCGGCGCTCCAGGCGGCCCGGGTTGGCTGCACGAGCCCGAGGAGGGGCACAGGAAAGGCGTCTTCTCATCCTCCAAACCAGCGGTTCTCAACCTGGGGGGCCGAACGACCGTCTCACAGGGGTCTCCTGAGACCACCGGAAAACACATGATGTCCTTATGCGGACCAGTCATACACGTGTGGAGAGCAGCTACCAATAACCTTATGGTTGGGGGTCACCACAACATGGGGAACTGTATTACAGGTCGCAGCATTAGGAGGGTTGAGAACCCTTCCATGGGGACTGGCCAAATTAGTTGTGTAATGGCAGATTATTAAAATAAAGGATTATTTGTTGGGGTGCAATGGCCCCTCCCAAATAGTGACCCCCCTCTATCCCCACCCCCAAATTTCCTACCTTTAGTCCCAGACAAATGTGCCGGCAAAGCCCTTGGTGAGGAGGCTTCTCCTGACCAGTGCTTGTCCCCAGAAGGGATCTCATCCTTAGCTGTTTGCTGGTTTCAGGGTCGCCAAGGTATCTTCAACGTGGCACCGAAAACAAATGGACACCACAGCAGCCCTGCCCTCGACAACGGCTCACTCTTTTTGGTCTCTTTGCCCCGCCTCGGCCTTGTTTTCAGAGGCAGACACCTGCTCCTTGTTGAACTCCACTGAGTGTCTTTGAAAAAGTGTCAGAGCCCCATCTATGGTTTCCATAGAAAAGCTGGGAGTGGGTGCTTGGATCCTATTGGCTCACTCATTCCTATGGTACCATGTCAAAAAAAATGTGTGCTATTTATCACAGGACCAACAGTTTCTTACTTACAGAACAAAATGTTCCAGTAGCAGAAATACTTTTCGGTGAGGAGTTGCTGATAAGTGCACAATTATTTTTATACTCTAAAGAACATTTGTTGAGCATGCTCAGCAACCCTAAGGCAGGGTGGTCAGAGGCTGCTTTAACAACCCCGCTTGCCGTTGCATGCCCATTCCCGTAAGTGGAAGCCCTCTTCTTATCTGGTTCCTTTACTTCCCTTAATTGCTACCCCAGGAAACTCTGTAAACATTAGTACCTTAACAGGCTATTCCAGGTCCCATGTTAATTGCCATGACCAAGATTCCGAATTAGCCAGCCTCCGGGAAGCTAGGTTCTATTTTAAAAAGGTGTGTGAAGCAGCAATTCCCAAACCTGGAACTTAGATGCTTAGTCAGGCCTTGTCACACAAATGCTGAATCACACCTCCTGGGGAGGAACCCAAGATAACTATAGCTTTAACAAGCTGTAGAGTTGCTTGTGACAACCTAGCCACATTTTGAAACCACTGATACAGATTCAGAGTAGGGCATAAATTGCATGTTTTCGCCATCCCGTATGACCATTTGCAATAAATAAGCCGATGCTAGAGACAGCAAAAATTATTTCGATCACAGACTGAATTATGCTGGTTTCTAATTTAATCATCTTTGCACTAAGGATAATTTAACTATTATCTTACTCTAATATAGAAATTTCTTGATTTATTTTTCATATATAACACTCATACCAGATGTTCTTTATCAAGTTTATATTGCCATGCCAAACCGTTTAGTGCTTGTTTGAAGCTTTGCAAATAACATAATTTAAAAGCCCAGTTGTCACTGTTTGTCCCCATTAGTGTTCATTTGTGATCACCACCCATCTCACCACGGGTGACATCAGTTAGCATTTGTTAACCTTCCCTTGGGCCAACTGATGTGCTTTTTCAAGTCTCCTGAATTTTACTTCCTACTTCAATCAATTTATTAGTAAAAATATCTTCATTCAATGGACTTGGTACCCTAGCAAAAATGCCACCTAAGATTTTTGTTTCTTTTCCTTAACCTTATGCAAACATCCCATGAGGTTTTATAGTCTCATAATGAGTCCAAGATATTCCACAGTGATCATTCTCTTCAACTCCTTTTATTGCTTCTTCCCAAACAGAACCTTAAGGTAACTCCTTTTACATCCTGTAACATAAAAACACTTGACAAATATTTTCATTTAAATTTCATTTAAGCGACTCATATGGTTTATTTCTTATGTGCAAGTTTGTTATGGGTTTTAACATTCTGGGTAAATTTTCCCCCCCCATTTGTCACACTTAAATAGGAACTCTTCTGCATGTTTGTAACTTGCAGTTTTGACATCCTTATTATTGTTATATAGGATTTCTCTTCCGTGCAGACACTACTAAAGGTGAGCATTTCCTTTCTCACGGAAGTCCATATCACACTCATTAATAGCAACTTTCCCTTGTGTGGATTCTCTGATGAACATGAACTTTTGAAGCCTAAGAGGAACCACTATTACACTAATCTCATTTATAGGGTCCCTGTCCCTTGTGGGCTCTCTCATGAATGACAAGTTCTGCACATTGAAAAGAATTCTTACCACACTTGTCACATTGACATCCTTTCTCTCCTGGATAAAGGACATAATGGAGCAGAGTGGAGCACCCAGGGAAGCACTTAATACGCTTTCTCTCCTGTGTAGACTCTAAAGAGCTCAAAGAGCTACAACTCTACAATAACTCTTACCACCTTTTCCTTATTTATAAGGTTTCTCATTGGCATGGACCCTTTCATGATTGCAAGCATTTCTGTACTGGCTGATACCCATAACCCACTCATCACACTTGTAAGGCCCTTCTACCATGTGAACTCCAACATGATTCTTCACATTAGGTTTTGCCTGTGTGGGTTATCTGATGAATTCAAAGATCCACACTCAGGCTGAAGCCCTTCCCGTACTCACAGGTGAGGCACAGTGATATATTAATGATGATTTGGAATGGGTAGAGATTTACTTGCTTATTGTTTAGTCAGTGCTTATGGAGATTCTTCATTGTGTCCAGGCACTTCTTCCTCTTCAGAGTCAGAAACCATCTCTTAATGCTTTTTATTGTCAAACACACTGTTCCTGGCAAATCTGTACTTAGACCCTCTCCTTAGCTCCCAACCCTGGCACCAACTGACCTCTTCTCTATTTCTATATTTTTGCCTTTTCCAGATGTCATATAACTGGAATCGAACAGTATGTCACCTCTGGAGATTAAGCACATGCACCTGAGTGCACCTATGTTGTGGCATGTCATCAATCTTCCCTTTCATTGCTGGGTGACAGTCCATTTAGAAGCTACCACAACCACTGAGGGACATTTCGGTTGGTTCCAGATTAAATTTTTGTTTTCCTAGGATAAATATCTAAAAGTGGGACTTCTGGATCCATTGGTGCACTCGTATATTCAACTTTTTACAAAACGGCCGAACTGTTTTCCACAGTACCTGTAACGCTTTGCATCCCACCGGCAATGGATTTGAGTTCCTGCTGCTCTGCACCCTTGTTAGCACCTGGCGTTATCAGCATTTTAAAAATTGAGCTTATGTAAAAAGGGCACGTGGTAGAAAGCCTGACATGGCCTCCTGTGATCCTCATGGCCCCTGGTAATGACATCTTTGCATAATCCCCTTGAGTTTGGGCTGGACCACATAACCTGCTACCAACCAACAGAGCAAGAAATACTAAATATATTAATATCCCTTTTCTTTTTTTTTTTTTAAAGAGATGAAACACAGTTTATTGAAAGAAAAGGACACTCGAAAAAGGTAGGAGTGGGCCAGGGCAAGAAAGAGAGTGGCTCCAGGGCCTCAAGTGGCAAGGGGAAAGTATACTCCTAAGAGGCAGGAGCGGGCTCAAGCAGGAAGATGGCTTGAGCCCCTTTTCGTTTTCTTATTACAGCAACAGTGAGGGGGTGTTTGTTACTTCTGTGATTAAGTTACAAAAGACTTGTGACTTCTGTTTTGCTGTTCTTTTCTTTCTGGCTCCTTTTGCAAGCATGCAGTTATGAAGAGAGTCACCTGTCAAGAGACTGAGCGTCTCCAGCTAACAGCTAGTAAGGAGCTGAGGCTCACAGACCAACAGCCCTCAAGCAATCGAATCCTGCCAATAATCCCGTTTGGAAGTGGATCGTCCCCAGTCAAGTCTGCATTTCAGACTCCTACCCAACTAATACCTTGATTTTCTATTCTGTTTCTTTATTCTGTGTCATCCTTTTGCCCGTATTACATTGTCTTGAAGCCTGCAGATTTATAGTATATCTTAAAATCCTCCAACTTTAATTAGGACTTGGTATTATGGTTATGCAGTCTCCAAAATGGGGTAATTCACCTTAAATAACCTAGAAAAAGAGCAGCACAATAAATTCAAATCAAGCAGAAGGTAAAGATAAAAGCAGAAATGAAATTGAAAACAAAACAGAAAATTTAATGAAACCAAAAGCTGATATGAAAAAAAAAATCAATAAAGTTGATTCACATGCTGAGAAAAATGTCTAGCCAAACTGACCGAGGAAAAAAGACACAAATTACTGACAAAGAATGAAAGAGGAGACATCACTACTCTCCTCATCTACATTATAAGTATCATAAAGAAACACTATTAACAACTCTGCACATATATGCAACAAATAAAATAAAATGGAATAATTTCTTGAAAGACACAAATTACCAAAACTAGCTCCTTGAAAGTTGCTAGGCTATCATGACACAGTATTATTAAAATCAAATACAGATGATACCTCAGTTAAATACTACTTGAACTGTGCTTACATCTTATGTACGTGCACCAATGAAAAAGAACAGGAATATTTGAGCACAAGTGTTTTATTAATATTTATATACTTATTTAAATACTCCTTTTCCTCAACACTGTATAGAACACAATTGCTTTTTCCTTCTCAATTGGTAGCTTAAGTTTTTTAGTGTTTACATACATAGGAAAGTATCTTTATAACAAGTTTTATACTTAAGAGACTCAGATTCAGAAACACTGCCATGTCCTTCAAAATTGCCAGCAAATGGATGAAAATATTACTGAAATTCATGCTTATGTAACCTTTTTTCATTTGCATGTTATTGTTAGGATTAGAAGAAAAAATGGTGATATTTACTGCAGAAATTTAATGTATAAATATATTTTATACTCACAATTGCATAACTGTATAACTTGTTATAAAAATAAAGAATCAGGGATGATAAATGTAGTTTTCACTGATTCCTTATTTAATTTATACTTACTTTCCAAGCTCTATGCTCTATTACTTATAATTCAATGTTTTCTGTGATCTTTTGTATAGAAACTTTATTATCACTTCCAGAACATAATTGGCATTATCTTTTTATGGAAATCCACTCTTCCAAATTTATTCAATTTATGGATTTCACCTCACTATGAATTCTCTATTTAATAAGATTTATTTAATATCTAAGCCTTCTCATATTCATAAAGTGAATATTACATATGAATTTTCTGATGTACAATAAGATTTGATTTCTGTGAAAATGCTTTCCCACATTTGTTACATTCATGAGGCTTTTCTCCTGTATGAGTTATCTGATGTCTAAGGAGATGAGACTTCTTGATGAAGGCTTTGCCACATTTAATGCATCCATAAGGTTTCTCTCCTGTGTGAATTTTTTGATGGGTAACAAGCACAGATGTGTTGCCAAAGGCTTTGTCACATATGCTACATCGGTAGGGTTTCTCTCCTGTATGAAATCTAGAATGTTTATAAAGGGAGGAACTGTACCTGAAGGTTTTCCCACATTCCTTACATTCAAATGCGTTCTCCAGTGTATGAGATCTCACATGCTGAGAAAAGGAGGAATTCCAAGTGAATGATTTTCCACACTGACTGCATTCATAAGGTTTCTCTCCAGTGTGAAGTCTCTGGTGGACCACAAGCTGTGCTTTCTGCATAAAAGCTTTCCCACAAAAGCTGCACACAAAAGGTCTCTCTACAAAGGGTCTCTCTCCATTATGCATTTTCTGTTGAGTTGCAAGGTGTTCCTTCCTGTTATTGGCTTTCCCACAATTGTTGCATTCAAAGGGATTTTTTCTTATATGATTTTTTTCATGTGTAATAAAAGGAAACTTTTTGAAGGCTTTCCCACATTGCTTGCATTCACAAGGGTTTTCTCCAGTATAACATCTATTATAATTAAGTAAGTCTAAAGTAGGTTGTAAACTCTCCTCATACGATTTGCATTTATATGATTTTTTTCTTGCAGGATTAAGAGCTGTGCTCATATTATAAGCATGGAGTCTCTCCGCAGTCAGAATTTTATTGAACATGAACCAAACTGAATTCAAAAAATGGTCTTTGCTTTCCTGGTGCTTCTCTGATTCATCAACAACTGGGCACTCAGCTTCTAAAAAGGAGTACAATAAAACATTCCTAGTTAATTTTTCCATCAATAAGTTATAGAGAGAAAGTTACATGACTTCAAATCTAGTCTCTCATTTTGAAACAAATGCTATATTTGTCTTGCTCCTGGGCTTTAAGAATAAAACTCTAAAGAAGAAATGGGAACCGATGAATGACAATGATGAGAACAGAAGGCTTAGCTTATGGAAAGACAGTAAAATAAGCACTAGGTTCAGTGACTAGGGTACAAAGGAAGTCAAAGGTTGCTCAACAAAGGTGCATGGTTAGTTCATGGAATGAAGAGAGCCTGTTGTAGAGATTAATGGACAGGGTAATCAGGGAAACAAGAGACAGGGACTTAAGGGAAAATATCAAAGGAAAAACTAGATTTGAAGGATGGCAGATCAAAATCAAAGTTCTCATTGCCTAATTTCTAGATTACTCTGTTAGGATAGTTCCATATTTCCCTCCCACATGAATCTTTTTCCTTTTAATCACCTGACATAATGTCAGTTCCCTTCAGGAACACTCTTGTATCTCCAGTCCTCTAACCGCATCCAAACCACAGCTGAGACACATCCAACTCGACTACAGCTGGGATTCATTCTTCACTTGATCTTAGCCAAAAGGCCGAGAATTAATGGGATTCATTCTTACATGCACTTTCTTATAACCCAAGGGATAAGTCATCGTTAGTCCAGGCACAGATTGTGTCTGCCTGCTATCATTTTTATTCTGGGTGGGTTTGTATACATGATAACTATTTGTCCTTTTTGTATTTGATAAGTACTGCTTTTATATCCTCTTTCAATCTGCCGAACAAACTAATACTCAGAAAGCTGCCCTGCTCCTGCTTTTTCACACCTATCCTCAAAACCCTATAAATCCCAAATGGATTGCTCCATTTAAAAAAAGAAAAAAAAATAGAAAGAAGTGGTTATAATTCCCTAATCCTGAGTTTCCTTCCATATGGAGTGTTAGCACAAAACCCTTAGCCTCTTGCTCCATACCTTATCTTTCTCTTAGGAGATGGACTGAGCAGTGGGCTATAGACGTTAGTGTATGTTTCTTTCTAGAGTGGTTCTAAGTATGAGGATTGGATTTGTCTTCTTTTCTCTCTTTAACCAATGGGAAGCAGCATCCTGTGTGTAACCTCAAGTAGCAATAACCAACTGAGAACTCCAGGGTAATAAGCTTGGTGAACAAACTATGCAATATAATGAATTCACTCATGGTACCTAAACATACATTCCTCTAGTCCTCAACAAATACCTTCTGTTCCTAGGAGTCTAGACTCTAAATAACTGCAATGTTTTGCTCATGTTCATTCCCACTGTCACTTGCCCTCCCTCATCCTCTCTCATCTATTACTTAGATATCTTTAGGGAGGAGCCATTGTTCATCTTAAAAAAGGATTCCTCCAATCCTTGCATACTTTAAACGTTAAGCTCCACTTTCTCTGAACTTCTAACATAGTCATCACTGCTGCCTAAACTATGCATTGTGACAATTAACTAGAACAAAACTGCAATGTTATTGTGCACTGAACAAAGGTTTCATAGTCATCAACCTTTACAAAGTATTATATACGGCTATGTTCTGACTTTTCAAGCATGATTTACACACCTGAAAAAAGGTAATGAGGTTTTTTGCTTTCTTTGAATCCTTCTCAGGAAATAACAGAAAGCCTTGTTGCATGAAAGAATAAGAAAAATCCCCACAATGCCTGACTTTACAATACTGAATTAATAAAATGTTCACTGAATGCCCATTATGTGCTCCGTAAAAAGAATGTATGATATAGATCTTTCTCTTCAGGGTGTTATCATGAGAAAACATGCCTTAAAAGGTATAGGGTTTTTATTTTAAAATTCTAAAAGAGTGTTTTCAAGTTTTTATGATCGAGCCATACTACAATTGGGATGGGATTTTAAAGAAGGTAGGGATTAATCTAGGCTAAAGTTACCAT
Source organism: Lyroderma lyra (assembly GCA_004026885.1). Taxonomy (NCBI): domain Eukaryota; kingdom Metazoa; phylum Chordata; class Mammalia; order Chiroptera; family Megadermatidae; genus Lyroderma; species Lyroderma lyra. Next base: position 475,299 of record PVJL010000138.1, on the reverse strand, counting down.
GAAGAGGAGAAAACTGAACTCAGATTTAACAGCACGCTGGTGTTTGTTAGGTGGAGTCCACCAAAATCAAAAGAACTGATGCAGAGAAAAAATTGTATACAGAGGATGCTAAAGAACCCAACTGCCATGGAATAAGGAAAAGACAATGCTCTATAAACCAAATGGGATCACATTATAGAGGACCTTAAAAGACATTTAAATATAACAATACAGGTTATAAAGAAATAACTCATATTTATTTGTCAGGAGAATGACAATAAAAATGAAATAATTTGGATAATCTTGCAAGAACATCTAAGATAAACCAGAAAACAAAACAGAATTGGCAATACAGAGATATAAACAGCCTAGATACCATATCAAGCGTTAAAATTAATTTGGTTTATGTCATTAGAAGCTAAACTCCAAAGGAATCTAAAGTACACTTAATTGATGTCTTAATTATTTGAAACGTACTTCTTTTATAGTCTCTGTGGAAAGGGAAAATTTTATTCAGAATCAGACCTGGATAAACTAATAATTGAAATCACAGGCAATAAGTCACAATAGTACTTAAGGAGAAATTCTTGAGAGAAAAAAACCAAATTGCTTACCACAGTGATTTTGAGACTGCACAGCAGCAGGCCAGTCATTATCCTTTACTGTAATAAAAGATAATGGTGAAGGTTGAAGAATATTGGTTAATATGAAAAAAAAATAGATAAGGCTAGGGGGGTAGAATCAGGGGAACAGGAAGTTGGCAAAGAGACAAAAAAGCTGGAGGTGGCAAAAAGCAAATTAACTTCAGTCTTCAGAGTGATGAAGTTTCTGAGGGAGTTACTGCGGTGAAAAGTTCAGAAGATGGAAGAGAAGGCAAGAAGCAAAAGGTGAATAAGCAGTAAGAAAGGGTGAGGGCCTATTAGCAAGGAACCAACTCAAAGCTGGAGGAGAATTGCCAATAATCAGTATTACCATGCAAAGCAGAAAGATGCTCAAGGAGATAGGGATACTCCAAGTTAGCAGTGAGACTAAAGGTGAGCAAGGTGGGGTACACAGGTGGGACATATGATGCAAGAAAAGGAAAATAATTAAAGCATAATGTAACTAAAAGTTTTGAAATAAAAACTAACACACTTACTATCTGCCAACTATTTTAAAGGTTTCGCATGTATTAACTCATCATCTTTACAAAGAAACCTGAGGTAAGGATTAACATTATCCCTACTTTATAAATAAAGTTGTGCTACAAAGTAATTGGGTTAGACAGTGATTGGTGAAGTGAGACTTCAAATCCACACATTCTGACTATCCTGTAAGAACTAAAAGTATGAAAAAGATCTGCGATCATGTTGGCGAGGGACGGAGAATGAGGATTTCAGGAATTAAGAGAACAAAACAAGGACCTAGGTGAAGTAGGTAGTGAGAGTAGAGGAGAGGGACATTTGCTTCATAACAGAGCTGAGCAAGACAAAGAGCAACTATGTGGGGAAGAGTGAAAGTGTCATTTGGGGGTCTGATGATGTTACGTCAAGTGTACCCAGTCATTTCCAAAGGTGTGTGGCTTTTAAGAGACGCTTTCTGAAAAGTATTTCCAAGGTTCCTGTCCCTCACTGACCAACTGGGATCTCAAGTCCAAAGCCTACTATCTACCTGGTTTCTCTCACTCACCTGGATGGCTCCAATGTGGATTCCCTCCCTCCATCATGCACGGCTCTTGTCCTTGCTCCACCTTGAAGATCACTTTTGTTTTGGTAACTGGATCCCCTGTTCATGGGAAACAACACAGAACTGGGAACAAGGTGCTAGGGACAAACAACTACCTCATAACTCAGGTCTGCCTTCTTGAGTCTCAGGGCCTGTAAAGGATGACAAACAGTCTTTAGAACAGAAAGACCCTTCTCCTCCATTTGGGAGGTAGAAGCATACACAGACTATTTGATTTCCAAATGGGGATTAAGAATCTCTGATCACTAAAATTCAGGGCCAAACTTACTAAAGCTGTGGAATGTTCACAAGCTTTCACAAGTTTCAAGGAAGGGCACTGTTAATACATTCTGAGTTACACTAAAAAGTTACCACCTACTGTCCTTACCCACTGAGATGAGGTTTCTAAAGTTCTCCAACATCACATCCCAATACAAGGTTCTCTGATTACAGTCAAGCAGCTGCCACTCCTCTGCGGTGAAGTCCACAATCACATCCTGGGATGTCAATGATTCCTGTAACAGCATATTGATCTTCAAACTAAAGTGTGCATCATTTGGGAACTTGCAAGAAAATCATGGCAGCCACTTATGGTGACATCATGTTCACTACTGAGTTTTCAGAAAGTTACATATAACTACTATATGTCTGATTCTTTGTGATAGAAACAAAAATCACATTAAAAATATTCAACAGTCCATGTCCACCCTTGCCCACATTCATCCCTAGTTCCTGATGCACACACAGTAGGTGCTCCTGGGTGGGTGTGACACTCCCCACTGGGTAGTGGGAGCTTTGGGGGCATTAGACTTGACAGGCCCCATGGGCTGGGGGGAAGAGGCTGGTCAGGGAAATGAGGGCCCAAGTGGGGGTTTCCAGGCAGGGCAATTCTATGGGAGAAAGTATAGTCTTTTTAATAAATGGTATTCACATGCAAAAGAATGAAGCTGGACTCCTCTCCCACACACACTTAACATCATATACAAAAATGAGCTTAAAATGGGTCAGAGACATAAATGTAAGAGCTAAGACTTAAGATTCTTAGAAGTAAACATAGGAGTAAATCTTCATGACCTTGGATTAGGCAGTGGTTTCTTAGATGACAGAAAAAGTGTAAGTGACAAAAGAATAAATAGATAAACTGGAATTCATCAAAATTTAAAATTTTTTTAAATTCATTTTTATTGTTAGACTTATTGGGTTGACATCTGTTAGCAAGGATTACATAGGTTAAAATTTAAAATTTTTGTGCTTCAAAGGACACCATCAAAAAAGTGAAAAGACAACATATAGAATGGAAGGAAATACTTGCAAACCATCTATCTGGTAAGAGATTTGTATCTAGAATATAAAAAGAATGCATAACACAACAATGAGACACTTCAATTTAAAAACAGGCAATGGGACAGGGGGTCCCTGGTGGTGTAGGCTAGGCTTCAGCATTCTCGCTGGTGCGGCCTGGGTTTGATCCCTGCTCAGGGAACCAACCAAAAAGTAAATAAATAAAAATAGGCAATGGATTTGAACAGACATTTCTCCAAAGACATATATAGTCCATAAGCACATGAAAAATACCCACATCATTAGTCATTAATAAAATGCAAATCAAAATCACAATGAGATATCACTTCATACCTACTAGGATGGCAAAAATCAAAGATAGACAATGACAAGTGCTAGCAAGAATATGGAGAAACTGGAACTCTGGTACATTGCTGGTAGGACTGTAAAACTGTGCGACAACTATGGAAACAACAGTTTGGCAGTTCCTCAAAATGTTAAACATAGTTACCATATGACCCAACAATTCCTTATAGGTATAGACCCAAGAAATTTGGAAACATATGCCCACACAAAAACCTGTACATAAGTGTTCACAGCAGAAATATAGCCAAAAAGCAGAACCAATATGGGTATTCATCAACCGATGAATGGATAAACAAAATGTGGTACTATGTATGCATATAATGTGATATTGTTTAGTAATAAAAAGCAATCTGCAACATAGATGAAAATATTGTATTGGGTGAAAGAAGTCAGTCACAAAAGATCGCATATTGCATGGTTCCATTTGTATAATATTTTCAGAATAGGCACATCCATACAAACAGTAGGTAAATTAGGGCTAGGGGAAGGAAGGAATGGGGAATGACTGCTAACGGGTATGGGGCTTCTTTTGACGATAACAAAAATGTTCTGAAATTAGAGAATGGTGATGATTTCACAAGTCCATGAATATGAAACCACTGAATTGCATACACTTTAAACAGGTAAATATATAGTATGTGAATTATATCTCAATAAAATTATTTTAAAATGTTGCTTATGTTCTTCATTCACTCATAAAATAATTAATGAGGACCAACCAGATACTGTACTAGTGATGCAAAAGAATAAAATTATCACTGCCCTCAGAGATCTTACATTCTATTAGACATTAAAAAAGTAAACATGTAAATGCAATAAGATGTTATAGGTGCTATAAGGTTAACATCCCAGACTCATAAGCATATTAAAATAGGAAGATGTGGATTTTTTAAAACATGATGTAAATATATCTTCTCAACCATAAAGCCAAAAATTATGTTAAATTAAAACTGAAATTTAAAAAGGCATGTGGTTACATGTCAACCACAAAGAGACAGTTAAGACCATATAGAGCAGGAGTCAGCAAACCACAAACAGGAGGGTACCTCCTGTTTTTGTAAAAAAAAAAAAAAAAAAAAAAAAAAGTTATTGGAATGTAGTTAGACCTATTCATTTACTTCAGCTACAAGGGCAGAGTTGTGTAGTTGCTACAGAGGCTATATGACCTTCAAGCCTAAAATATTTACTACCCAGACATTTAAAAAGTTAAGAAACTAGGGAGTTCCTTGGTGGTATAGTGGCTAAGGCTTCGGCGCTGTCAACACTGCAGCCTGGGTTCAATTCCTAGCCAGGGAACTACCCACATTAAAAAAAAAAAAAGAAACTACCTAGGGTTTATCTAAGGAATGAGTAGATAGTTCAATATCAGGAAATGTACTAGAAATGCTATATTAGAGAAAACAAAATATATTATTTTGATTGACAGTTATTTAAAAAAGGACATGAGAAAAGTTCCCATTATTTATGAAAATAATCTTTACAAGCTAACAATCCTTGATTAAAAGCAAAAACAAAAGCAAATGTCTACCAGAATACAAAAGGAAACAGTGAAATTCTGGAAGCATTCCCATTACAAATGGGACAAAAAAGTTTTGGCTAGCCATTACATTTAAAAATTATAGTTACCAGAAGTCCTGTCCATTGCAGTATAATGAAAAAAATGGACATATATAGATTGAGCACTAAGGGAAAAACTCCATTTGAAGAGTATATGATTGTCTAACTGGAAAACCTAAGAATCAACTAAAAACCTCTTGGATTTATTAAGAGTTCTGTAAGTTGACATAAGAGTCCAGTCATGTGCTGCATAATGATGTTTCAGTCAACAACTGACACCACCAACAAAAGTGATCCCCTAAGATTCTAATGTAGCTGAAAAATTCCTTTCACATAGTGATGCTGTAGCCATCACAAGATCGTACTGCAACACATTACTCATGTGATGATGCTGGTATAAACAAACCTACTGCTCTGCTGGCCATATTAAAGTATAGCACATACAATTATGTATGGTACATAACACAGGTTGCTATAAAACAGTATGCCATTACACTGGCAGCAGTCACACACATTTCGTTTGTGGCAAGCTTATCCAACCTGCGCCCAACACAAATTCATAAACTTCTAAAAAATATTACAAAAGTTATGCACGGATCCTTTTTTAGCCCATCAACTATCGTTAGTGTTAGTGTATTTTATGTGTGGCCCAAGATAATTCTTCTTCCAATGTGGTCCAGGAAAGCCAAAAGGTTGGACACCCCTGGTTTACGGCATCTCTTGATTGAATCATTTTCTCTTGTGCTTGGTTTAATCGCATGCTATTTTATACAATAAAGTGCTGTACAGACTTACAGCATAGGAGCAATAGGCCATACCATCTAGCCTAGTTATCTAGAAGGCTATCCTATCTAGGTTTATGTAAGTATACTCTATGATGTTCACACAATGACAAAATTGCCTAACAATGCACTTCTCAGTGTAAAGCAGAGCACGACTGTAAAGTCAAAGTATAGATTAATCCATACTTTCCTATATACCAGAATAGCCAATAAAAAAATAATGAAAAAAGATCCATACCAATAGCAACTTTAACTACATGTAAGAATAAACATTACAAAACAATGTATAAGAATTACAATAAAACTATAAAACTGTAATGAAGGACCTATAAGAAAAATTAAATAAATGGAGGACTGCTTATTGAAAAATTAATTATCTTCAAATTAAAAGTATAATGCAATCACAATAAAAACACCTAATGCACACTCCTTTATAAACCTTGACAACTTGATTATAAAATGTACATGGAAGAGAAAATGTTCAAGAATAGCTGAAGATCCTGGAATATGTACTAAGTTTACTTATGGGTCCAGATGAACATTAAAAGGGCTATTGGACCTACACACTTACAAACTGAGCTCATATAGCATTGCTTGGCACTGTGTTCTCTGTTTACTCTAGGGAACATTCTAAGAAAGTCACAGGAAATCAGATGTTATATTTATCACAGGGTTCTTGCTGTGAATGTTATTCTTAGCATTATCTCTATGAAAACCCATTATAAGATATTTCCTTCAGAGAACTGTGCCAGGAAAAACTACTTACCTGGGGAACTGTTTTGCTTTATCCTCACAGACAATGCCAATACTTCAACTGATTGGTTATCCACTTTCTACAATCGTCAGAAAGATTGGGAACACATATGCAGCTCAAACTTATTCCAACTATGTGCAAACCCTGTGATCTGAATATTAACTTATAGAAAATCAATAAGTTAATTTCCTTTTGGACCTAGTCTAGTCAATCTACATATTCCCTGACTATGTATTTCCTTTTTATATGGGTTTTTGAGAGATTTACAAGACTGAATAAATAGATTCCTTACCTGGAAGTTGATCATTTTCTCCAACTCTTGCAAGGAAATCTATGAAAACAGAAATGGAGAAGAGAATAGAAAGATATGAAAAACTAGGACTACAATGTAGAACTCTGCTCTATCAGAATAGAAGCACCCTGCAGCCTCAGAAAATGCCACCTATGGGAGAATGTTTCTAGCAAGTCAGAAAAGTCCCTATTGTATTAGCACCAATCTCTACTTGTGATTCCATCATGAATATATGGATGTTGTACATTTCTGTCCTACTGAGTAACAGCAAGGTGTTAACCTTTGAACCTGTGACTTTTTTTTTTCTCCCAGAAATTTATCCTAAGAATTACTAATAAATTACTTAAAAACCTAACTAACTAAATGCCTGGTCTCTGAAACTTGTATCTCTGGAGGTCATTCCTTCCTTCCTGTGATTTTCTGGTCTCTGTTCTGAAGCTGGGGTACAAGATCCAAATTAGGTTGGACTTTCTTGAGAAGGATATATCCAAAGACCTGGGAACAATTTTTTAAAGCTGGAGCCATTCATTTTCCCTCTCCCTCTTCCCCCTTTTCTTCCCTCTCCCCATCCTTCTCTCTTTCTCCAGTCAGCACTGCTAGGGCTCTATAAAGGCTAAAATATGCAAAAGGAACTCACAGCTTTTTCGACACAGACTTCACTGGAAGACCTGTGGATTTACTTAGAGAACCTTAACAAATCAAAATTTACTCAACATTCATTGCTCAAATATTTCAAAATGAGAATAAATCCAACTGCTAGGGTTTTCTGTTTTTTTGCTATCTTGCAAAAAGAAAGAAATTTATGGAAAATTTCTGTATTTAAATCTCCACTCTTCCACTTACTAAACTGTGTTATCTAAGCCAAGAACTTCATCTCTATCAGCTCCAGTCAATTCATATGCAAATGAAGATAATTACTTCAGGTGACGATTGTGAGAATACCTTAAAAAAACAGCGTAGCAGGTTCTCTAAATACACCTTCTTCCTACATCCCTAGAAATGGTTTAACGTTTCCTTGCAGGCTCTGGTAGGGCCAACGGTACTCTTGTAACAAGGAAAAGTACAGTTCTGTGCACAAACTCCTACACCTTGACCTTTACCAATAAGGGCAGGAATGCAAATTGAGCCTGTCCTAGCCTCCTTACCCAGGATCTGGAAACTCACTGAGTGGCAGTCAGAGCCCTGAGCTTACTTTCTCTGAACTACTCCAGAACTGGACAGGAACCACACACCCAAACACAAAGTCACCGCAATGTGGGTTCTTAAGTTTTTTTCTTCGGTTGGGTAAACCAATAAACCTATCCATCTTTCTCTGCGCCCTTCCCATATGGCCCCCAAGTCCCGCTGAGTCATACCTGCCAGCAACTCCCAGCTCCGGCTCTAAACCCTCGAACAGACTTCAGAGATCTCCCAGAAACTCCGGGAGCAACACCCACTTACTTCAAGTAGCAGTGCTTGGAATACTACAGAATACCGGCTACCACCCCACTGCGCGTGTACGGAAGTAACTGCTCACCTAGAGTTCCCAGGCTCCCCCGCGGTGCAGGCCATCCATCAGAGACTACATTTCCCATAAGGCCCGTGGAGCGCGTTTCCGGAATGCGTCAGATGCTTCTGCCTCTTTTGGGGGAGATTTCTGGGTTGGTATCTCTGGGGCTGTCCTGAGAGCCATGCTTATTTTTGAAAAGCGGGTGAACATATCATTTTCGCTTAAAAAGATAGACATCAGATTTTTAAATACTTAAAAATGTAATCAGCATTATGCTAACAATAAATTACCCTTACTCAATTCTGTTTCTTCTAGCAAAATAGTAGCTTAGATCAGAGACATGAAGAGGACTCAACAAAGACTGAAAAGGAATAATCCGTTAAGTAGATGGTGAAAGTAGGAGAGTTTGGATCTGCAAAACTAAGGGAAGAAAATGTTTCAAGGAGGGTGTGACCCACTATGTTAAATGCTGCTGATAGGTCAAGTAGGACAAGAACCAAGAAATGATCATTGAATTTAACAATCTGGAAGTTGTTGAAACATGCACTTTTGGCGTAGTGGTGAAAGTTTGATAAAATCTCATAAGAGTTTGATAAGCTTGGGATGGAAAAGGAACTGGAGAAAGCAAGTATAGATCATACTTTTAAGAAGTTTTACAATGTCACCCCAATAAGTCTAACCAATAAAAATTTTTTTTAAAGTTGTTTTGCTTTTTTAGGATGAACAGGAAAATAAAGCTGTCTTTGCATATGATTATGAGTCCGGATTTTTTTTTAAGATGGAAGAAATTATAGTATGTTCGTGTCCTAATAGAAATTATTATAGAGTAGAGAGGGGGAAATGGCCAATATAGGAGAGACAGGACGGTGCAGGAGGAAAGTCCTTGAGGAGAGAAGGAATGGAATCCAGTACACAATCCAAAGATCAGTTGTATTATGAGACTGTGAACAATTCATCCATTGAAATAAAAGAGGAAGGAGAGTTCATAGGTACACATGCAGACAGGCAGACAGATTTGGTAGTGGGAGCATGAGGACATCTTCTGAGTGCTTCTATTTTCTCAGTGAACTAGGAAGCTGAAAGAGAAGATAAAGAGAAGATACTAGAGGTCTGAGAAGAGAAATGGTACTACTGTATCACACTGATTCTAATACACTTTCTTATGTCAACATCTGTGAAATTGCTATCTTAAAAATGATGGCAAACCATAGTTTAATTGGCAGCATTTCTTCTTTCTTAGCAGTACATACAATAATGATGTATCTTACAATCAAGAACATCTGAGATTCTAATGTTATTCAGAATGTGGAAGAGTGAATGAATTAAGGAAATGCCTGGCTGCATTAACAGCCCACTTGATATTAGTAGCCATTGCCTTTACTGGCATTTTCAATGTCATAAAGACCTATTTTTATATCTCATCTTTAAAAAATCCTTTCTTGACCTAGACCCAACTTGAGCTGTTGCTCCATTTTCTAGCTTTCCTTCACAGAAAAATTGCTCTAATAAGTTGCTTCTTGTTGCTGCTTACATTTTCTCACCTCTAATTTTCTCAGTCCACTCTAATTGGTTTTTTGATCCTAACCACTCTCCTGAAACTGCTCTTGTCAAGTTACCAATGAAATTCCAGTTGAAAAATGAAATGTACTCTCTGTCCACATATTTGACCTCCGGAACATTCAACAAAATTGAAATAAAATCTTCCTTGTGATGTTTCTGGAACATCTCACAAAAACTAGTTTCCCCCACCTCACTAAGACTGTTTTTCTATTTCCTTTACTGAATACCCTTCCTGTGTCCCATATCCAAAATGTTGAAATACTCAAAGGTTTGGCCTTGGGCCTTTTTATTTATTTATTTTTGGTCCCATGGCTTTAAATACCATTTATATGGCAATGATGGACAATCTATCTTCTTCAGCCCTCACCTAATTCTTTATGCCCTCCTGAAATTTCCCCTTGCATATTTAAAAGCCACCTCCAAACTCACATGTCAAAACCAAACTTTTTTTTTTCTTAGTTCAATAAATGCATCATCATTGACCTGGTTAACCAAGCAAAAATGTAGGAGTCATCCTTGATTTCTCTTGTTCCTTTTCCTTTCTATTTCTCATAGTATATATGTTCTATTAGGGCATATATTTTTGTTTGTTTCTGTAATTTATAATACAAATATATATATTTGGTCTTCATCCTTGTTTCTGGCTCACAACTCCTAAAACTCCAGGAATTTCCTACATGATAAGAGCAATAAACATCTTTTGTTATGTTAATGAGGTGGATTTTGGACTGCACCTAAGGATAGGAGCTAGTTATCAGCAGAAACAATCATGTGATTCAAGTCAGAACTTTCAGTCTCTAACAACTACGTATGGTGTCAGATGGGTAGTAGAGTTATCAGAGTGATAGACGAGAGGGGAGATGGGGGGTCAGGGTGAAAAAGGTGAAGGGATTAAGAAGTACAAACTGGTAGTTATAAATTGTCATGGGGATATAAAGTAAAGCATAGGGAATATAATCAATGATATGGTGATGACTATGTGTGGTGCCAAGTGGGTACTAGACTAGTCAGAAGGACCACTCCTTAAATTATATAAATGTCTAACCACTATGCTGTATACCTGAAATTAATATAATATTGAATGTCAATTGTAATTTAAAAACTAAAAAGGGTGGAAGGTGAAAGGGAATACTAAGTCCAAATTTCCAGGTATAAGACAAATAAGTCATGAGGATGTAATGTACAGCATTGGAAATATAGTCAGTAATATTGTGATAGCATGGTACAGTATCAGATGGTTGCTGGACTTACCATCGTGATCACTTCTTTAGGTATCTAAATGTTGAATAGCTATGGTGTACACCTGAAACTAATATTGTTACCTATATTTTTAACAAAAATCTTTAAAGAAAGAAAAGAACTTTCAATCCCATCTCCTCTGACCTTTGTGGGAGAGAGGCTGGAGGGTGAACCAGTCACCAGAGGTCAATGATTTAATCAATCATGCTGTTACAGAGGAAGTGGTTCTTGGTTTTGTCATAGGAAAGAATTCAAGGACATACCAAATTAAGCCACACAAACAATTGTTTGAAACCAACTCTTTTTCTCATTTTTTTTCTTCGTAAAGCTTCTAGTATAGGGAGTTCCCTGGTGGTGTAGTGGCTTAAGGCTTCGGTGCTGGCGCTGTCAGCGCTGTGGCCTGGGTTCGATTCCCGGCCAGGGAACTACCCACATACCACCACCCCCCCCAAAGCTTCTAGTATAAATAAGATGCTGCTACAGAACACTGAACAAGTTCTTTTCTTGAAGACTATTAGCTTAACACTGTTTATCCCATAAGGTTCAGTTTACTATGCCCCAAATTTGATTTCCAACTTCCTAGGACTTAGAGTGACATATAGTGCATAAGGCTTAACAGCAGCAAGAAAATTTTACAGCATAATGGTGAAAAGCGTAAGCACTGCAGTCAGACATATCAAGACAGGATGGAGTCTACCACTTTCAAACTGTGGGATCTTGGGCAAGTTTTATAACCCTTCTAAGCTGCTGTTCCCCTATTGGGGATAATAATGGATGCACAGATATAATCATGTAACTGCTAGCACAGTGCCTGGCATGTAACATTCACTCAGTAAAAGGGAAGAGTTTTCATCACAACATTCCCATTGTCCATAGGAAAAGAGCATGTGTAGCTCAGAGGGCCTCTAGAGGAATAAATGTCTAGGTTTTAGCAGTTCATGTGTATAACATTGGAGTCATGCTGGCTCATGGCCTTCTGGTTAATAAACTCCATCCCTGCCAACTCCTCTCCCTCTTCATCTACTTCTGCCAATTCTCCAGTAGTGTCTCCATAAACAAGCCAATACCTTTCAGATGATGTCCATGTCATTCTTTCCTCTGGCCTCTTTGGTGATGTTTACAGATAAGGGCTCCACTTACCTTCTAAGATGCACTGATATTCCTCTCCACTATCTTTACATTTTCCTTAAAATGGTTTCATTTTTGTTTTTTTACTTTATAAAAATGGTATTATACCATATACAACCTTCTGGGACTTCCTTTTCACTTAATATTATGCAGCTAAGATTCATGTACATTGCTGCACGTTGCTGTAGCCCATTTGTTTTGCTTGCTGTACCACATCATCCACTTTTTGTTTGTTTGTTTGTTTGTTTTGTATGTGGGTAGTTCCCTGGCTGGGAATCGAACCCAGGCTGCACCATTGACAGCACCAAAGCCTTAAGCCACTACACCACCAGGAAACTCCATCCATCCACTCTTCTGATGATGGGTACCTGAGTAGTTTCTAGGTTGTTTCACTATCGTGAAAGTGCTACAAAGTATATTCATATTCATATTACATATTAATAGTTGTGTAAGAGTTTCTCTTAGCATATAGCTAGGAGTGGTAATGCTGGATTGTACAGTGTAAATGTTGCTTCATGTATTATATTTTTCATATCTAATATTTTCCTTTTTATGACTTCTTGTTCCCACTTCATTTCCTCTTATTTAAGCATATTCCTTATGCTTATTTAAAATTCTTGATCTGTTCATTCTACTAATTCTACTTCAGAAATATGTTTATGTAGCAAAAGGCTTGGAATAGCATACACACAACTATTTCCAGTAGTCATCTTTGAAGGACTGAGATTATGAAAAACAAAACATCAGTTCAACCAATCTGGACAGTGTTTCATTTTATTTTATTATATAAAATATAGAAAGCCTTGATTGAGGAAAAAAATAGGGAAATTTAGAAATTGAAGAATCTTCTTAGGAAAGCAATGATTGCAGAAGGATACCTTTGTTCTAGCCATGATAACCATCTGTCTTCCTGACAATCTACATGAAGCTCCAGGTATAGTATAATCCTAGATCTCTCCCACTTACCCGAGCTTTGGTCCTAGATTTGCATGATTAGAGGTTGAGAAAATATGAAAAGAGCCAAAATAAGAATACTCTCCATGAAAGCCAAGATCAAAGACTGGTCCTCTTTTACTCTGTTGTATATCAGGAGCAGGAAAGATAAAAGTTCCTGAAAACATGCCTTCTGTTTATTTGGCTTTTTTGACTTGTGGCTCTAGCTTGGCATGGTGCACTCCACCGCCCTTCCTCCACTCACAAATACCTGCATAGTTGCATGTCCGGCATTTCCAAGCCTCCTCCACATCAACTCCTTGAGGCTCTCGGTGGCCCGTCCAGTAGGCCAGGTAGTGCTGCACTTTGCTTCTCAGTTCTTTCTCTTCAAAGGCTACAGTCTCTGCACCCAGCACAGTGGCAGTCTCTTGGTGAATATACTCAATCTTCAGAACATCAATAACTGGGAGATCAGACAATGTTAGAGACAAGAAGACCAGCTCCATGAGATCACCCAAGGACTTCACAGAGAAGCCTCCCTTCTGGGCATGCCTCAGCACTGAAGGACCCAGTGGCTTTTCTGGATGCAATTTTGCATGGTGGATTAGGCTAGTAGTGGTCACTTTCCCTTGTACCATGGCATCAAAGACATATTTGTATAGGCTGACTTGAAAACGATCTTTTATTTTCTGAGCTTCCAGAGGAAGCATAGGGCGTCTGCGTGTCTTGAGTTCAACCAGTTCCAGTTCTCCTTTGGCTGTATAGTGCAGCTCATCAATCACTCCAACAAGAAGCACACCCTCTACTTCTCCAAACACTGGAAACTCTCTGATACGCCCTTCTGACTGCAGGGTTGGAATCATTGATAACATGTTCAGAAACTTAACTGCCCAAGCATCTTCTTTAGTGGTGATGGAGACAGTAACAAGATCATGAACTTCTAGTTCTCTAGCGAGGTGGATGCTGGCACCAGTATCCAAAACAGCTGCCTTCTCAGGTGCCAAGAAACCAGGAAGCTCCTTCTCATATACCATTTGCTGTTCACACCAGTTCTGAGTGGAGAGGTCAGTGACATACAAATATTTAAGGTGGAATCGCTCCATTGGGGGTAAGGCATCCAATCTTCCTTTCCACTTTGGTAAGCTTATGAGCTTGCCATCCTTCTCAGGGAGTTCGGAAGAAGGGCCAGGCTTACTAAGTGAAGCACTTGATTCTTGGGTATCTTCCAGATCCAGAAACTCTGAGTCACTCATGTCTGAGAACCCTGAGGCCTCTGCTGATGTCGCCTCCTCTTCCCCAATCTCTGTCATGGCACAGCTCTGGATTGGGCCAGAGGCTGGACCCTGCATATCATGTTAAAGAAATGCATTATCAAAAAAAAAAAAATATCTAAACAACACTTTCAAATTCTAATGAGGTAAAAAGAATCATGGCTATTGCATGTGAGTTTAAGCAAATCACCTTCCTTGGCCTCAATTTCTTCATATAAATGATTTGAGATTTGCCTTTTCTGCTTCAAAATTCTACTGACTTGGGACACTACTTCATTATTTTAAGTGAATACAGATCTTTGTGAATGTTGGAGCAATGTTTTGACAGTTTACCATGGGCCACTTCTGCAATTCCTTTGATATAACATCCTCAACTGGGCAAATAAATCTCAATTACAAACAGTTCCTTGAAAAAGACCAGCTCTACAATGACTGTTTTTAAATGTAGTTCTCAGGAACACAGTATGGTAAAATTTAAAGACTAACTATAGATGAATACAAATTGATCCACTCCTACACAATAGCATGAAGTAACGAGAGGATGTTCACAGCATCATATGGAAAGCAGTTGCTTTTTATACCTGAGGTTTGTTAAGGAAGTGGAAAGGAGAAAAAGCTCTTGTGAGTTTTACCTTATCCTTACTGACTTTATAATAAATTATCCTTCTAATATTATAGAAATTGGTATTCCCCACTAAGTTTATTTTCTCTCTCCATAAGACATTAGCTTATGATGGAAAATATCTATCAGTAAGGACTATTAAATACCACTGTATTTGCTATAGTGAATATTTATTGTGCAGTTATTGTGTACCAGACAGAGACAAGTACTTCACTTCAACATCTCACTACTCCACCATGGGACAGGTACTTTAAAAATATTTTTACTATGAAAAATTTTGGCAGCCTGTGTTCGATTCCCAGTCAGGGAACTACCCACATACCAAAAAAAAAAAAAAAAAGGGAGTTCCCTGGTGGTGTAGTGGCTTAAGGCTTCAGCCCTGGCACTGTCAACACTGTGGCCTGGGTTTGATTCCCAGCCAGGGAACTACCCACATACTACAAAAAAAACCCCAAAAAACAAACAAACAAAAAAATTTGCACATACAGAGAAATAAAAAGAATAGAACAATGAACTCCCTTATACACACCATCTAGATAAACTGTTGACATGTTGCTGTATTTGCTTCTTTCATGTGTGCTTTTTTTTTTTTTTTTTTTTGGCTAAACTATTTTAAAGTAAGTTACAGACATCATAACACTTCAAACATAAATGCTTCAGCATATACTTCCAAATAAGTATGTTCTCCTACGTTAATTACAATGCTATTATCACATCTTACAAATATGATGATTCCTTAACACTCTGGTCCATATACAAATTTCTCCAACTGTCCTAAAACGTCTTAGACAGCTTTTTTTTTTTTAAACCAGAAAACAAAGACCAGACATTGTGTGTGTTTGTCTCAAATATTTTTAATCTTAAGAAACTAGGCAAATTACCTCGTGAAGATACTCTTTTGAAGCCTTCCTTCTAAACTCACATACATAACCTTGCATACAGAGAAAAGTGAAACAAAGTAGGATCAGTCAACTAGTATTTGACTTTGGGTGCCAGGAAAATAAATAATTTGACACAAAATTTAAGGTAATTCTGACTGAGATAACTATAAGCCAAATTTCCTCCTTGCTGTTCTAATAAGCAATGAATAAGCTGAATGCACCAACTCCCATGTTAAAAGCTTAAGAACAGATGTCTTGAAATGGTATACTTCAATAGTAATAAAACACAGAAGCTGTGTTTATTTGCAAATGTGCTTTTAATGACGATAGTTTCAAAATGAATAATGTTATTTGGTCTATGAAGTCCCTGAAGATTGGAGAGAATCTTTACCCTCCACCAAGAAACTAAAGATGTAAGGCAATGAACATGAAGACTTTAGGGTTTTGTCCTCCCCAGGGGAAGGGCACTAAATCCAAATCACTTGACATTGAAAGTATTTTATTTCAAATAGCTAGGCCTGGGCTGTTCAATATGTAGCCACCAGCTGCAGGTGGTTAAATTTAAATTAATAAAAATGAAATAAGGGAGTTCCCCGGTGGTGTAGTGGCTACGCTTCGACGCTGTCAACGCTGTAGCCTGGGTTCGATTCCCAGCCAGGGAACTACCCACATAAAAAAATAAATAAAAATAAATAAAATTTAAAACTCATTCTCCCAGTTGCTTTAGGCACATTTCAAGTGCTCCCGTAACTACATATGGCTAATGGGTACTACATTATAAGGCACAGATATGGAACATTTCCCTGATCACAGAAAGTGTCATTGGACAGTACCAATTTAGATTATTTCAAGTGTATTTATTAACTTCCCAAAGAGAGAATAAGCTCTTAAAAAGTAAGGACTTTCTATTTGTTTTATACACAACACTGGGAACAGAGAAGCCCTGAATAAGTAAGCAAAATGTGTTGCTGAGAAGACACATGGCAGGGGGTGGGGTGGGGTGGAGGTGCATTCTCTGTGAAATTATTCATTTAAAAGAAGAAAACAATACACTGGGGATGAACCATTTAGATTCAGATGTGTTGCCTAGACTTTCCTATACAAAAAAAATTCAGGCAACAGCATGATGCAGTGCACTGCATCCCAAAATGTACTTTGGATATTTTTGACATGAGATGATTTAACATGGTACATTGATCAACATTTTTAGACATATCTTAAAATAAATATAAAGCTATTAGAGCATCCATCAAATGCATGATTTCACAGATGGTGTTTCTTAAAGGATAAGTTTAATTTTTCAATAAATGTAAGTAAAATATTAAAAATAACAAGTTGACAATTTACTTTAGAATTGTATGCCTGAAACCTATGTAATCCTTGCTAACAGATGTCACCCCAGTAAGTCTAACAATGAAAATGAATTTAAAAAAATTAAAAATATGAGACTAATAATACAGGTAGTAGTATATAAGTAAGACAAAAATGATTAGGTGGTAAGTGAATGAGATGTTTGGGAAACACCAGTGTACTGTCAAGAGTCTGGGGGTCCTACCAATCTGGATTCTGAATTCGGGCCGTACTAGGTCAGTAGTATTTACTAGTATGTTATTTGCCTTAAGAGTACTCGGCTTCCGCGCTCTCACCGCTGCGGCCTGGGTTGGATTCCCAGCCAGGGAACTACCCCAGCCCCCGCAGAAAGAGTACTCTTGGGCAAGTGTTTAGTTTTCCTGAGGTTACTGACACACCTTTAAAATTAGAGTATCCCTTCCAACGTACTTAGTTGCCCGAACAACTGAATGATAAAACAGTGTCTATATTAGGACTCAGCAAATGTGGAACTCCTTCCCCTTCCTAAGAAAGAGATGAGATTGTATTACATCAATTCCCTCTGACAAATGAGATTAAGCCTTAGGAGAGAGGAAAACTGCTCACCTGAGATTTGGTTGATGCTCCTCCTCACAGGACAAGACAGAATGCTGAAATGACAAAAGCTGGGGAGGAGAAAGGAGCTCTGAAACACTGGGTCTGCATCAAAGAAACGGATAAGCAGCTCTGGGCCTTGCTGTCCTAGAACGGGGACTTTTGGGCCTTTCTCACCTGACCAGTCCCTCACACTGAGGTTAGGGGGGTATGCACAGACTGTTGCTCACCTTAGGTCCTATATAAAGCTTGCTCTCTCCAGGGGTAAATCCTCCATGACTTTATTTTGCCCATACCCTGGATGCAATGCTTGATCCAATCCCCCTTGCTCACGGCAAGCAAAAGAATAAAAAATAACCAATGTTCCCCAGGAGCTCGGCAGCCAGTTCCCTTTTCCTGCCTCCACCTCAGTCCAGAAGCTCGGGCAGAGATCTCAGGTGAGGCAAGAGGCTTTTCTTCTCCGATGGGTTCCCGCGGCTTGCGTAACTGACACTGCTTTCACCCTCAACATCCTGACTTCTTCCGAGCAGCCTGGGCTCCGAAAACGTTTGCCTTCCGCGGAGACCTTTCCATTGGACCCAAACCACTGTCTCCCCAGGAGTTCCATTCATGCCTTAAGTTTTCTGAGTGCTTCCTACAATGTTCTGGAGGAGCCGAGAATGATAGCAAGGAGTCGCTGGCTTCGGGAAGGGGTCCCAGGCCGACCGCAGGGTCTCCCGAGGGCTAACGGCCTAGAACCCAAAGGAGGCTGGTCTGAGCTGGCAGATGAGACAAGCTGCTGCCCAGGAACCGCTGCCACCCGAGGAGGAGGGGAAGACGCGGCAACCGCGGGGACAGACCCCGGGCTCCAAAACGCCGCCCCTCAGTCCGCCATTATTCGCAGGCCTTCCCCTAACCTCGATACTCCCGCGAACCCCGGACAACACACGGCTCTGCCGCGGCCTGAAAACTGCTCCAAGACTCTACGCTCGACCAGCACCAACAAGCTGGGCGCCAGCCTTTTCGTCCTGGCTTCGCACAAAGTTGACCGGAGACCAGGCCCAGAATGCCCAGCGGCTGCCCAAGGACCGCCCCCTCCCAGAAGCCTCCACGGTGTCGTCCGGGTGCGGGAGCCTGCATCGCCTGCAGGAGTCGTTGTCGGACCCGGGCAGAGAGGAGTCCTAATGCGGGGTTCTCCTCTGGGCAGGCTCCCTGTTCGCCGCTGCCTATGCTTCTGATTTAATTTGGGACGGAACTGCGCGGCCACTTGATCTAGAAGTAGTTTGACTAGACGTCCGTTTGAAACGGGACAGAAAACAAAGGTACTGCCCCGTTTCAAACGGGACGTCTGGTCAGCCTATCTGGAAATTACCACCTGGCGTGGTGTCTCTTGTTGCTGCCAAGCCAGTATCCGAGAACGGTCTGGGCATGTCCCTTTTTCTGCGGCTCCTGGCCTCTGCCCGTTAAGCGTTGCCTGTTGGCTTTGCCGCCCTTGGATTCTGTATCCCCTTTTTCGCACCGCGCACCAGCTTTCCCCGCTGAGAGAACCACCACGAACTCACTTTTCAAAGATGCTAGCGCTCGTCTCATCGATGTATTCTTTTTGTTTACTTTTTAAATGAAACTTGAATTAGGAAATATAATTATATTTCAAAATGTAAATTAAACTAAGTGTAATTATGGAACAGACATGTTATCATTAGAGCAAAAATAGAAAAGGGTCAGGCCCTTCCCAAACACACTCGCATGTCAACTTCCTGAGGAAACTGCTAGCCTGACTTCTTTGACAACCACTTCTTTGCTTTTCTTTACAGTTTTCGCACATATTTGGAAATTTGGTAAGGGTGGCATCGCATGGCAATGGAGGAAAGATGGTCTTTTCAATGAAGGTTACAATAAGTAACCTTATTTAAAAAATATAAAATGAGACCTCTGACTTCATCACTAAAATCAATTCCAGAAAGATTAAAGACCTAAATGTGAAAGCTAAACTATAAAGCTTTTAGAACATAATATAGCAAAAATACCTTTTTTAGCTTCAGACTGGAGAATTTTTTTTTTTTAGTAAGTTTAGCTTTTATTATTTTCTATTTTATTTTATTTTTTTGTATGTGGGTATTTCCCTGGCCAGGAATTGAACCCAGGCCTCAGCGTTGACAGCGCCAGTGCCGAAGCCTTAAGCCACTACACCAGGGAACTCCCAGAATGGAGAAATTCTTAAATAAAAATTTACAAAACAGTTAAACCGGAAAGGACATTTTGGGTCAATTGGGGAAATTTAAATGACATATATTAGACAATAATATCAATTATAAATATCCTGAGTGTGATAATGATTTTGTGGCTGTGTACGAAAACGTCTTTGTTCTTAGTTACCAAAGTTAAGGAGAATCTTTTTAATCAAGTGAAATATGAGTAGGCATTGCTGGACTGGGCCTGGAGGTCTTTGCCTCCTCCCCAGTATAACCTTCCTTCACCAGAATATAACTCCTAATGCCAGGAAAACCCCTCTTCAATACTTTCACACTTACCTATGTTCAAATGGAGTTGGGCAGTTGGAGGTAATGCTGCTGGGTGGAGTGAAGCAGAAGATACCCAAAAATATTTATGGGGTCTGGGGCAGGACATGCAAGATAGCAGAACCAGGTTCCCCAAAGCATTCACTCTCAAGACTGTGGGACTCATTTCAGAAAAAGATGTCCTTCCTCAAAAGACTAGCCTAAGAAGTCTGGACATTGAAGGCCCACCTGTATACAGTCACTGATGTAGTTGTTCTATCTCCAGCATATCTGCAACTAAGGAAATACTGTTAGACACAAACGATTTGTTTTGCCTTTCTTTCCATCTGTCCTTCCTTACTCTTTCAGAGCACAGAATTTGCACCTCTAAAATCACACTTATTGCAGTCTACAATGTAAGTGTTCATCTATATGATAAGTATTTGTTTATATGAGTATTCTCTATAGCTTCCCTGTCCAACACAGTAGCCACTAGCCACATGTGGCTCTTAAGCACTTGAAATGTGGCTAGTCCAAAATGAAATGTGCTGGATCTATAAAATACCATATTTTGAAGACTTAGTATAAAAAATACAAGATAACTCACTAATAAATTTTATATTGATTACATGATTAATATTTGGATATATTGGGTTAAATGAAATAAATTTTTAATTTTACTTAGTGCTTTTTATTATATTAATGTGGCTGCTAGAAAATTTTAAATTACATATATGGGTCATATTTGTGTCGCGGCTCACATTGTACGTGTATTTCTCTTGCACGGTGCTGCTCTAGAGCATCAGAGCCTGCGGGCAGGGCATTTATCTTGCTCAAGTTTGTGTTCTTTACAGGTGCTAGAACAATTATTGACATAATTTTTATATACTCAGGTGAAGTCTATTGATAATATTCTGTATTTGAGGATCTTCTCTTCCCCATATTAAGATCAGTTTTTTCTCAGCCAAACATCAGTGTTTGGTAATTGAGAGGGCATTGCTTAGCTGGAGAAAGCCACAGAAGGTAGCCCTAGCTAGGAAGTTGAGGGAGGAGGAAAAAAACTAAAAATGTAAGATTGGGGCATGCTTCTGCCAAAAAACAGGCAGCTTCAGATATAGGACTCTTGAATCTATGAATCAATTAGGGTTTATTAATTTATAAGAGGTTGAAAACCCAGGAGCTCTAGCTTCAGGTGAGGCTTGATCCAGGGGTCAAACAACATAAACAGAATTTAATTTTCTCTCTCCATTTCTTGGATCTATTTCCAGTGTGTTTGCTCCATTTGCAGGCAGCCGCCTCCTTCTTCCATTGCCAGTAGTTTCAAGGGATACAGCCTTCCAGATTTGTGTCCAGCGGGGAAGAAAGGACATCCATTTCCTAATGCCTCAAACATAAGTCCAGAAATTGTCCCATTGTCCCTGGTTAGTCTAATTGGCTTTACCTGTTGGTTTTAGCCAGAGTCTTCTGGAAAACAGCCTGAGGCAAGGATTAAATGTTTTTTCAAAAGATTCAAGTCCATGGTAGCAAGGATAAGAAAAAAAGGAAGTGAAGAAAGCAACAACATGAAGCAAACTGAAGTGGTATAGGACTGGCTATTGGTCCATGGTGAGTCTCCTGCATTAATTCTAGAGTAATTTTATAAAATTTAAATACCATGTTATCACTCTCTGGTAAAAAAAAATCCTGTAAGATAAGACCTACCTTTTTAGTTTATTTAGTAAATTCAGCCAATAATTCAATTGTGCAGGAAGGCATAAATTTTATGAGGTGTATATTCCCTGATGATACAATACAAACTAAATCTGGGAGGATGAGTAGGAGCTAACTAAACAAAGAAATTGGGTAGAAGGAAGAAAAAATAGCCCAGTTGAGGACCAGAACCAAGGAAAGGTCTTTATGGCTGGAGCAAAGTATGCCTGGGTGGAAATTTGGGAGCCACTACCAGAAAAATAAGCAATGTTCTATACCAAGGAATCTGACTTTTTTTCCTCAAGTTACGAGAAAACAATATTGTGGCTTGATTGGATATGTGCTTTAGAATGATCATTCTAGCAGTATTGGGGAGGATAGAGATGTGAGGCCAGATTAGATATAGAAAAACCAGTTGGGAATCCGAGTGAAGTGAGCGAGCTGAGAGGCTGTGTGGTTACATCTCGGAGACCGGTAGCACTTGCAGCATGACTGACCAACTGACCGAAGAGCAGATTGCAGAATTCAAAGAAGCTTTTTCACTATTTGACAAGGATGGTGATGGAATTATAACAACAAAGGAATTGGGAACTGTAATGAGGTCACTTGGGTGGAATCCCACAGGAGCAGAGTTACAGGACGTGATAAACGAAGTCGATGCTGATGGTAATGGCACAATTGACTTCCCGGAATTTCTCACAACGATGGCAAGAGAAATGAAAGACACAGACAGTGAAGAAGAAATGAGAGAAGCATTCCATATGTTTGATAAAGATGGCAATGGCTGTATTAGTGCAGCAGAGCTCCGCCATGTGATGACAAACCTTAGAGAGAAGTTAACAGATGAAGAGGCTGATGAAATGATCAGGGAAGCAGATATTGATGGTGATGGGCAAGTAAACTATAAAGAGTTTGTACAACGATGACAGCAAAGTGAAGATGTACAGAATGTGTTAAAATTTCTTCTACAAAATTCTTTATTTGCCTTTTTCTTTGTTTGTAACTTATCTGTAAAAGGTTGCCCCATGGGAGTTCCCTGATGGTGTAGTGGCTTAAGGCTTTGGCGTTGGCGCTGTCAGCGTTGCGGCCTGGGTTCGATTCCCAGTCAGGGAGCTACCCACATACCAAAAAAACAACAACGACAACAACAACAACAACAACAAAACAAACAAAACGTTGCCCCCTACTGTCAAAAAAATATGCATGTATAGTAATTAGGACTTCATTCCTCCATGTTTTCTTCCCTTATCTTACTGTCATTGTCCTAAAACCTCATTTTAGAAAATTGATCAAGTAACATGTTGCATGTGGCTTAGTCTGGATATGTCTAAGCCCTTCTGCACATCTAAACTTAGATGGAGTTGGTCAATGAGGGAACATCTGGGTTTCATGCCTATTTTAAAGTAGTTTTCTTTAGGTCTTGTCAGCATGTTGTTGTTGAAGTGTGGAGTTGTAATTCTGCATGGACTATGGACAGTCAACAACATGTACTTAAAAGTTGCACCATTGCAAAACGGGTGTATTATCCAGGTACTCATACACTATTTTTTTGTACTACTGGTCCTGTACCAGAAACCCTTTTTAAAAATTTTACTTGCTTTTTAAACTTTATTTAGCCACTTAAAGAAAATCTGCTTATGGTACAATTTGCCTCAAATCCATTCCAAGTTGTATATTTGTTTTCCAATAAAAATAATTTACCCCCTCAAAAAACCAGTTGGAAATCTAAACAGGAAGTGCTAAGAACCTGATTAAAGCACTGACAATAGGAATGAAGTAGAGGATACAGACTGAAATCCTACATAGAATACAGTAGATTCCCAGTTAGCCACACCCATGCCAGATAAATGTTGTAGTATTTCTTTGATTTTTTTTTTTTTTGCCAGTTGTTTGAATGTGCTGGTTGCTTGAGTTCTGGTTAATGGAGAGTCTACTGTATATAGGACTTGTGACTGATTAGGGAAGATGATGGATGAGAGGGAGATGAATAAATTTAAACTGGAGAACTGGATGGGTGGTGGTACCACTTCCTAGATGAAGGAATACAGATTTTATTGAAAAAATTACGAGTTTTGGACATCCTGACTTTGAGGTTAACTATGGGATATGCAAGTGAAGCTATCCAGTGGAACATAGAGTATAATGTTCTGGAGCTCAGGAGAGATTTCTAAGATATAAATAGAGATGTAAGAAGTTGGGATGTTAACAAAATTAATCAGACGAAAGGTGTAGCTCGAGAAGAGAATAGGCCTAAACACAGCTCAAAGGAGGAACATCATGTGACCAGCAGAGGAAGCCCGTTCCTGTGCGAGAAATAAAAATGAATGGGCACTGATAAAGGGCAAACCCAAAGGGTAGGCTCTGAATCATAACTTATGAAGACCTCCTGGGCAGTTGTGGGTCTAAGAAGTAGAGTTCTTAGAATGGCAAAGAGCAGGTTTTTGGAAAGCTAGGATAATAAACTTAAGAGAAAGAAAAATGCTCAAAAATGTAGCTTAGGTAAAAGGACAGGAGTAACTAAAGGAGCTTGCCATTTCTTCATCTATAAAGTGAGGAATTTCTATTAGGTGAACTCCTAGACCCTTTCCAGTTTTAACGTTCTGATCTGATGAGCTGGCATTGAAGAATGGGTGGGATTTGGAATTCTAAGAATGATAGATAACCCTTTCTTCTGCTCTACTGCTCCTCCAGCCCCCCCCCCCGCCGCCCCCATTCACCACCACGCCATCCACATGGTTCCCACAGACGTTGAAATGTCTGCCTACAGCTGACTTCAGAGATGAGCACCTGACCTAGCCAATAAGAGACCTTCCCTAGGATTTTGAGGTAGGAAGTGAGAAAGAGAAGAGTTTTTCTCTGGGTGGAAACAATATATGTAAAATCTGGAGTTGATGCTAACTATGATTACAATGAGGTGTTTAAAAGCCAAAATGAGGAAAACACAAGAAGTAGAGATGACAAATAGAGAAAAAACTGCCTGGGTTTTCCGAAGTACTTTAAGTCCTGGTCCCAGTCCACTGTTAGAAGGTATTGCAGCCCCTGAATTACATGAGCTACCCTAATATCCCTGTAATAACACCCCCTTTGAGACTTAAATAGCCCCAGTTGATATCTGTTATTTGCAACCTAAAGAATCCCAACTAATATATTGAGTTTAATCAAAGCTCACATGGGAAGGAGAAAAGTAAATGGGAGAATCATTAAAACTTTAATAAAACTTTACCAGATTGAAAAATGATCATGTACAAAATCACTGTGGTCTTAACCTTGGTGCTGTTTTCACAACATAGTAATGTTAACTAATTAATGCTCTCACCCATTAATTGCTTATTAATTAGAAAGTCATGTCCTACTTGTTTTGTCTCCCTCCATGTGTTAAACTGTAACTCGCTAACATAACCATCCTGTAATATGCTACATATGGTCAGCTGATCATGGCAGACCCTTAAGTATCCTGACTGAATTGTCAGTTTTCCTCAATTCCAATCAAAGTGGTTGCAACCAAAATTGTATTTGCTAAGGCGGGTGGATCAGTTTCTATAAAGAAATTCTCATTCATCAGACAGTTCCAGCCTAGTCAGGGACTAGTCAGGGACTAGAGCAGTTGGTGGAAAAATGTCTTCTTCTGCAGCTTAGACTTAGATGGGCTTAGCTGCTGTTACACGAGATGTAGATTCCTATCTGTCTCCAGGGATGGCAAGTGCTCATCTTTCTGGGGATGCAGTTCAGCTTGTACTTCTAGGCTGTCACTTAGACAAGTTTCTTCGAGGGCTGATAGGGCTGTTGGTCTAAGAGATGTTTCAGCACCAGATATGGAGTTTTATATCTTGCTGGTGAGAAAATTAATTTGTTCAACCTCTATGAAGGTCAATTTGGCAATGTCCATCATACAAATGCACACACCCTCTAGCACCAAAATTCTAGTTCTAGAAATTTACCCTAACATTTATACTTACATGTGAGAGAAATGAAAATGTATAAGACTATTCACTGCAGCATTATATAAACAAAAGATTGGAAATCGAAAAGTCCATCCACAGTGGACTGGCTAAATAAAAAGTATATTCAAACCAAGGAATATTATGCAGCTGTAAAAAATAATGGGTAGGCACTTTACTGATGTGGAATGACCTCTATGATATATGGTTAAATAATAAAAGTAAAATAAAGATGCATTTGTGTAGGAGGTTGCCATTTGTGCTTAACAAGAAAAACTGTATATCTGTATTCTCTTGGATATAAACAGAAAAACCTCTGGAAGTATATACAAAAATTTTAGTTATAAAAAAATGGTTGCCTCTAGGTATAATTTGGTGATGAGGAATGGACAAAGGAGACTTTGCACTTATATAACTGTCTGTGCCTTTTGAACTTTGTACCATTAAAAGTGTTCCCCATTAAAAAAATAAAATTTTAATTTAAAAAAATGGGGGTGGTGACATTTTAAACAGTAGTTCCCAAATGCTAATCTGTAAATCAGTGAATGCCCATGAATAATAATTTATTAATCTACCATGAAATCAGAAAAATAATAATGTGTGAATTTTCCATATTGCTGAATTTAATTTGCAGGACCATCCTTTATTCTTGATTAAGTACTTTGTATGGAGGTTAGTAGATAGTTATCAATGTAGTGTTTATTTACATCATGGGCAAAATTCAGAGTTGGCATCATTATATCAATAACTCAAGAGTCCTAAAATTAAAAAGTATAGAATCACTGATTTAGATTTGGCTTTTGCTCTCATGTTGGAAAATCAGTTTTTACACATTATTTTGAAAGGCATTCCTCCTGTGTATTTCATGGTGTCGAGTAAGTGAGGAATTATAGCTGAAGGCTTTTCCACATTCATTACATTCATATGGTTTTTCTCCAGTGTGATGTCTCTGATGTTTCTTAAAGGATGAATCATGCCTATAGGCTTTCCCACAGCGGTCACATTCATAGGCTTTCACTCCTGTATGAACAGTCTTATGGTTGCTAAGATGTATCCTCTGCCTAAAGGCTTTACCACACTCCTTACATTTGTAGGGTCTCTCCCCAGTATGAATTCTCTGGTGATGTGTTAAGTATGCTCTATGACTAAAGGTTTTACAACATGCATTGCATGCATAGGGCTTCTCCCCAGTATGAATTCTTACATGTTCACTAAGGTGTCTAATCTGTCGAAAGGTTTTCCCACATTCATTGCATGTAAAGGGTTTCTCTCCAGAATGAGTTCTCAAATGCTGGATCAAACTAATGTTCTGGCTGAAAGCTTTCTGACATTTATCACATACATAGGGTTTCTCCCCAGTGTGAGTTCTGTGATGCTGATTGAGAGATGAGCGATGTCTGAAGGCTTTACCACATGCTTCACATTCAAAAGGTTTTTCACCAGTATGGATTCTTTGGTGCGTATTAAGGGATGCACTTTGACTAAAGGCCCTTCCACATTCCTTACATCTGAAAGGTTTCTCACCAGTATGGATTCTCATGTGTTCAGTAAGATGAATGGGTTGTTTGAAGATTTTTTCACATATATTACATTCATAAGTTTTTGTTCTTACGTAATTCGGAGAATTAATCAAATCTAATTTGTATTTGTTCCTCTTTCTCAGTGTGTCATATTTATGGTGCCTCTGTTCTATAATTACATTTGAACTCACTATATTTTCTCCAAATCTGTTGCTTTCTTGGCCTCTCTTCTTGTGGGTCAAGATGGCTTGTTTTATATCTCTTCCATGAGTATCCTGATGCCTTTCTAACTCATCATCATATTTGGAGACTTTTCTCATTGTGGAATAAATGACATCATCCCTCATGAAACTTTCCATCATAATGCCATGATATAATTCTTCCTGTAAAATGGCATTCTTTGCAGTTGACATTTTGGTTTCTGTTTTACTCTTCAAGTCTGAAAGAAATGATTACAAATTAATTCATATTCTTTATGCTTTGAAAAATAAATTATTGTATTGGGTATGGGATAGAGATTTAGATAAGAATACATATAAAGTACATGAGATTTTGATTATATTTAAATATGGTTCTGCAGCCTGGAGAGGTAATGGGAAATTAAGAAATAGTAAACAGAATAAAAGTGTGCTTTTATATATGCGGGTTGTCTGGAAAAAAATCCAGCCATAAATGCCTCTATTTTTCATATTATTAATACCTGGCTGGATACTTTCTGGAAAGCCTTCGTAGAGAGTAAAATTTGAGCAATTTAATACTGCTCTTTCTAATACTACTAAATAGTGAAATTTCAGAGCTATATCTTAATAATACATCTTTTTAATTGACAACTACTTTTGGAAAATCATCTCAGAAAGATAAAAGGATGTCCCCCTCCTGCCTCCAGCAGTAGCCTGAGAGATACTAATTCAAAAAATAAGTATGGAACTAAGAATATTCACAAGAACATCAAGCTGTCTTTCATCGAAACTTATGTTAATACTTACAAATTGTTCTGTTTCCTATGCTTATTAATCTGTCCCTGGAAGTGTTATTTTTACTATGTTGCTACTATTGCTATGTCCTATGAAAATATCCTTTAATCTTTAAAATTCTGACTGACTTTCTTACTTGATAATTTGTTGTACCCATTACTAATATTTCAACTAATAGCTCTGTCTGTATTACTGAAAGGTATAATTTCTTGTAGGATTTTTTGGTCAACCAAAATCGATTATTAGTACTTCTAAATTCTAAATGAACAGAAGCAAGAATAGAGTCTAGTTCTGCAGGCCCCTAGTTCTGATCCTAAATACTGAAGGAGAACGAGAAGAAGACAGAGAAAGACAGAAGAAGCCATGTATGCCCTCCTCCCCAATTTAGTATCCAGGCCTATAACAGGCCCAAGCTAGGGGAGAAGATACAACTTTGAATGAAGATGAGAGTTTTTATTATTACACTGAACTAAACACTTCACTAAAATGAGACTGTTTTTATTATTTAAAGGGACTGGACCATTCAGAAGCAGGGAAAGAACACCATTGTAGTTCTTATTACTATTTTCATTATTATAAGCTGAAAAAGAGAAGACCCAAGAAAATGTACAAATTCCTGGAATTAATATCAGAGTGAAACAAGATGGCTGGGTATAAGATCAATGCACAAAACCAATTGTGTTATTACACACCAGCAAGAAACAGAAAACATAATTTAAAAAAGATACCATCTAGAAAATCAACAAAATATAGAATCTTCAAGATGAATCTAAAAAAAGAGATGCAATACATACAAGTTTCATGGGGGAAATCTTGAAACTTTATTGAAAAAAAAATTGAGGGAGTTCCCTGGTGGTGTAATGGCTTAAGGCTTCAGCGTTGGTGCTGTCGACGCTGCAGCCTGGGTTCGATTCCCAGCCAGGGAACTACCCACATACAAAAAAAAAAAGAAAATATTGGAGGTTCCCTGGTGGTGTAGTGGCTAGGCTTCGGTGCTCTCACCTCCATGGCCTGGGTTCGATCCCCGCTCAGGGAACCAACCAAAAAAAAAAAAAAAAAAAAAAAAAAAAAAAAAAAAAAAAAAAAAAAAAAAAAAAAAAAAAAAAAAAAAAAAAAAAAAAAAAAAAAAAAAAAAAAAAAAAAAAAAAAAAAAAAAAAAAAAAAAAAAAAAAAAAAAAAGGAAGTATCAATAAACTAGGAAATATTAAAAAATTAGGAAATAATAAAAAATATCAATAAAAGCACAATATAACATGTTCCCGGATAGGAGGACTCAATATTATAATATTAATCCCACAAAATTGATCTATAAATTCAATTTTATTTCAATCAAAACACTACCAGAATGTGTGTGTGTGTGTGTGTGTGTGTATGCACTCATTATGTAATTTTGATGAATTATATATATATTTGATGTCTTCAATACATAATTTGTATGGGGCTAAGAATAGCCAGGACAATTTTAAAGTATAAGGTAGGAGAACTACTTCTTCTAGATATTAAGTTTCACATGAAATACAGTAATTAAGACAGCCTGGCATTAGATTAGGGACAGAAAAACAGAAAAATGGAACAGAATAGAGAGCCCAGGAACAGACTCAAACATATAAAGAAACTGGACAGGTGACAGAGTGCCATTAACTATTAATGAATACTATTAATAACTATAATAAACTTATAAATGATTCCTAGACTGATTAACCATGGGGAAAATACTACACTATTCACCTCACACTACCTATAAAAAAATTCTGGGAGTTCCCTGGTGGTGTAGTGGCTAAGGCTTCGGCACTGTCAACACTGCGGCCCGGGTTCGATTCCCAGCCAGGGAACTACCCACATTAAAAAAAAAAAAAAATTCCCAGGTAAATTAAACCTAATTAAACCTAAACATGAAAGGCAAAATTTTAAAAATATAGGATAATATACATTATATATTTTTCTATAAATCAGCAAGAAAAAAGATAAACAAAAATAGAACAATTGACAAAAAATATAAATAAGTAATTAATAGAAGAGGAATCTTGGGTAGCTGGTCAACAAACATGAAAACTATGCCCCTCTTATTAGTTATCTGGAAAATGGAAGCAATAACAAGGCACTATATTCACCCATTTACAAAATTGTTTAAGTTTGAAAATGCCAAATGTTGAAAAAGATGTTGAGTTCTTGAAACTTTTAAAACCTGCTGATGGAAGTACAAATGGGTGCAACTGACAGCAATTTGGTATAAACCTAGCAAAACGAAGGCACACACACTCCGTGACCCGACAATTTTGCTTCTACCAGATCAGAGAAGCACTGGTACATGTACACAAGAAGATACAGACAGGAAGGTTTACTGCAGCATCTTCGTAACCCCAAATTTAGAAATAGTATAAATGCCTACCAACAGTAAAATGGATAAATAAATTGTGGTTTATTAATTCAATGGAAATGAATGAACTAGAACAACATGGATAAACAGGAACAGTGTTGATGAGAAAAGCAAGTACAAGTTTCTGTATCATTTATTTAAAGAATAAGAATATGCAAAACAATGCTATATATTATTGAGGTATATACATATGATAAAATTATTAAGACACACATGGGAATGGTTATATTTAAGAGTTGGTTATTTCAAAAGGTAGGAGGGGAACAATGAGGCTTCTACTCTGTTTTATTTCTTAATTTACATGGAAGCTACTTAGAAACTTTCTCCCTCTCCTTCTCCCCTTCTCCTTCCTGTCCCTCTCTCCCTAAGAAGTAAGATTTTTAAAATTAAAAATAAATAAATAAATAAAAGAAACTTGTTATAGTGTTCTTTATGCCTTTCTGAACATTAAAAATATTTCAGGAGTTCCCTGGTGGTGTAGTGGTTTAAAGCTTCGGTGCTGTCAATGCTGCGGCCTAGGTTCGATTCCCAGCCAGGGAACTACCCACATACCAAAAATAAATAAATAAATAAATATATATATATTTCATAATATGGAAAAGTTTAAGGAGATTATTGAACATGACTGAATTTGGTGAGAAGAAATCCTGTTGTAATTTCTCTTGCAGAAATTTTCATAAAGTAGTTGTTAAAAAAGTTAAGATAACATGAATTAAAAAGAGTAAGAATCAAAGCTGGGAATATAAAATGAAAGTTAGTGAAAGCAGAAATAGAATGCAAGAGAGAAAATTAAGATTTGTAGAATGCAGTGACAGTCCTGAAAAGAGATCTATTTTCTGTGAGGAGAGACCACATATATCTGACTGAACAGAGAAAGGAGCTTTCAATTGGCAGAGTTTAGGACACTGAAAAGAGTGGGAAAATTAAGTTTAACCTTAGTAAAAATAAGATACTTCTTCCCTCCAATTCCAGAGAGACTTTTGCAAGGTCAAGTGAAAGCAAGGGGTGAAATCAGGTTTAATACATGCCATGTCCAGTGGCCTCAGCCTTCCCCACAGCCTAGGAAGATTTTGGGTGCTCAGGCCTACATATAAAAAGGTACCATCTGGGAGTTCCCTGATGGTGTAGTGGCTTAAGGCTTCGGCGCTGGCACTGTCAGCGCTGCGGCCTGGGTTCGATTCCCAGTCAGGGAGCTATCCACATACCAAAAAGCAAAAAAAAAAAAAAAAAAAAAAAAAAAAAAAAAAAAAAAAAAAAAAAAAGGTACCATCTGCCTTAGTCTCACCTGAATTGGGATGTCCTGGGCTTTCTTTCTTTGTTATCCATGGGTCTTCTCCTTTCTCCAACTTGGAAATTACCTTAGGTTTGGAAAGCTGATATCCTGCTTATGGAATAAAAAAAAAAGAGTATGACTGTGTATGTTGAGGTCTAAGAACCACCCCCAGAATTTAGTTCCAGTACTCTGGTATTTAGAGTCTCGGAAAATAGAAAGGGGAACTACAGCATGTCTTTCTGACTCTACAAAGTAACGTTATCCCCTAAGGAAGGAGAATGTGATACACCCTGGTTGATTTTCAAAGGACTGAGACAGGTCTCATACAGAACTCAAAGCCAACATCTAGGTATTCTACAACATTTAATAATTTAGAAATAATGACTCTCCTTAATGGACAGGTTTCTGGATATATGTTTAGTTCATCCTTACCCACTGAGACTAGGTTCCCATAGTTCTCCAGCATCACCTCCCGGTATAGATTCTGGTGAGCAGGGGTTAGTTGCCCCCACTCCTCCTGGGTGAAGTCCACAGATATGTCCTTGAAGGTCAACCATTCCTAGAATATCAAATATATTCTTTTGGATCCAAGGAGTTCTGATAGTATTCTAAGTTCTGAAAGATTCTAAACTAGTTTTACTGGGAGCCTCCTCTGGATGGTTTTGGAGATTCTCTAGAGATTACCATAAATAATTAAATACATAGAAGGACAGATAGTCATTCATGCCTTAGAAAAAATTAAGCATTATATGGGGAATAGGAAGAGCCACAGTGAGGGTGGGGGTGATCTTCTATGTAGGGTGTTTGGGGAAGACCTCTCTAAAAGGGTGATATCTGACCAGATATGAATCCAATGAGGAAGTGTCGTATGGAAATCTAAGGGGAGAGAATTCCAGGCAGGTACAAAGGAACTAAGGCAAGAGTGTCCTTGGCTTGCTTGAGGAACAGAAGAGTGAACAGCATCTCTGAGGCAGGTTAGTAAAGGGGAGAGCAGAAGATGAGATCAGAGAGGCCTGGGAAGGAGAGGGACAGAGAAGAGAGGATTTTAGCATTTAATTGTCACAAAGACCAATGCATTTCTACTGAGCTTAAATTCTGGAGTCCCACTGGAGTTTAATGCAAAGATGAACAAAATGGTCTGAAACTGTCATCTCACCACTTCCTAGCTCAAATACTGAAGGGATAAAAAAGATCAACCACTCCACCATAATAGAGTGGGGCATGTGAATTCAATCAAAGCTGTACTTCCGTCACAGCTCAGCCACAGCTCTAGAAGGAATATGAATAATCAGTCCCTCACCTTAGCCATCAGAGGAAAGGGCTTATAGTCTCTTAGAAATAAACAGAACAAAAAAAATTACAAATACATATTTTTAATCCTCCATTGTTCTTTTATACACCGTATCTGAACTACAATAAAAAATTGTTAGACATGTGAATAAGAAGGAAAAATCTGACCAATAATCAAGAAAATAAACATAAAACAGAAGCAAACTCATGGGTGACCAAATCACTGAAATTACCAGACAAGAAGTTTAAAGTAATTATTAAAATATGTTAAAGGATTTACAATAAAATATGGATAGAATAGGTGAAAACATGGGGGTAATTTAGGGAAGAGATAGAAATGCTAAAAAAGAACGAAATGAAAATTCTACAACTGAAAAATACAATATCTGAAAAATTCATTTGATGGGCTGAATGGCAGACTGGATTCTGATAGATCAGTGAAACTAAAGACAAGTCAATAGCTTATTAAAACTGAAGCACTAAGAGAAAAAAATCTGAAATAATATCAAGTGGGTTAATACACATGTATTGAGAATCTCAGAAGGAGATAAGAGAATGGGCAGAAAAAAATATTTGAAGAAATAAAGGCTGAAAATTTTCCAAATAAACCCACAAACCCAAGAAGCTCAGCAAGCCTCCAAAAGAATAAATTCAAAGAAAACCATGCCCAAACACATCATAGTAAAACTGCTAAAGAGCAAAGTTAATAGGGAAGATCGTAAGAGTAGCCAAAAGAAGATAGGAAAGGAGGAACAGTAACAACAAAAAAAAGTTGGCATTAAAAAAACAGCAGTGGAGTTCCCTGGTGGCGTAATGGCTTAAGGCTTCGGTGCTGGCGCTGTCAGCACTGTGGCCTAGGTTTGATTCCCGGCCCGGGAACTATCCACATACCAAAAAATAAAAAAAATTAAAAAATTAAAAAAATTAAAAAACAGAAAGACACAGCACATATAGGCAAATCAAATGATAAGAACAACAGCTAACTTCTCATCCCAAACTACACAAGGTAAAAGATCATGGAACATCTTTAAAGTGCTTAAAAGGAAAAACAGTGAACCTGGAATTTTGTACTCAGTAAAAGATCCTTAAATAGGAAGACAATGAGAAGACATTTTTAGATCAAGCTGTGAGAATTCATAATCAGGACATCCACACTATAAGAAATGCTAAATGACATTCTGTAGGCTGAAAGGAAATGATGCCAGATGACTCAGAATTAAGGAAAGAAATTAAGAGTGCCAGAATTGGTAAATATGTGGGCACATATTAAAGACTCATTCTCTTTTCCTTTTCTTAATTTTTCTATGAAACAATTTACTGTTGAAAGCAAAAATAAGAACAATGTATTGGGGGGTTTATAACATATAAAGCAGGAGTGTCCAATATTTTGGCTTCCCTGGGCCACATTGAAAGAAGAATTGTCTTGGGCCAGACATAAAATACACTAACACTACCATGACTGATGAGCTAAAAAAAAAGTCTATGTATAATTTTTGTAATGCTGTAAGAAAGTTTACAAATTAGTGTTGGGCCACATTCAAAGCCGTCCTGGGCTGCATGCAGCCCATGGGCCACGAGCTGGACAAGTTTCATGTAAAGTAAAAGATATGATGACAGTACACAAAGAATGGGAGACAGTAGACGGAAATACAATATAAAGCTTTCATATTATATGTGAAACAGTATAATACTGATTTGAAGCAACTGTGATACATTAAAAAATATATATTGTAATGGTTAGAGCAACCACTACAAAGAAATTTAAAAAGGATAGCTAAAAAGTCACTTTGGACATATAATGGAACACTAAAAAACTAATCCAAGGGGGTTCCCTGGTGGTGCAGTGGCTAGGCTTCAGCACGCTCAACGCTGTGGCCCGTGTTCGATTCCCAGCCAGGGAACTACCCAAAAAAAACCCCAACCCCCCAAAAAAAACTATTTAATCTAAAAGAAGGCAAGAGAGGAGGAACAAAGAAACAAAAATAGATGGCACAAAGACCAAGAATATACACTTAAATCGTACCATATCAGTGAATATGTTAACTATAAATGGACTAACCAAGCAAGACTCAGCTGTATTTAAGAAGGTCACACTTTAAATATAAAGACACAGATAGGTCAAAAGCAAAAGAATGGAAAAGTCTATGCCATACAAACAATAACTCAAAGAACACTGGAAGAGTTATATTAAATCAGATAAAGTGGACTTCAGGAAAAGGAATATTACTAGGAATAAAAAGAGACCTTTCATCATGATAAAGGGTCAGTTCATCTGGAAGACAACAATCCTACATGTTTATGTATCTGATAACAAATTCAAAGTAAAGTAGAGAGAACTAAAGGGAGATATAGACAAAAACCACAGTAATTAGGGATTTTAACATTCCTCTCTCAGTAATTGCAAAGGTAGACAAAAAGTCATCAAGAATATAGATTTGAACAACCTAGCAACCAACTTAACCTAATTGAAATTTATATAACACTATATCTAATAACTACAGAATATACATTATTGTTTAAATTAAGCTTTTTATTTTGAGATAATTTTACATGTAAATCTATTTACATGCAGTTATAAGAATTAACATGATCCCATGTACTCGCTAATGGGGGGCCAAGCAGAGTTTTTTTTTTGTTTTTTTTAATTCATTTTTATTGTTAGACTTATTGGGGTGACATCTGTTAGCAAGGATTACATAGGTTTCAGACATACAATTCTACAGTGCATTGTCAACTTGATGTATAATAAGTTCACCACCTAATGTGACTTCTCTTTCCGTCGCCTTATATTTAGCTTCCCCCCCTCCTCTCCTACCCCCTCCCCTTTCTCCCCTCCCTAACCCACTCGTCCCCAAATAAACATTAAACTATTGATTGTGTCCATGGGTTATTTGTTTGTTCATTTCTTTTTTTCTTTGCTTTCAGTTTTATATTCCGCATATGAGTGAAATCATGCAGTTCTTTCAAGCAGAGTTTTGATTGAAAAAGGTATGAGGGAACTTTCTGTGATGGTAGAAACGTTCTTTATCTTCATTTGAATACGTGGTATACGCATAAGTCAAAATATAACTATGCATTTTAAGTGTCTTTCTATATGTAAACTGTACCTCAATTAAAAAAAAAATTATTCTTTTCCAGTGCTAAGAAACCCATTAGTTTTTGATAAATGTCAAGCAGTAAGGAATTTCAGAAAAGTGGAATGCAAAAATAAAATAACTCTTTAAATCAGGGTATTCAATCTTTTGGCTTCCCTGGGCCACATTAGAAGAATTGTCTTGTCAGAAGTTTTCTGGAAAAAAAAAAAGGAAGAATTGTCTTGGGCCACAAATAAAATACACTAACACTAATGAGCTAAAAAAAAAAAAAAAAATCCTCGGAAAAAAAAATCTCAAAATGTTTTAAGAAAGTTTAGAAATTTGTGTTGGGTCACATTCAAAGCTGTCCTGGCCCGCATTTGGCCTGCAGGCTGTGGGATGGACAAGCTTGCTTTAAATAATTAGACTATTATCACTTCTTCATATTTCTGCAAATAACTCTGGAATACATTTCAGTCCTAGAAGGTATTAGCACTGAATTAGCTGAAGAAATTGGGATTGCAAATAACTAAAAAAATAAATTACCCCAGATCAACAAGCAAGTAAATACAAGAAATAAGTTCAAATCCTATACC
The DNA here is from genome assembly GCA_004026885.1 of Lyroderma lyra. Classification (NCBI taxonomy): domain Eukaryota; kingdom Metazoa; phylum Chordata; class Mammalia; order Chiroptera; family Megadermatidae; genus Lyroderma; species Lyroderma lyra. Next base: position 438,330 of record PVJL010000138.1, on the reverse strand, counting down.
ATCTAATTTCAGAACCCAAGTACTTCTCGCTTAAAGTTCTGTCCTTGAAAATCATCTTTTAACAGTCTTCTTTTATTGCTTATTCAACAACTATCCTTCTTTTTCACCTTTTCTTCCACCAGGTAGTGAGGACACCCATTTCTGACACCCTGTTGTATCTGCCCAGGCTAATGTGTGCACTGTGTAGTCTGACCATTTCCTCTCTCCTCACTTCTTTGGCTGCAGTTTGACCTTTGTTCCCAATACTATACTAAGGATCAGCTCATGAAGTTTACAAGTGATATGTGTACATCATTAAGAATGTCAAAACTTTCTTCTCACATACGAAGTTTGTTTCTGAAAATGAAATATTAAAAAAAAAAAAAAATGAGGCTTATCTTAGATCCCAAGTGGTGTCTGTTGATTTTTAGGGCTAGAATGATATCATTCATTCTGCTTTCTCTAGAAATTAACACCATGTTAGACTGAGATGTTGGTTAGAAATAAGAGTTCTAACAGAGGGAGGTCACTATAAAAAGTATGTCCAGAAAATGAGAGAAAACGTCAACCTACCTGGGATTCGGCTGTTGAGGCCCCAGAGGTCACTTTATCCTTTAAACTTTCTCTCTGGGTCTCATCAGTATCCTGAGATAGCAGAGCTAGAAAAGGAAAAGAGCCATGAGGTTTGAGGATCTCCCCAAATCCCCCAAATCAAAAAACTGCCTGCAGACCTGTTGAATGTGGCTCCTCCCTCAGTACATTCACAAAGAGGGATGTTCAGAACCACTCAAGAGCAGACTGGAGCCTCTTTAATGAAAGTTTGCAGTGCACTGCTTTGGGCATTAGTATTTCCCAATGGTCAATCTTGGTTCAAAAGCACAGATCTACCAGGCCACTCATTTATTCAAAGGTTCCCCCCGCAAAAAAAAAAAAAAAAAAATTCAGACACTTCCCATGGACTTCCAGGCACTCTAAATCCACCTGAAACATATTTTTCCAGCATTAGTTTCCTCTAACTGCTATCCTTTATCTGTTGAACACATACATCTACCACATTCTTAACCCTCAGTTAGACTACAAAATTCTCCATTCTCTGAACCACTCTTCAAGGAACCCTCTTTTATATCCTTTCCCCAAATTTTCTATAAAAAAAACTTACACAACTTGCTATTTGCTTTGTGAAACTTTCTCACATAAGTACAAATGGAAGAAAGTTTCTTGTCTTCCAAAAAAAAAAAAAAAAACAACAAAAAAAAACTTTACCATAGCATTTTCCCAGGCTACCTTCTATTATTTTGATATGGGTATATGTCTATCTCCATCAATTACTAATTGGCATTAAAGATCATTATTCATTTTTCCATCTGTCAAGAAGCTTAGCAAAGTCCTTGCCTGACACATCTATTATAGAATACGATAAATATTGGCTGAATTTGAAGTGTTAAAGGTCTGAACTAAGGGACCACAAATTCCTCTGTTCATCTATCTATACTGAACAGACCATTTAATGGTGTGTAATCTTGGACATGTATCCCACTGAACCCACATATGCATATTTCAAGGTAAAATGAGAGTAATCAAGCATATCATTCCTTCCTCTCAGCAGAAGATGAAAAGAAAGAATTGAAACTGGTAAAAAATATTGGTTTGGGGCAAAAATGACTGAATCTTATAAAGGATAACCACTGAGGGCTTAAAGTGCAAAAACCTTTGACTGCTGTCCAGGAATCACATTTCCACACTTGGGAGCAGCTGGTGGGGACCATCTCGTGTTCTGTCTTCCTGTCGTGTGTTGTATTTGAGGATGGGAGATGGAGCAGTGTGGAATGGCATGGAACACATGTTGCAAGGAGCCTGTGCTGAGAGCACAATATTTTCTCTCATAGCTATTCTATTCCTGAAAGCCACAGCACTAACTCCAAAGACCTGCTTTCCTCCCAATTTTCTCCCCAAGAGAAGTGTGTACCTATCTTTTCAAACACAAATGAGATCTCTTTCTTTCCTTTCTGTCCTCCCACTCATCATTCTATTCTCACCTTCTCCTTCAAACATCTTAGTCACGTCCTCCCACAGGGGCGCCCCCTCCCTGGCCTTCCTTGGATGGTGCAACTTCACCCAGGTGCCAGCCTCAGTGGGCAGGGTGATCAGGAGCTGCTGCAGCATGATGAAGCCTGTCCAACTGGGCTTGTGCACTTCTGGTGAGAAAACTGCCAGAACTTCCGCTGTGAGGCTTCACAGTTGTGTGGTCCTCCTCTGGTCACAATCTCCTGCCCTCAGGACTTTAGCATGTCACTGTGGCACCAGAATCAGGGGGTTCCTAGAGGCTGAAGTGACTTTCACAACACTGAAAAACTGACTCCTCTCTTACATTAAGTACTGCTTCCTTGGGAGGTAGCCGGTTGAGTAGGTTTGAGTGCATGCCTCTATATTCTCCTAGAAGAGTAAAAGGCAGGAGATAAGAGATCCAAAACATCAATCATACAACCAGAACTCCAGACCTTGGAAAAAAAAATACATACATATATATATTTAAAACCGTAAAACATCCAAAAACAAAGATTTGGCATCAATGTGGGAATAAGTATAATCAATGCTCTTGGATGTGGCTCTATCTCCCAGTTTTGTATACACATACACAGCCAAAGATACAAGCACCAAAGATACACAAACATGCACAGAGCCTGCCTTAAGTTCCCTCCTTGTAAGCTGCATGCATCTTCAGTGGGCATTAGATTTGAAAGTTAAGAGGACAGGCTTTGAAATTAGACAGCCTGGGTTAGAATCCTGATGCTTGCACTTAAAAGCTCGAAGGCACTTCAGCTATCTGAGTGTGTTTCTTCATCTGTAGAAGTAGGAGTAATAATTGTACTTCATAGGGTTGTAATATTGATTGAGACAATGCCAAGCATACAGTAAACCCTTAATAAACATTATTACAAACCTTGTGCTTTAATGCTGAACCATAACATTGTCTTTTTAAGTTATTTTTAAAAACAATTAGAGATCTCAATTTAAAATTCATATTAAGTATCTCAACTGCTGGAATAATCACATAGCTGCAGTTTTCACATGAACAAGCGATGACAGACACATCACCATCCACGTGTCTGCCTAGTAGCTGGCCAGTACTTTTAACCTGCTAAGATGTATCCCTGTTTCAAAAATGTTAAAACTGGGGGACAGGGATATATCTCCAAATGGAGGAAATACAGTACTTCGAATATAATGAGGACTACTGCATAAGTGTTTGTAACAGGCAAATCTGGAAAAAACTTAAATGCACCATCTATCTAATCCAACACCTGAACATTTGGGCAGATAGGTCCTGCCACAGCCACCTGGTCCAGTGTATCTGGGGCCCCAAGAGCAGTCCTAGCTCCATGGAAGGGAGGCCTACCAATTTTTTTAAGTTTGTGGGTAATGGGGTTTATGGATGTCTCTCTGTTTCAGCTGTGACTGATGAAGAGAAAGGAGCTGCATCCTACAAACTGGAGCATATGGGAAATATGCTGCCTCTGACTATAAAAAGTAAGTATCTTGTTACCAAAGTGGAGAAAGTTATGAAACGGTTAATGATTCTCTAAGGAGCTTCTTTTTGAGGATGCCCCATCTCACGACTCCCAGACATGCCCCACTAAGACTTAGAGACAGCAGTCACAGGCGGTGCAGCCTCCTACTCACCAGAAGGGCCTTGGGCACTGGTAGGACCACAGAGGAGGACATGAGAACGCTAGCTCTTGAGGCTTTTAGGTCCACAGGGTGTCCCTTTAGAAGAGGATTGGGTAGTAACAGATTTTGTTCTTGCTCATCCTTCTATAGACAGACCACATTCCCACTCAACACAATCATTCTTCAAAAAAAGCCCAGGGAGTTCCCTGGTGTAGTGGCTTAAGGCTTCGGTGCTATCAGCGCTGCGGCCTGGGTTCGATTCCCAGCCAGGTAATTACCCACATTAAAAAAAAAAAAAAAAAAAAAAAAAAAAAAAAAAAAAAAAAAAAAAAAAAAAAAAAAAGTCCAAGGTTCACGCCGGCCCACGAATTGGAAGTGAGTCTTCTCTAAATTCCCCAGAGGCGGCCTAGGGCGGGTGCTGCTGCTTCACATCAAGCCACCGACCCTCCAAGGTGGCCTTGCCAGCTGCCCTCCCAGGAGAGGGGCTTTGGGGGCCGCAATGAGAGAGGTGCCGTGAACTGGCTTCCCGCAGACCCTGAGGAGGATACACCTCGCTGGCTACAGCTTCAGTGCCGGGCGGCGGCAGCGGTCAAGTGCACCCCAGCGCCCCGTTTCTTGGGCCACAGCCCAGCATCTCCCGGCGCCTCTGCCTCCCAACGCGCTCCTGCAGTTGCCAGAGCCGCGGGTCGCCCTCACGCTGACCCCAGGGAGCTCCCGGGTGCGGCCCACCCACGGGGCAGCGTTGCCACCCGCCGGACGCCGCCGCGTCTTCCGGCGGGCTCCGCCCGCCCCGCTGCCAGCTCCGCCCACGAGGGCCACCGAGGAGCCCGCCTGCTGTAGTGAGGCGAGGAGCGCCCGAAAACCCGGAAACTGGATGCAGCGGAGTGCGCCCTGGAGGGCTGTCCAGACCCAGGGGCAGCGGCCACCCAGACTTGCCTCCCGTTTTTCCTGTCAGTGGTCCGAAGAGACCATGTGGCAGGCCAGCTCTTCCCGGGGAAGCCCATTTTCTGTCATTCGTTTATCATTTAACAGCTGTCTTCTTAGTGCCTACAATCTGCCACGCATTGTTACAGACTCTAAGGACACAGCAGTTATCAAAATGCAGTCCCTGCTTTCTTAGATCTTAATTCCAGTGAGATTAAATAGATGAGTAAATAAAAATAAATAGATAATACCTCAATTGATAAGGCCTATGAGGGAAAGGGAAGCAGTGTGTAGAGTGGGGGATAGAAGATAACTGCAGTTCCTCTTTCTGGTAATAGTAGGCTAGGATATTTATATCAACCTACTTCAGAAAACAACAATGATATTAAAAAGTAAAAGTGTGGAAAGAATACACACGCACACACACGAACACTCAAACACACGGTGCCAAAAAAAAGTATATACATTTTAAGAAAGGAAAAAAACCATCGTAATTGTAATGCTCAATATATACCAATAACAAAAGATGACTACAAGTCATGTTTGACTTATGCAATTACAAGAGGTGCCCAAAGTGGTTACTATCAGTATCCAGACACTTCTGATTGTGGTGAACTACTGCTTGAGCAACGTTGGCTGAAGTGTCAAGGTGTATCAAGGTGCATGCATTTCAATTCCTTTCAGAAGTACCCCCAGTGTAGCCGGTTTTCTATGGTACACCACATCTTTTAAGGTCCTCCATAGGTAGAAGTTAAGGAGTGTTAAGTCAGGAGAACGTTGAGGAAACTCAACAAACGTTCTCAAATATCCAGTACAAGACCAAATTGGTCTTGTGCTCCTTGAACAACGGTGCTTCCGCATTTTCTTTGACATGGTGACACTAGCATTCATCTGATTAATGCTATCTTTTGAGCAAACATCATACTACACATCACTACTGTAACTCAATTCAACTTTGAAAAGTAATATACATGTAACATCTCTTAAAATGTGGATACCATTTCTGGCTATGTATATAAAACGTTCTTACGGTGTGTGTTAGTTTGGTAGGGCTGTGATAAAATACCATTGGCTGGGTGGCTTAAATGACAGTAGTGTATTTTCTCACAGTTGTGGAAGCTAAAAGTCCAGGATCTAGGTTTCAGCAGGGTTGATTTCTCCCCCTACTTTCTTCCTTGGCTTGCAAATGGCTGGCTTCTCTCTATGTCCTCACCTGCTCTGTCTTCTGTGTGCTTGCATGCTCCTGGGGTCTCTCTGTGTAACCAAATTTCCTCTTTTTATAAGGACAGCAGTCAGATTGGTTTAGAGCACACCCTAATGCTGCATTTTAACTCAATTATCTCTTTAAAGTGATTAAGTTTAATACTTGAAATATGTCATTAAATACAGTCACCTTCTGAGGTACTGGGGATTGAGGTTTCAACATATGAATTTTGAGGGCACACAGTTCAGCCCTTAACAAAGTGTCTCAGAGACGGTATTTTCCATAAGCTGGAAAGCCAGGATTCAGGAAGTAATCTAACTTGGAATGCTGGAAGATGCTTTTGCCCTGAGACATCCACCTAGCTGGAAAAGGATGATTTTCATTTTGCACTTCAAAGAAGAAAAAAAAATATAATGTGTGGGGAGTAAAATAGAAGACCCTCTGTACAATAAGTAGGACCCCAAAAGGCTGAGATGACCCCTCAGGATGAGAGTGAATTGGAAGTGAGATAGCTTAAGAGGAATTAACAGGCTGAGGGCAAATTGCCTATCTTGTCTTGTTTCAGGTGGTCTCTGACTGTGAGGCCACCAGATGCCTAGCAAAAGCAAATACAAATCCTTTCTGGAGGAAAGCATTATAACTGTGGGCCTTAAATTATTCCTACGTGTAAGTTTTCATAGACATGTTAAGTACCGAATTAAAGATAAACAAGTATACAAGGAAACTAAACTCTTTTGGTGAGTGTTTCAGCAAAAACACAACAGAAATAGACATGTAAAACAACTTCTTTTGAAACTATCAGATGCAAACTATAAAATAATTTATATTTTTGTTGTTCAGAGAAATGAAAAAAATAACTCAGAGTTTTGGCAGGTACCTGGAAATTATAAAAAGTGATACAGCAGATATAAAAAAGAACTAAATAAAAATTCTAGGATTGAGAAATACAGTAACAAATTAAGAATTCAGGGGGGTTCCCTGGTGGTGTAGTGTCTAGGCTTCAGCACTCTCACCACCAAGGCCTAGGTTCAATCCCTGCTCAGGGAATCAACCAAAAAAAAAAAAAAAAAAAAAAAAAAAAAAAAAAAAAAAAAAAAAAAAAAAAAAAAAAAAAAAAAAAAAAAAAAAAAAAAAAAAAAAAAAAAAAAAAAAAAAAAAAAAAAAAAAAAAAAAAAAAAAAAAAAAAAAAAAAAAAAAAAAAAAAAAAAATTCCGTGAATGCATATTAGACATAGCTGAAGACAGAATAAATAAAATGGAAGGTAGGTCAGAAAAGATTATCTAAAATGAAGCATTAAGAAACAAAAGGATAAACTATACAAAAGAGAGGATAAGAGACATAGATGATACAGTGGAAAGATCTAGCATAAGTTTAAGTAGCTAGGGCAGAGATAGTATTTGAAGAGATAATGGCTAAATATTTTTCAGTATCTATGAAAGCAACCAGCTCACAGAATAAAGGAAAAGAAATCCACACTTTTACACATTATAGTGAAACTATAAAAAACTGAAGACAAAGAGAAAATCTTAAAAATGGCTGTGGAGGTTTTAAAATATGCCCACTCCTCCCTCCAATAGCTGGAGACTAATTCCTCTCATCTTAAATGTGAGGCAGACTCACTTCTAAAGAATATAATGTGGTAGAAGTGATAGTGTGTGATTTTAGAAGCTAAGTCGTAAAAGACATTGTCACTTCGACCTTGCACACTCCTTGATTGTTTACTTTGAGGAAAGGCAACTGAATCACCAGCCTCAACTTCCTAGCCATATGAGTGAGCCATCTTGGAAGTGTCTCCTCTAGCTCCAGCCAAGCCTTCATGTGACTCCAGCATCAGCCAACATCTTGAAAGCAACCTCATATTTATTGCATCCTGAGCCAGAACCTCCCATCCAAGCAGCTTCTGAATTACTGACCCATGAAAAATGTGAGATTAAAAACCATTTATTTTTTAAGCCATTAAGTTTTAGAGTTGTTATACAGCAATTGCTAACTAATACAGTGGCAAATTTTGATAACTAACACAGTGGCATTGACAGCAAAATTATCATTAGCAATAATAGAAGCCAGAAGACAGTGCAATGAAATCTTCAATGTTTTGTGAGAAAATAATTGACAACCCAGAGTTATTCAATGCAGAGTAAAAAAAATTCTTTGAGAATAAAGGAGAAATAAAGACATTTTCAGACAAACAAAACAGAGAGTTTGCTACTAGCTTACTATATTAAAGGAAATTCTTGAGGCTGAACTTCAGCAGAAAGAAAATGATTTCAGATGAAAGGGCAAAGATGCAAAAAGGAAAGAATAACAAAGCAGAATGTGTAATTAAATCTAAATAAACATTAATGATATAGACTAAAAATCTTAATAATTTGTGAAGTTTTAAAAAATATAATTAAAATACCCAAGAACAATAGCACATAGGTGTGTGTGGAGTGTGTGAATCAAATTAAAGTATTTTAATTTAAAATATAAAACTTTAACAGGTGTTAACTAAGTTAAATTAGGTTTCAGTTAAAGTATTCTACAGGCTACTTTTGAGGAGAGTAGAGGTATAGAGGTAAAAAAATCATGGTACAACGAAGTCTTCATAAATAGCTCCATAAATAATTCCTAGGCTTCCACAACAGCATTACAAATGTGATTTGTTTTTAATTCTTGTAACAAAATACCAAAGAAATTGATAAGGAGATAAGACATAGATATACACAAACATACAAATTTGACATCAAATGAGTTTCATGCTATCATTAGTCACCACTCTAATTGGCTAATGATAGATAGCCCTTAGACGAAATGTACCCCAACCCCTGTTTCTTAAATAAAATTTATTGGAGCATAGCTACATCTATTCATTTATGTCAGTTCTCAAGTAGGGACAATCTTAATCCCCAGGGAACATCTAGTAATGTCTGGAGACATGTTTGGTTGTCACTATGGGTGGGGGACTATTGGCATCTAATGTTGGCATCTTGTGACCAGAGATACTGCTAAACCTACCACAGTGCACAGGACAGCTGCTCATAACAAAGTAGCCAGTCCTGGGGCTTCCCTGGTGGTGTAGTGGCTAGGCTTAGGCACTCTCACCGCCGCAGGCTGGGTTCGATCCCCACTCAGGGAACCAACAAAAAACAAACAAAGAAAAACAAAAATACCAAAGTATCCAGTCCAAAATAGCAGTAAGATCCCTTGGTTTATGTATTGTCTCTGAGTCCCTTTGCACTAATGGTAGAGTTGAGTATTTCTGACAGAGGCCTTATGACCTATAACACCTAATATATTTACTATCTGGCCCTTTACGGAAAAACTGCCAATTCTTCTCTATAATAAACCATAATACAAGGTTAGACAATTAATTCTGCGAACTCATCCTAGAAAAAGTGCTATATACTCATTGCTGACTATCACTATGATCACCTTTGAAGTACTCCCCTTGGAAAGCCACACTGATGCCAGTGCCTAGTCCACCCTTCAAAGCAATTTTGGAACTCTTTTCATGGAAAGGCCATAAAAGTGGTCATTGTCCCCCAAATCTTACAATTAAATTTGCAAACTTGCCACTGTGCATTTAACCTTGGCAAGATTATGACACCTTATCAAGTTGTTTGTACAGTGCTGCCAATGAAAGGGTAAGAAATTTCAAAGAAATCAATGTATTAATTACAAACAATGGTGGCAAATGAGTTCCCCTCTTCTTTCTCTATTTGAAATGTCACCACGAACTTGTGGGATTATTTTAATTCAAGATGTTACAATCAATTTGCAAACTTAAAACTGTCCCAAATTTGTCCAGTGGAAGCCCCCTGAACCTGACTGTTGCATCCATCTGATAAATGTCCATTAGTCTTTGAGCTCTTCTTGCTTTCTAGCACAACATACTCTAGGCTCACTTGGTACTCTCCCTGCTGCCTTCTACTTAAGACCTAGCCACCAACTACCTGGCTAGGTATCTCATTTGATTCACCATTCCTGTGAAATAAGGAAAATCAGGCAAGTATCCCCTGCCCCATATGCCCATGAGGAAGATGAAATGAAATAACACATGCAGTTGTGAAGCTGAAATACTGATTTTTAGATTGAAATTACCACAACTACTCACAAAAACCCCAGGCTAGGAGCCATAATGAACTCCAGAAACCTCTTATCCAATTGTCTTCCCAGAAACGCTTTTGCTTAAGTGTCTACCTTCCTTCTCACACTAGAGGGTGTTGCTTTTCCTCCCTTTCACTCATCATTCTGTTCTCACCTTCTTCAAACATCTTAGTCACGTCCTCCCACAGGGGCGCCCCCTCCCTGGCCTTCCTTGGGTATGGTGCAACTTCACCCAGGTGCCAGCCTCGGTGGGCAGGGTGATCAGGAGCTGCTGCGGCTTGAGGACTTCAGCACTCCTTTTTGGGCGACTCTGAGCTCAGCCCACAAGGCTGAGTCCTGATTGGGCTTGTCCACTTTTGATGAGGAAATTGCAGGAAACTAAATGTAGGCCTCACAGTTGTACAAGTGTCCTCTCTCAGGAATCCGCGGAACCTACAATACCAAAATCCGGGTTCTGGACCTTTTCATGTCAAGGCCCTCAAGGGACACCTCCCATCTTGAGCTCCATCTGTCTCATCAGCAGGCAGCTGGAAGACTCCAGGTATTTTTCCTAAGCAGTCACCTCTATAGTCAGTCCCATGATGCTGGGCAGAAAACACTGAAGTCAGCAAAAGGATCTAGAAGGCTCAGTCATATGGTCAGAACTTGCATGAATCACTGAACCATTTTTACAAAAAATACACGGAGCCCGTGGATAGACACAGCCCATGTGGTCCAAAACACTGTGCTGGAGGCATGAAGTATAAAGAGATGAGTAAAACCCAATTCTTTGTTTTAGGCACTATTATGTCTAAAATAGATTGAAATTTGGAATCATAAAAGATCTGAGTTTGAATCCCAGCTCCATCCCTTGCCGTACGGCAAATCACGTAACCACTTTAATCCCATTTCCTCCACCCTAAATGGGGAGGAAAAGTCTTTCTCCGGAGCTGGACTCGCTCGGCCCTGCCTTCTCAGCCTTTTTGTCTGAGCCCGACTCCAGGGCTCTGGGCTCACCGCGCGCCACGCGTCACCGCGGGCGGCGCAGAACCTGAGCATCCCTGCTCATCCTCTGCCCAGTGCCGGGAAAGGTCCCGCTCAGCCCTCACCGGCTGGGACCGCTCGCCCCAGCGGCACCGCGGAGACCGACTTGGGTGCGCGCCACGCGAAGGTGCGCCTGCGCGGCCAGTGCGCCTCCGCGCGCGGTTCCCAGCGTCCTGCGGGGCAGCCCGGGTTCGCAATGGCCGCCGAGGGGTCCTTGCACGGCGGTCCGGCCCCTCTCCGTTTGCTGCGTCCTAGATCTGAGCCCAGGGAGAAGCAGCCCCGCTTCTGCAGAAGGAGCCGGGTGTGTGTTCGTGTTCCCCAGACACTCCGCCCCCCGGAGAGACTGTTGACTTAGAACTAGCTCTCCTCTGCGCAGAGCAGGCATGTGAATGTTTCGTGGGGAGGTTGAAAACCCTCCACAAAAGGGAAACATCTTGGATGTAAAAGAATCCATACCACTGTCACTTCATAATAGGTACGTAGAAAAAAACTGAAAATGGAATGAAATCCAGTGTATTAAAAGAATAGCATGATGGGTAGGTTTTTTTGTTGTAATATTCATAAGTTCTTACATTAGTCGCTTTCCTTGTATTTCTGAAATGCCAGAAAATACACAAAAGCAAAATAATTATTTGTAATCTCACCAAGCAGATATAACCATTGCTAACATTTGCTGTGCCCACTTACCTATACACACACACCAGTTTTGTTTTTCATGCTAAGAGATGTTGTCTATGTATTATATAAATACTGATGGTAACCACTTTGAGCACCTCTTGTAATTGCGTAAGTCAAACGTGACTTGTATTCATCTTTTGTTATTGGTACATATTGGTACATATTACAATTTTAATAGTTTTTTTCTTAAAATATGTATACATTGATTTGGACCCTCTGTATATACTTCTACCTTAAGAGCTTCCAAAACTAACAGTTAAGAAAATAGAATAAAACTATGTCCAGTCATACCTTAGTACTTGACTGCTTTGAAACTTGTCAGATTTGGTACTTGACACATTTTGACAAGAAAAGTTTGTCCCAGTACTCGTCGTTTGGTACTCACTGTGCAAGCTAGAACTTGTTGGTGTGGATTGCCTTGTGACTCACTACCCTTTCCACCCGAAACAAGGGGTCACACACTAGTCACGGGGTAGCTCTTGCCCTGTGCACATCCCCTTGCAGTCTTATCTTAGCTTCTGTGGTCATTCTGGTTATTTTTGTTTGTTTGTTTGCGGATGCATTAAATGTATTTACATTATTCCTTATGGGAAAAATTTGTTTGGTACTTGTTGTTTTTGGTACTCATCATGTCTCCCGGAACCAATTAAAGACGAGTACCTAGGTACCACTGTAGTTGCTAGCTGTTAGACACTGAATGTTCGGCTCCCCACCTACTCCTCCAAATTCATGTTGAAGCCCTAACCCCCAGAGTAGCTGTATTTGGAGAAAGGAAGTAGTTAAAATTAAATGAGGTCATAAAGTGGGGCCCTAATCCCATACGATTAGTATCCTTATGAGAAAAGACACCAGATGGCGCGCTCTCCCTCTCTCCTTTCCCTCTTCCCTCCCTCTCCTCCTCCTCCCCTTCTTCCCACTCTCCCTTTCACCATCCTTCGCTCCTCTGCCCCTCTCCCCCGACTAAGGAAAGGTCACAGTATTTAGTAAGAAGGCACCATCCATAAGCCAGGAAGAGAGCTCTCACCAAAAACGGATCCTGTCAGAACTTGATGGGACTTCTAGCCTTCAGAACTGTGAGAAAATAAATTTCTATTGATTAAGCCACTCAGTTTATTATTTTTTTTTAGAGCAGTCCAAACAGACTAATACACTAGCATAACATATTACAGAGTATAAGGCTTTGTTTTAAGTGCATTATGTATTTTAACTGATTTTTTTCCTCATATTAATGCCTTGAGGTAAGTACTATTACTATTATTCCCACTTAGCAGGGAAGAAAACAGGTTTGAGTAGCTTGCACTGCATCATACAGCTTGTAAGTGGGGAATCCAGGCAGTTTATGCTCCTTTCTGCTACTCAACAAAAACACAGCATAAAATATAGTAAAATGTTAATGGTAGTTTGGGGAGTGGTTCATGGATGCTCACTGTAAAATTCTTTCAACTTTTCTGTGTGTTTGAATATTTTCATAATAAAACATTAGAAAAATGTGGGTAAGGATAAACAACAAGAATTGTGGTACATTATAAATAAAACTATGAAAGTTATTGATTTCAATGGAAAGAATATTGGCATATATTGTATTCATGGACTGGAATAGAACATTCTAAATAAGTCACTTTTTCTCCACTTTAATGATTCCCAATCAAAATCTAAACTTTTCTTTTTACTAAATTAAATGATTCTACAATTTACCTGGAATGGTAGGTGTTCTAGAACGGCCAATAAATATTTCTAGCAATAACCGAGTCAGACTTGCCCTACCAATATAATTGGTATAAATTGTCCTACCAGTGTAACAGACAATATTATCTTGTATATTGAGCCACAATAATCAAGATAAAACTAATGCCAAAATATATTCATAAATTAATGAAATGAACTTGGAAGCCCAGAACAGACTTGATTTATATAAATTTAATGTTATAAAAGTGGAATTTTAAATTAGTGGGGTAACGATGGATTATTCAGTGTCACTAGGACAACTGGGTAGCTATTTGGGACCTGAGCAGATAGATACCTCACCAAAGAAGATACAGAGATGACAAGTAAACATATGAAAAGATGTTCAACATTATGTATTAGGGAACAGCAAATTAAAACAATGAGATACCACTACACACCTATTGGAATGGCTAAAATTTGAAAACTGACACCACCAAATGCTAGCGAGGATGCACAGCAACAGGAACTCTCTCTCATTCATTGCTGGTAGAAGTGCAAAGTCATTACAGACACTCTGGCAAACCATATGGCAATCTCTTACAAAACTAAACGTTACTCTTACGTACAACCCAGTAATCACACTCTTTGGTATTTACCCAAATGAACTGGAAACTTATGTCCACACAAAAACTTGCACACATGCTTATAGCAACTTTATTCATAATTGCCAAACTTTGGAAGCAATGAAGGTGTCCTTTAGTAAGTGAATAAATAAACTGCAGTACAACCAGATAATCAAGTATTATTGAGCACTAAAAAAAAAAATGAGCGGGAATTCCCTGGTGGTGTAGTGGCTAAGGCTTCGGCGCTGTCAATGCTGCGGCCTGGGTTCGATTCCCAGCAGGGAACTACCCACGTAAAAAAAAAAAAAAAAAGAAACTAAATATAAAAAAGAAAAAAAAGTGAGCTATTAATACATGTAAAGACATGGAGGAAACTTAAAAGCATATTACTAAACGAAAGAAGCTAATCTGAAATGGCTACATATGGTATGATTCCAACTATATGACATGTTGGGAAAGGTAAAACTAGAGACAGTTAAAAAAAAAAAAAAATCAGTGGCTGCCCATTAGGGGAAATGGATGAATACTCATAGGCAGAGCACACAGGATACATATTTTTTAATGTGGGTAGTTCCCTGGCTGGGAATCGAACCCAGGCTGCAACGTTGACAGTACCGAAGCCTTAGCCACACCACCACCAGGAACTCCCAACAGGATTTTTAGGACAGTAAAATAGTCTGTACAATACTATAATGTTGAATTCATGTCTTTATACATTTGCCAAAATCCATACAATGTGCAATACCAAGAGTGAACCCTATGTAAATTATGGATTTGAGTGATAATGATGTGTCAATATAGGTTCATCAATTGTAACTAATGTACCACTCTGATGCTGGGTGTATGGAAAGTCTCTGTACTTTCTGCTCAGTTGTGCTGTAGATCTAAAATTGGTCTAAAAGGTAAATTCTAATAAAAAAAGTCTTTACCACAGGGCTTTCAGAGACATTACTATTTAGATATTATATTGCAGACGTCCAAGAGGTGATATAACATGCAGTCTTTCCAAAACTTAAGTGTTGTTGTGGAATACCTTTGAACATCGCCTGTACTCATACTCCTAAGTTCATGAATTGCTGCTCTAAGCTACTCCATTCTTCCCCACCCCTGTTGTCAGCCCTCTCTCTGGTCCCCTAGATCTGGTCTTGTTCCTTCCAATACATTGTTCTCAGCAGCTGCCTAAAACTCCAATTTGACCACGTCACTCCACTGTGTACACTTCCGGCTAACCTGCTTCTTAGGATGTAGGAAGACCCCTATGATCCAGCCCAACTCCACCTCAGCCTCACCTCTCACCACACCCCAACTCATATCATACCTTAGAACACTGGGCTACTGTGCATCCCCAGATTTTCTGGCTCTTTATCTCATTCACATGGTACTATCTGTCTAGAATACTCTTTTCCCCACTCCACCCCACCCACTGGTTAACTGGTATGTCATCCAAGTGCCACTGTCCTTAGGAAGTCTTCCCTGACAGGGCTAGGTGCCCCTCTAGCTCCCATAAAACACATAGGAGATTCTAAGTCTGTTGCCCCATGAGACTGAGCTTCTTAAGAGCCAGGACTATGTCAGATTCATATTTTCTTTTCTTCCCAAATTCTAAAAGCTGATGGGCCCCAGGGCTCAGTCCTCTTTTCATTATGCTTTCTTAGATGACACCAGCCAGTCTCAGGGCTCCCAAACCAATACCACCAGCCACACAGTTCCCAATGCAGACACTTACCCTTGTTCTGCTCTTTTTCCAGATCTCCATACAACTGGCTGCTTATTCAGGTCTCAGTTCAAATACAACCTCCTCCTGAGTATTCCATCCAAATGGTACCATACTCACTCCTTCCCCTTACTTTGTATTACCTTGTATTATTCCTGCCTGCAATTAAATAATTTACTCATTTATTGTCCACCTCTCCTACAACACTGTATTCAAAGGTATACTCAAAGGAATGAAGAGAGGGAAGGAGGGAGGAAGGAGGGAATAGGTGAGGGAGGGTCTCAGCTTCTCTATCTGGAGGGTATAAAAAGGCTTCTATAATAGTTCTGATGTCCTGTGACCCTAGCAGGTACAGACCTCAATAGTTTCCTCAGATCACAACTCTAGACACCAATGGAGAGAGGCCCCTTTTTGACTGCGTGAGCCTGCGCCTGGCCCTTGGGTATGCCCCATACAGAACTTTTTAAAATATAGGAAGTGAGGGAACTGACCCTGGAAAGCAGAAAGCCTGGGTGGAAGTGACCCCTCTCCAAGAGCGATACACAGTAACAGCACCATCCTTCCCTGCAATATTTATTAAGGAATTTACACATACACAGGAGAAAGGCAACCAGGAATTGTGGTTTCCACAGATGAAATCTTTTAAGCAAAGTTTTCTTAATTTTCAAGTAGGGTGAACAATGACTGAGAGGAAAGCTGTCCAGGCTCTCTGCCCCGTACACCTGGAACAGGTAGGTAAACAGAGCAGCTCAGGATACACAGGCATGAAAGAGTGATTGGCAGGTTGGGAGATGGGAAAGGAGGAAGGGAGCCATCAATGAGATTGCGACTTATTTAAACTATAAGAAAAATTGGCAACAGTTTTAGGCTATTGATAAATTAACTCCTCTCTATTGTAAACCTAAAACTGAAAAGAACAAAACAAAAATACCCAGAGCAGTGGGGAACAGCTCACGCGCGCGCGCGCGCGCACACACACACACACACACACACACACACACACACACACACAGCAATATACATATTAAGCTCTGCATTCTCACTGGAGGGGATGGTCCTCCAGCCATGGAGCCAGATCCTACTGCGAGCAGGATGCAGTCAGGGAAAGGGTTGTGTGTTTTTGTGTGGGACCTTCATAGAGTCTTTGGTGCTAATAAAGGCTGATTGAAGCAGCGAGTCCTCATGCCTCAGATCTAGAAAGCAATTCAGGGCACAGTAAAGTAGTATTTTTGCTCATCGTCACAGATGGGGGTTTGCCTCACCCCAGGACTCGGACCAACCTGATCTAAGACCCAAGAAGTATTTAAGTTAATTTCAGTGCTTTCTTCATTCCCATAAATCATGAGACCATGATGGCTCCCTCTTCAACCAATAACTTAAACGTGTAGAAATAGCTTATGAACTCATATGGAAGTACCTCTAAAACCTCTCCTCTTTGCTTAAAACCTGCAGACCCTTCTGAGAGTCTGATAGGAGCTTTAGCCTGTGGGAAAGTTGTGTGCAATTCTCCCACAGTTTAAGTGCCATCTACCAACAATTCTTAAGGTGCTGATGCAGAAGAGGACTGGGGCTGAGGCTTGGAGGAGTCAGGATGGCTAGGAAACATGTACAACATAAAGCAACAGAGTTCTGCATGTGTGGGAAGTGGCTGGACTAGGCAGATTACCAAATTCCAAAGGACAGATTGAGCAATTTCTAAACAAGAGAGAGGTAGGAAAAGGGCTGGGGAAAGAGGGAAAAGGTGGGGAGATAGGGCAGAGGAGAGAGGCAGCCATACAGGTGTTTTGCTTTTATTTCCATATCTGAGGGCTAAGCGTCTGATTTGCCGCCTGTCCATTTCCACCGCTCATCGACTGTCCATAGCTCAGCATGCCATTGGCTCCACAGAAGTTCATCCCCGCCATCTGCTGGGTCATCTGAAAGGGAGAGAGGAGACTTTCAGGCCAGGATGCGAACATGCAGCCAGTTAGTGCAAAAAGCAGAGCAGGAGTCCATCCATCTCCAAGAAGGGGGAGAATGAGACCAAGGAGAACTCTGTGATGGTACATAATTGCCCTGAACCTTAGATCGTTTCAAGGACACCAGACTATCTATGTAAATGCTGACAGAGTCTAATGCTCAGGAAAGGAAAGTCGGAATCTTGGAGCCAGTCAACATAAAAGCAGCGTGAGAAGTTACCCTCTTTTGCCTTTCCAGGCTCTCACCCTAAATAGACGGGGCCTATTGTTCATGTATGGTAGCCAACCCCCAACACCAGCACTCCTGTCTTATCTCTACCAGAGAGTTATTACTGTCAGTGAAAGTGCTTGTGCATGCTCAAGCAATGAGAAAAAAAATAATAAACTGGACTTTCAGAATGAACAAATGAAGGAAAACAAAACAAAACAATGTGTCTTCAGTACATGAGAAGGGAAGTTGTTAAGAAAAAAGAGTCAGTGGAATAAGACCTGCCTGGGGTTAGGGCCTCTTTATGAAACTGAGTAACTAGCCTTTGGCAGTGAACAGAAGAAACAATTTATCAAAGAAAAATACCTTAAATTTCCTAAGCCATGTAAGTTCTTTTTCTTTAGGAGACCTATTTTTCTTCCACCAACCAACTTTTAAAGAAAATTTCAAGCTTACAGAGAAGTTGAAAGAATAACACAGTGAAACCTGTATAGCCTTTTTTCTCTTTTTTAAAACATTTTCAACTTTATATCAAATTACATCATTACAAATAGATCATAAAATAAGTCAAGCAGATTTTTCTATATAACTCACGTCAGATTTAATAGTCTCTTCATTGATTCTTTGTTTTAAGAAAGGGTATTTTCAGTTGTCCCCTTCATTCTTAAGACTAGCAACACTTTTTGTAATCTTCAACTTCTTTAATATCAAGGAGCTTTTCTTTATTTTCAGATTTTTCTCTGAGGCTTTAATTTCAAGAAGGGTTTCCTGGATATTTCCGTATGTACTCTTCCATATTTGCTTCAGTCTTATTTTTCTCCCATTCTTCAGTTTTCCAAGACTCATAGTATAAAACTATTAGCAGTTACATTGCATAATCATAATTCTGTCTCTAAAGGGCACCTATCTGTCTTGACAGTAAGCACAACTGTGGTCTTGCAGGGTCACTCTCCTACAAGTTTAATAACTTTCTTCTTTGCAAGATCATCTAAATTCAAACAGGAAAGCTTAACCCTTGAGGTTACTACTTGAGCAATAGGTGGTCCTGATGAAACATAATCAGCTGTGTCAATTTCAGTTGGAAAATACTTCTCACATTTCTCATCACTGTCTAGTGTAGCCGGCCACTCAGTGCAGAAATCTCTAGGAGTTTCACAGTGCTTTTTAACTGCTATAGGAGTCAAATGCAGGAAAAATGGGGATCTTTAAAAGTTCTAGATTTCCCTTTCTGTTCTCAGTGGTCTCCCAGATTTGGAAGCTCTTTCTGTTGTACACAGGACTGGTCTCCAGACAAGAGTGGCTGGAGACACACAGAACCTGCCATGTAGGGAACACAGTGGCCACCATGGCTGCAAAGACCAGCAGCC
Source organism: Lyroderma lyra (assembly GCA_004026885.1). Classification (NCBI taxonomy): domain Eukaryota; kingdom Metazoa; phylum Chordata; class Mammalia; order Chiroptera; family Megadermatidae; genus Lyroderma; species Lyroderma lyra. The sequence goes on along the minus strand of PVJL010000138.1, from coordinate 419,229 downwards.
ATGGAGGGTAAGTGCAGTCCCTCATCAAGCGGCCCCATACATCCCTTTCTTGAATTCAGCAATGGTTAGCATTTTGCCATATTATCTCTCATATATATATACATTTTCTTGTATCATAGTTTTAAATATTGCAATTCTGTTCCCGTTTTCTTTTTTTTTTTCCTTTTTTTTTTTTTTTTTTTGCTTTTTGGTATGTGCGTAGCTCCCTGACTGGGAATCGAACCCAGGCCACAGCACTGACAGTGCCAGTGCCGAAGCCTTAAGCCGCTACACCATCAGGGAACTCCCCCCGTTTTCTTTTTCTTCTTTGGGAGTCTCTAAATATATTTATTAGGACTTCTTGCTCTAATTTCCATATTACTTTCTCTCTGATTCTTTTTACTGCTTTTATATTTAATTTTCGATCTCTTAGCTCTTTTATGCCTTTTCTCAATGCCAAATATATTTTAAGCTGAATCTGGTCTCTCTTGGCTAATTTGTAATTCAGTCTTTGTTTGGGTGTTCAATAATCTTTCATTTCATAACTTTCAGGTTTTTTTTTCCATTTTGATTCTAAGTTTTTGAATTTCTGCTTCGAGCTGTTTCGTCTTATCTACAAGTGTTTGTTAAAGGACATTTAATTCAAGTTGGTGGAGTACATAAGTTTTCTTCTGCTTCATGACTATTTTGGGGGGAGAGAATTTTCATTTCCTGAAATGTTTTGATCTTCATATTCTATTTTTTCCTCATAGCAGGTTTGTATGAATGTCATCTGCCACTTTCTGTTTATTTTGTAGTGCCTTATTTTTTTCTGAATCAGCAATAATATAGATAGGTGTGAGAATCTGAAGGGGCTTACTGGATTTCTTAGTTCAAGAGCACCTCCTTCTGTTAGTTTAGTGAAATGACTGGGGGTGGAAAGAGGATGGTATATTTCTGACTTTGTGATTCTCCTTCCATTGCTCATTTCTTACTTTCCCTTCACTACCAGGTCTTCAAAGAGTACATTCTCCTCATAAGTCATCCCCATCTTCCCTAGAAGCAATGCTTTTCCAAGGCTACCATAATCATATACATTTCAATCCCTTTATTTTTGATTCTCCAAGTAACCAGAGTTCCAATCTACCAGGTCTCAGACCTACTCTTAGCATGTCTCCAATCAGAGTCGGTCTTTCTCTTTCTTGTGGTGATTTTATCTATGTTCTGTCACCTCTAGCCTCTTGCTTCCTCTCCTCTTTGCACATAGTCTCCTCTGTGTTTCTGGCTCGCTAGATTTAGGTGTTTATGTGCCCACTGCCATGGAATTTGAAATCTGTAGTATTTTGTCTACTAGATGTGGTAGTCATGGAACATGGGTGGTTTTGTTTGTGCTCCTTATTTATCTGTACAGGCTGTTTTTCTTTTGATGAATGTGTGGAGAGATTTAGATTTAGGCAGTTACCCTTATTCTACAGAACTCCTTAGAAAGTTTGACTTTCAATAGACCTTCTAGAGAAAAAAAAAAGCAAACCTAAGGATGTCTCTAGCATTATCCTATCTACTATTAGGATTCAAAGGATGAGGGAGAAACACAAAGTGAGGGGGCCTTTAGGAAGTCTCAAAACTCTTGTTAAGTGTGGCAGCTTACCTGAGTAAGGTTCCACTGCAGTTGCTGAGCTGGCTGAACCCCATACATAGTCTGGGGTATAGCTGCCATGCCTGCCATGTAGCCAGCCTGCTGGGTGGTCATCATTCCATTTGGCACACCCATCATGGATGCCTGCATGCCGCCCATATAGCCTGCAGGCATGGCCATGGGGGCAACCATCCCAGAAGCTCCTGGCTGAGCTACCATGCCTACTGGTGGGGGCATCATGCTCCCCATTATGCTGTTCGGAGGCGCAACTCCAGGGAAGCTGGGGTAGGCTGTGGGATATGCCATCTGAGCAGGAGCCATGAACATTGCTGCTAAAAAAACACACATATAGATCTGTTAAAAGGAAAGCGCACAAATTCAGTCCAAATCCTCACTGGCTACCCCTTCCCAGGACTACTCAACTCAGAATGCTCTTTTACACAGCAAAACAGACAGCTGCCCTACTAGACTTGCTATGGTTTACCAGTGGGTTACTGACCTAGCCACTTCCTCTTTAAGCTCTAGATCCAGACCATGAGTCAGACTTCACAGCGATGTAACATCAGACCACACAGAAGTATCTGCGGATACTTTGTGGTTTCACAACAATTGTCACTTCATGTTCTGGCTTGTTTGGAGCATACCGTCCCAGCCCCCAGAGCAACTACCCCATCACAACAAGTAATTCCTGCATATTAAGTCGTCATGTCTCTCTCTAGCATTTTGCCACAAACCCCATGAACTCTACCTTGGGCAGGCATCTGCGGTGTCTGGGATCCATACAGTGAAAGGATGGAGTCTTTAGACAGCTGTTTCTTGCCTGTTTCTTCTGATTTGCTTCCTGGCTCTGGAAACAGGTTCAGGTTTTCAGGAACAGAGCCGGCACTCCCTGCAGTTGGCATGGAACCTACCACCTTAGGGCAAAGAAGGCAGGGGAATAGTGGGATGGGCCTCATGGGGGTCTCTACAAGGACCTCCCTCATCTCTCTGCTGCTTCTAACATTTGCAGTAAGAATTCATGGCTCAGCCATGACATTTTTACCATAAATACATCTGAAAACACCTGATAGCTAAAGCTCTGGTACAATTCTTTTTTCTTCAGCAAAACAATGTGATTTGGTTAAAAAAAAAATTATAAATAAATAAAAATTTCAAAAAACCACCTGCTAATGATGAAGCCAGAAAGAACTGAGCTTAGATCCCAGGGCAGCCATTTACTAGTTGTATATCAAAAGGCTAGTTATATAACTTTTCTGAACTAATGTTTCCTCATCTATAAAATACCCATTGCCCAGGGCTGTGGTGAAGATTTTAAATTATAAATGAAATACAATCATTCCTTGGTACTCGACTGCTTTGAAACTCATCGAATTTGGTACTCGACGCATTGTGATATGAACATTTTGTCCCAGTACTTGCTGTTTTTGGTACTCACCGCACCTCCTGGAACCAATTAACAGTGAGTATCAAGGTACCAATGTATACAAAATTATATACAAACTCTGGGCCTGGTACATAGCAGGTATTCCACAAAAGAATAGCCATCAAATGTTTCAAGTCTCTCATACCTACAAATCCTCTGGCAATAACTCAGGCTGAGGATTTGACCTAAAATATCAGCTTTACAATCTGACATACCTTGACAGAAGCCCACTTAAAGGGCCCACCCTTTCTTAAAGGGCAGAAGACAAAAATGGAAATAATAGTTATTTTAGGCTGTAACAGAGACAACACAGTGTTGAGGGAAGAACCGAGAATCAAGAAAACCAAAGTCCAGTTCCACCAAGGAAGCATGACCTGGTCCCATGATTAAGTTATCAGAATCCCTCTTTTCAAAATATTCTTTAATCTTGAGGAGTCCACAAGACTCACCTTTCTAGAAACCGAAGAAGAGGGGGATGGAACAGAGGCCAAAAGATCTAAATCCTTCTCTAGGGTATTGCTGGTCTTACTGTTTGTAATGGAGCAGGCCACAGGAGCATCTGGAAAGAGAGATCAAAGTTACAATGCAGCACTGCTCACTAAGCCCATGTCATTCTTCTATTATAGCTACAAAGCTGACAGAGAAGGCCCATATACTCCATCATGGACCTAGAAATCTATGCTTCTGGAACCATCTAGCTTGGATGAGACATCTCAAAGAGGCCTCACCCCACACTCCCAACAGTGCTCTGGAGAAGCCTGTAGCCCAGCTATCAGGCATAGGGCAGGAGAAATCCAGCTCTGAAGGCTACATCAGCACCACAGCAAGGGGGCTGGCCAGCTCCCTTCTGGCCATTTGAGGGACACAGCAGTGCAGGATTCATTTTCAGAGAGAAATGAAAGGTATAGAAATTAGAGGCCTAAGTAGCCAATAACCTAAGTCAGCAGAAATGAACTGAAATAAAGGACAATCATCAGTACAACGAAAGGTAAAGAATAGGCTCTATTTCTGAAAGGGGCTGAAACATTAGTTCAAGGTTTCAAAGGTTTAGAGAAAAATGAGCACAAAGTAATCAGCCATCTCAGAAACAGGTTGCATCTAAAGAATGAGAGGAATGGTACAGGGCTCACAGGTGCTGATTTAGTGAAAACTGCTAACATTTACTGAGTGCTTCCTGTGAGCCAGGCAAGGGACTAGTATCTCATTTCATCCTTCCAACAACACTTTTGAAGTAGAGACTCTAGTGATTCTCACTACACAGACAGGAGAGTAATGTTCAGAGGTTAAGTGAACCACCCAAGGTCACATAATAGTAAGTGGCAGAGCTGGGACTCTGGCTCCCGAGGCCATGCTCTTAACTACTACACTGTACTGCCACTCTGAAAATGTCACAGTAAACACCTAGCACAATTGCTCAGATGTAAAACAACAGGAAGAACATGAGAAAACAATCTTAGTGACAAAGACACAAACTAAAGACTCTCATCTCTACCTATCTTCCCAGGATCAGAGAGAATTCATCGAAGCTTGTGAGATTACGGGAGGAGAAAAGTCTAACTCTTACCAAGGCCCAACAAATCCATGACAGGTGCTGTGGATTTCGGGGAGCTTTTCCGAGGTAGCTGTGGATCTTCTTTTTTCTGTGGCTAAGGTGAAAATATGTTATAGAAAGAAATAAGCAGATGTTTTGAACCCTTTATTCCCCTCTCCACTGTAAAGCCACAGCTATTCTTGTTGTATGGTTGCTATTATTCGAGGAGAGTTACCAAAGAAATAAAATTCAGGAAGTGTCAGATAAAAGAATCAAGTCAGAAGGCACAAGTGCAAAAACCAAACCTAAAGTGAAAAACAAAGATATCATCTGTGCTTGTTTGGCTTTCTGAAGAAACAGACCTTTCTGAAACCAAGACAACCACAGATAAGGTGATCCAACAGAAGTAGCAGTTTTTGGTCCCAGGAAAAACCAAGAATAAAAATAGGTGTCTGATGGTACAAGAGCCAAGAGCCAACTAACCTCCCAGTGATTAGAAAACCTTTACTACCAAAAGGGAGATCAGTTTAAAGATTACCTTATTCACTCTGCCAATATCACGAGTTCTGCAGACCCTATTCTGCGGACAATGAAATTCAAAATGATAATGAAAAGACTCTCCCTTTAGCAAATAGTAAAAAGTCCTTTCTCCTAAGATTCTAAGCTCTTATATTAGGGATCTACTACCATAGCCACAGTATGTCCTATGGAAAGAGAAAGGTGTCTACTTCAATTGACAGAGCAAGAATATAAGAAGTGATTGTTTAAAATGGATTAATATGGCCTGACTTTTGGACTCTTCTTCACTGCAACAGGAAATGAGGTAGAGAAGGTCTAACAAGAGAAGGACTAGTATCTATTCAGAAAGTGTCACACAGCCTTGGCATTCTGCCATGGAACGTGCCTCTTGCTTAAATAGGATGGAGGCAGTTCCCAAGCTCCCATACGGCCCCAAAGAGAAGTGTTACGGAGCAGATTAGGCAACAATAAGCAATGGGAAAGAAGTGGAAATGGCAGCAGGAGACCTAATCTAAATGTGGAACCCTTTAGCCCCAAGTGCAATGGTACAATACGCTATCAACCCCATCCAACCCCACCACACACATAGACACCTGAGGCCATCCACACGGTGCCAATACTTTTCCCACTTACCATTTTCACTTTCTCAAAAACAACGGGTTCCATTTTCTTCTCTGGTGCTGGTTCACTCCCTCTTTTCCATTTGTCATCTTTTTCTTTCTGTAAAGATTTCACAAACAAGACAAAGAATACAGACCCAATGGTGACTGAGTCTGACACATTTTCATTCCAAATATCTAAAAAGGATACAAAAAATCCCTACTGAATCTGAGGCAGTGGTATGACAGCGTGGGGGTTTCTAGGTATGGGGCATGAGAGCTGGCCTCGCCCACGGTGGTCTCAATGCTCTAAGAGACATCCTTCAAATACCTTGAGCACCTGCCCTTCTTGGTTTGTCTTATGACTCTTGAAATGTGCAGTTTAGGCTATCTACAGAGGATGACACATTTCACCAGTTTGCTGCCCCGTTTTTACTCAAGGTGAAGCTGCTCATGGTTTGAAGGGTCCTCCCTCACCTTGTTTTATACCAGTGAGTAAGTTCCTGTTCATCTAACTCCCCATATATCCTTAGTGATTTTATAAATTCAATCATAAGTTCTCTCATCTCTTTTTTTTAAATCAGAAAGTAGGGGGTTCCCTGGTGTTGTAGTAGCTAAGTCTTCGGCGCTCTCAATGCTGCGGCCTGGGTTTGAGTCCCAGCCAGGGAACCTACCCCAAAAAACAAAACAAAAACAACTTAAAATCAGAAAGTAAACTATAATTTCAAGCTTAAAGATGAGAAAAATTAAAATCAAGGCAATAAGGCAAAAAAGGAGTAAAAGGATTAAAGTATCCCTCTTAGGGTTGCCTGTATACAACCAAAAAGTACATCAAGAATAAAATATTAGAAAGTCTCGCTCAGTTTTTGTTACTTTTGGGGGCAGTTTCATAATACTCTCACAAATTATGTTATTGGTCACATTTTTAAGATCAAACATCTAAATGTAAAACAGAGCCACAAAGTACACTCAAGAACACAGGGATATGGAAGGAAGAATATGGCATACATATGAAAATGTTCAAGCCTGCTAATGATCAAAAGATGCAATTTAAAATGCTTTTGAGTGGGGGGGGGATCTTAATACCTAATGTTGGTAGAGATAAAGTAAAACTAGTACTCTTATACAATACTGAGAAAGCAGTATAAAATAATAGGACAACTCCTGGAAAGTATAGCGGCAAAAGTATGAAAGACAAATACTGAAATCCTTTGACTAGATAATACCATATATTGTAATATATCTTAAGAAAATAATATAAAATATAGAAAACATTATATGCACCAAGAAATTCACCCCAGAGTTATTTATGCCAAAGAAACACTTAAATCACAACCTTTATGACAGAGATGGAGAATGGTAAAATAAATTTTGATCTAGCTACTTACTGAATGATGATGTAACAATTAAAAATTATGAAAACTATCTAAGTAAATAAAATGACATGCTATGTTAAGTTGAATGAAAGTAGGAGATATTCTCTATATCTGTATTACAACTGTGCCTCCAAAAAGTAATTACACCGAAAAAAAGAGAACATACCAAGATGATAATCATTACTAAAGACAAGAGTAGCCATGGATTTTCCATTTTAATTTTCATATTTTCTGTAAAATGATATTATAATCCCAAAGATGTGGCTATGTCTGTCTCATACATAATATAACACATTAATATGGAACACTTTATGTTCTTGAAGCTAAAAATGTTTTAACTGTAGGGCCTCGCATCTGGGTGGGTGCGGGGCCAGCGCAAAAAAAAAAAAAAAGAAAAAGAAAAAAATGTTTTATCTGTATATTAAAAAAGAATACTGTTTAAATAACAAAGCTAGTTTCTTTTCAATTTGATAATAAATGCCTTTACTTAGCAAATGTTAATTCTTGGCAAGTAAATATTCACAAGGATATTTTTTAAAATCTAAGCACATCAAATTAAAAAAAAACTGAAATAGCCTTTTGGAAAATAGAAGGTATTTCCTTCCTAAATTAAAACATCCAGTGAGTGAAGCAGGCTGTTTTCATGGGTATAGTACACAAGCAACATAATTATAAACCAACACTATCTTCATACAGCAACACTGCCCATCTCCCCCATTTTCGTAATTACTGCAGATAACCCTTTTCTGATCTCAACTAATTTCGTATCTGCAGGTACAATGAACAGAGCTAGGCAGACAGACAATAGTTTTCCACAATTAAAAGGAAATTTAAGTGTCTGGGTTTCAAACCCTTTTTGATGCTGCCATCCAAGCTGTAGCTATACACTTAAGTTAATCTTTCTTGGAACAGTTACGATAGCTTCCAGGTCCCTTTGCTGGATGACTATGAGGTAAGAGTCCTTCATGCTAAGTTGAGAAGGAATTATCTTTACCTAACTACGTGTATTACCTTGCACTTACTTGCATGTATTGAAATTCATCTACCAGTTAACACATTTTTGCATAACCTCAAAAGATGAATTTGGAGCTGATTCCAATTAGCTTGATATTAAATTTCCTGGAAGGGCTTAGAGCCCCATGTAAACTTAGTGATTTCACTGGCTAGTACATCCTCCATTAAAATAAACAGAAAATAGATAGATAGATAGATAGATAGACAGACAGACAGGCAGGATCTGCACTAGAACTGGAGAATCCCATACTCTCTATACTTCTATGGCTCAAAAAATAATCAATTAATTATTCCTAAGCAAATTTACTGTAGAATCTTGTCAAAGCCTTTTTAAAGGTCTAAACAGTTATATTTATTGGTTCTCCTTTAGCTGTCAGTAGTTAGGCTTATATTCTTCTTCCAGAGACCATGTCACATTTCCTCCTGTGCATTATGCTTGTCCTAGTTATCATACATTGTATAATATTTCAGATTCTAACCTCATACTTAGGATGGAAAGTGTACTTGGCAATTGGTAGTCCATCTTCTTCTAAAACCCTTTGCAGGAATTAAGAATGTCATTGGCAATCTGTCCCTCGACACACAGGAAATGTACACTGTTCAATCTGAAGGAAACTCTGGTGATTTAATTACACCTAATTTTGTTGACTTCATTTACAGAAAAAAAAATTCATGTATGTATATATGTGTATATACAAGGGCTGTCCAGAAAGTATCCAGCCATGCAATATGAAAAAGAGAGGCATTTATGGCTGGATTTTTCTAGACAGCCCTCCCACACATACACTCATACATACACACAAATACATTATTCTATTTGATCTTATATGCCCAATATATCCACTTGAAGAAATAATTTCAAACTAACATCCAAATACAGATCGAGGCAAAGAATTCACTGATGGTTTGCCCTCTCCGTTCCTAAGGCCAAAGTTTGCTCTCCGTGATATGTCACTGCCTTGACTCAATAACTGGCTTTTTTCTACTTCTGTATTTTATAAATGATAGTTTTTGAGTATGTTGTTAACTGTTCTTCAGATTTTTCCCTAGCCTGATAAATAAGCAAATTACTATTACGAACAAAACTTGAAAGATTTACAACCAACCCTAAAGGCATTGATGTCCAGACTTCGGTCCATGTATTTCTTCTTCTCGTATTTATCGCGAATAAATCCCTCAACAGCTCTGCAAAAAGCTTATTAAGGATAAATTGAACAAATCTTTCCCACAATATGATATAAAAGGTCAGTGTGACTATAAAAGGCCAATTTGTATCCCACAGAACCTTGTTCTCCTCTCTCCCTCCTTCCTGGTCTCCCCATATAGCACTTGTCACTTCACATGCAACTTCCTTGACCAAAACCTTGAAATGTCTCCTTCACAGTTATTGCAGGGACTCCTATTTCCTCTGATTTTCCTTCAGAGTAATGATAGCAACAAATGGGATTAATGTCCATATTGACATCAGAGGAGCCTGTGGTGGTTCTAGAATACAGCAATCAATTATCTATTTAAAGCCCTTAGGTCAATGGCCTTAAACAAAGGCAATGAGTACCCCTTAAAAGTATAAACTCTTGTACCCCACTACCAGATTTTGACTAGTGGGTTTTCTACAGGGCCCCAAATCTGCATTCGAACAGGTTCTAGCTGCACCAACCAAAAAGCAAACTCTAACAAGGTGGTCAACAAACCACGTTGTGTGAAGCACTGCCTTTAGGGGGTTTGGTTTTGTGAGCTGGGTGCTATTTCATGTTGAGGGGATGGGGGAAGAACATTATTAACTGGTCAACAACAGTTAATTTTTTCACAAAGGACATAAAAAGACATTAAAAAATGAATGGCAGTTTTCTTGATTCAACATAACACAGCAAACTATTTTTATCAAACAATAGTTTCAGAGATCAAAACCACCGAAGATGTCACTTTTTGTTAGAATTCACAGTGAACCACTGCAGTCTTAATTCCTAAATGAATCTTCCCCATGTGACATCACCACTCTGACACAGAAAGTATAAATGCCTTTTGTATGTCTTGGTTGCAGGAGAAAGGGAAAGCAAGGCTTTGACTGATCTACATAGATTAGATCTGACTTTGCCCAGTGAGATCATAGGTCTTGGGTCTTGTGTGACTCTCCCCAAAGCACCAAAATACCACTCAGACTTCTAAGTTGCTCCAGAAAAGATACGGGTCTATTTGAGGTCGCCGAAAGGTCTCAGGAAGGTAGGCTTCATAAAGTCGGTTTGCCTTTCCATTCCCCATCTCTTGCATGCACTGCAGTCAAAGAGGTATGGAAACATGGACTGTCAGAACAGGAAAGAACTGAAAAACTTCCCACCCAATGGCAGCATTTTACAATTGAAGAACCAACCTAGAGTAAGGCAGAACCAAGATTTAAACCTGTGTATTCTGATTTCCAATCCATGATTCTCTCTACTCTACTCCTAAACATTTCCTACCCCTCCATGAATTCCTTTTACTGAAAGATATGTCTGACAAGATACAGAGTTTATACTATTAATTAACCTATTCAGCTTTAGTACCAATAAGTGTTTCTCACACTAGGATTTTGAAATAGACTCCTTAACACTTCAGGGATAAATCCCAATATCTTTTTAAATCTTCAAATTCTCAAATACCTCCACGGCATGTAATTTCCCTCAAAGAGATGGTAAGGTGCAACTGAAAACGATAACTAACTTCAATGAATCCATAAAAACAGTCTAAAGTATTTCTAAAACCATGTCCTTGTTAAGAATAACCTCTTATTTCCATCACCAGCTTTAGCAACTGGTTTTCTTAGGAGCCACTCTTCCCCTTCCTTCACCTCAATTTTTTAAAATTACTTTAAAAAGTTTCAATGTAGGGAGAGAACAGAGAACAACGAAGTCATATCAAGGTGCGTATCTTAGGCCAGCTGGACTCACCAATTTAAGTGTCTCATTCCCAGCCCACCAACTTAATAGCAAGCAAGATTCACATATGCATGTTAGCAATAAACTACTGTAAATCTATGAGCTAGAGGAGTTTTTTTTTGTTTGTTTTTAGAGAATATCTGTAAATGCCAAGGGTCTGTAAATGCCAAGGGTCTTAGAAAATAATCCAAAGATCCTCCTTTACACTTTCCTGGATCCATGGGGTTCTAGACCACAGATCATTTATGTTTTAAAAGTAGGTAAAATATAGGTAGAATAATCTGTATTTTAAATAGAAAGGTGAAAATTTTCTCTATTAAGGTATGAGAATTTGACGTGTTTGACAACTAAACTTTCCTTTACCTTCACCTTTGTGCCCAGTGTGACATTCATCTTTAACTACTTTAACATGGAAATATGGGAGCAGCTGACTCATTCTTGGGTTGTGTTAAGTACCTGAATCTGTTCTTGAGTCCATTGGTCGAGGTTAACTGATTTTACCCTGGATATGTGCACCCCCAGATTCCTGTGGATTCCAGCACATCGAATGCAGATGAACACACCAATGTTCCAGGAGGCCCATCGTGGCCCTGTGAAGGTTAGGAACAGGGCAGTATAGTACAGATTAAAACAACATTCAAGGCCCAAACTGTAGTATTTACATTATCAAACATTTCTGCGAGAACATTTCAGTGAAAGAACTGTTACCACAATCGCCTTTTTATTAGTTTTGTTCATTCGTCCATACATCACCTTTGTAAAATTGCTTTTAATTTTTTAAGTGTACAATAAAGTAATTTTTAGTGTATTCACACAGTTGTGCAACCATCACCACTATCTAATTCCAGAACATTTTCATCACTCCCCCAAAATATCTCAAACCCGTCAGCAGGTACTCCCCCATTTCCTCCCAACTCCTCCCCCCGACCATCTCCAGCCCCTGGCAACCATAAATCTAATTTTTGTCTCCACAGATTTACCAATTCTAGATATTGCATTTAAATGGAATTATACAATATTTGGGCATTTGTGTATGCAGCAGCTTTATACAGTGTCTGATGATATGAGTGCTCAAGTGTATGTTATAATACTGTTACTTATACAAAGAAAAATCCCAGGACAACAGTGGAAAGTTCTATCACATTCTATTTAGTATCTTACATGAATATCCCTCTCTCAAGAAACTTTTCAATGGTAGTGAAACCTAGATTCACTTTACCTACTAGGAAACAAGATATAGACATGCCATGTCACCCCAAGGCTCAACCTGAAATGTAAAACTTTGTCTATCCTCCCCTCCCTATGAGGCTTATAAAATATGCATCCAAATTAACTTAATAGGATTCTTCCCCCTTGTGTTGATGTCCCTACTTTTCCCTACTACAGAATCATCTGGATTCAAGATTGTCAAATAATAAAAAGATAAATCTCAGGTATGTATTTTAATAAAAACCTATTACATAATCTCCTATCCCCTGCCAACTTTGCTCACTCTAATAATCACTCTGGAAAATTATAAAACTCCTCTTCATAAATTTTATACAGGAAAAAATGCAACCTACTTTTATGACAAGTGCCAAAGACTTGCTGAAAAATCACTAATATTTCCTTCTCCATCATTCCACTAGGCAGAAATTTACCACATAAAGTAAGCAAGATATAAAAGTTAGGCGTTACGATAAAGAGGTTAGAAGACACAAACTGATTTTCTACAGAGATAAACAGGAACTGCGTTGGGAACAACTAAGGGCACAAAAGTTCAGTCCTGTTGGACACAGACAACTATTTGGTTGATTTGCAGGTTTCGACAGCAGTTTTAATGAAGGAATGCTAGAATAGTGTGGCAGATTATTCTTAGAAATTTGAATTCACAATTATTATAAATAAGAACGCAATTTTTTGACCAAGACATCACTCAAATACTATGGCAAATACTACAAATACAGAAGGCTCAAATCCTCCTTATAACCACCAGGTGGTGATCTCTGCCTGAAATTTTATCCCAATACCTTATTATTATCTTAATAAGCTCAGATTTATCTTCTAAAAAGTCCTTCATCCCTTCAGATTTGCACAGTAGGCCTGCCATGTAGTTAATAAACCTACAAATGATGTATATACTTCTTTCGGTGGCAGGTAGTTACATAAACACAAAGGAAAACCTAAAGAGATGTGAATGTGTATGTCTATTTTAGGTTACAGTTTTCATAAAGGAACTCAAATAAGATCTAAGTTATACAGGATTAAAAATGGGACCAGGGAGTTCCCTGGTGGTGTAGTGGCTTAAGGCTTCGGCGCTGGTGCTGTCAGCGCTACGGCCTGGATTCGATTCCCGGCCAGGGAACTACCCACATACAAAAAAAAAAAAAAAGAAAGAAAAAGGGACCAAAAGTTACTATCTCATGTTTCTTCACCATTTTCCCTTTGCTCTAGATTCTAGAACTCATAAGATAGTTAAAATATATTTGTTTGCTAACAAAACCAGAAGCCAAAATCACTAATTTAAAATCAGCTGTGGGGAGTTCCCTGATGGTGTAGTGGCTTAAGGCTTCGGCGCTGGCGCTGTCAGCGCTGCGGCCTGGGTTCGATTCCCAGCCAGGGAGCTACCCACATACCAAAAAGCAAAAACAAACAAACAAACAAACAAAAAAACAAATAAAATCAGCTGTGGAGCAAAGGGAATACAGTCAATAACATTAGAATAACTATGTGTGGTGTCAAGTGGGTGCTAGACTCATCAGGGAGATCACTTTGTAAGTCATAGGAATATCTAACCACTATACTGTACACATGAAGCTAACATAATATTGTATGTCAACTATAACTGAAAATTTTAAAAATAATTTTTTTAAAGAGGTTTTTAAAAAGTTAGTTGTGGAACATTATGCTGTTTGCTTCTTGGCCATCAGGCTAGAGAAAGTGATTTCCAATCATCTAAGGCACTATCACAACTGTGGAATTTCTCACAATCAAAACCCTTTGCCGGGAGTTCCCTGATGGTGTAGTGGCTTAAGGCTTCGGCGCTGGCGCTGTCAGCGCTGCGGCCTGGGTTCGATTCCCAGTCAGGGAGCTACCCACATACCAAAAAGCAAAAAAAAAAAAAAAACAAAAAAAAACAAAAAAAAAACCCTTTGCCTCTGAGGAATACGAGGGTCAGACCTGATGCTCTGGAGCTACTAACAAGGCCCCATTCCCACATCCCTCCATCCTTTTCCCAATGAAATAGTGACAGTTCTATCCCAGACACTCAGCCTCCTTTAGTTTTAAGTCACTAGATTTATTAGTCAACAGCTGCATGCTCCATAAAAGATTCTGAAACTAGAGAAAAGGAGAACACAAGAGACAGAAGTTACATGGTTGAAAATGTGGGAAAATGGTGTCATTGTTAAAAGCAGTCTTTGCAGCCAGAAAAAACAATTTACGTTTCTATGTTAGCTCCATCAATCATTAGCTGTGTGACCCTCAGAGAGATACTTAAACTTCCTAAGTCTCAGTTTCCTCATTTATAAAATGTGTATAATATCTACCTCATGGTACTTAGAATGTAGAGGGATACTATTAATAATAAAAGAGAGCTACATATAAAAACATAATAGAGAATGAAATTTCCAGAATCTATTTACAATTCATCTTCTTCATTGATAAGGGCTGGTTAACTCATTTTTATGTATATACCAACACCATGCAACAACTAGAGAATGCTTCTTTTTAGGCAGGAATGAGTTCCAGTCAAGTGTCAGAACCAAAGTTGACTAAATATCAGAAAGAAGAAATTTATTCTAGATCTAATTTCAGTCTTCCAGAAAACATAAAATTGTAAGCAGTTTCCCGTATCTCCCTCAAAATATTCCTTGAAAATGCACTATCTAAGCTCCCACCTGTTCTCCTTCTCTGCTACACACCCCCACCCTGCCCTTGTGCCCACACTTGCCTCCACTGCACATACGAAGGAGGGCCCAAAGCTGTCAACCTGACATGCTTGAATTCCATAGTATGTGGAATTGCTGCTACAAGTCCAGGCTATTTAAATCTGGTGGTACACTTGCAACTATAAATTAATTGTTCAATACACATTGGTCTCAGCAGCCAAGAAGAAAACACAAGAGACACCATTTTGAAGTTGAAAATGGAAGGAGACTCTGAGAGGCACTATTCTGAACAATTCTAAAAGCCAAGAGGACACATAGGCAATATAAATTGGTAGTGATGAGCACAACACAAGAATAAGGTCATGGCTAAGCGAACATATTCAATAGGAGCCTATGAGCAGGCTTGGGAAGCATGAAGCAATATTAAAAGTAACATGTAGTCACTCTGCAATAAGGAATCGGTGAAAATGAAGAAAGTACATGGATGTGGTTAATGAGTCAAGAAATCAACTATAGTAAACCCAGCCCAGTACAGGGGAAATCTAGGCTTACACTGACAAGTTGCACACATTTTGGTAAGTCTCTCTAGGGCTTATGGCTCCAATCGTAAAACAGAAAGCATGTAAGTAGTATCCAATTTACAGTCAAATTCTGAACAGCTTCTACTGTCCCATAACTATGAGTAACTCGTGCTGCTCTGCTGCCAATTTTCTTTGCTGCTGAAACTTCCCCTACCACCAGAGCTGCCAGGCTTACACGGGTGATGGGCTTGAGAAGACATCAGAGAGAACTAGTTACAGATAGAGCTTGAAGCTACTAATGCAATAATTACAGCTCGTTGGGCTCTAACCTATGGCGTACCGAACAAATAAATGTTGAGGGGAAAAAACTGACAACTCGATGGCTGTCGCTACATAGACTTGCTGGCATCTTGGAGCTGCTGAAAAGCTCTTTAGCAGAAGGGTCAAGAAAGGGAGAGACAATCTCTTCCATCTTACATCCAAGCCCTGTTGTTGAATCTACCTTGGAAACTTTCCCAGAATCTATCCATCTCCACCTAGACCTTGTCACCTCTCACCTCTAAGCATTCATTCTTTTAACATTATTTATTGAGTATCTACTATGTGCCAAGAACTCTGCTTGCTAGGAACTAGGGATACAAAGGCAAAGACAATAAAGATGACATTCTTGATTCAAAAAGCTCATGGACTAACAATTGGACTCCAGGCTTCCACCAGAATAATCTTTCTAAAACACAAATCCGTACAGATCAGGCCCCCAAATATAAACCTTTCATGTAGTCTTATTGAGAGGGATGAAAATGTAAAGTAGTGCAAATTTTTCTGAATGGCATGTTACAAACAGCTCTCAATCTCTTGCCACAAAACCTGCTCTTCCTCCATTTTTCTCCAGCTTAGTCAATTATACCTCCAACGAATCAAATATATCAGTCAGAAATTTATACATCATGTTTGATACCTCTCTCCTTCAACCCTCATATCCATCTATAACACAACTAAGACAAAAATCTCTCTCAAATCAGCACACCTCTCTTCTCCATCTGCAACACTATTTCTCTAATCCCAACTCAGCAGATCTCCTGGACTAGTACAATAACTTTCTAATGTCTCTTCCCTTTACTTTTACAGTTCCTTCTACTCCAATCCCAAACCAAAATCATTCTCACAAAACAGTCAGTTTGAGGTCTTAAAAATGCAAATATGACCTTGTCATTCATCTGCTTAAAACCCTTCTGTGAAAGGATTCCTTCTATCATTGTTGGATTAAAAAATAAAATCCTTAACATGGTCTCCAAGGTCTTAACATGATCTGGCCCATGCCTACTTCCCCAGCCTCTCAACTCTGATGATACCAGCCTTCTTTCATTTCCTCAAAGCACCAACATATTCTTTACTTAGGGCTTTTGGCCTTTGTACATGCTGTTCCCACTACCTAAAAAGCTCTTTCCCAACCACCATCCACCACTTGGAGCCTGGTCAGCTCCTATATATATATCACAAAGGTCTCAGCTGAAGTTTCTTCTGAAAAGGAGGCTTTCTTATGTGCCCCCTGCCAAGTAGACCAAATTATAATCTCTCTTTCATCTTTACATTTTATTATGGAGAATTTCAAACACACAAAAGCAGAGCATAATAAACCATCAGTTTTAACAATTATCAACCTCAGGCCAATCTTGTTTCAACTATACTTTCATCCACTTTCTCTTACCTGCAACCTTAGCTAATTTTGAAACAAAAAAAAATTTTTTTGAAACAAATCCCAAATATCACACCATTTCTTCTGTATATACTTTAGTATGTATCTCTAAATAAGAACTTTTTAAAGATTATAACCTTTTATTTACCCTTAAATTTTTCTAAGTCATACCACATGTTGTCATATATTTGTCTGATTGTTTAATATGTCTTTTTCACTAAGCTGTAAGTGTCACAGAGCAGACAGCAGATCTGTGATGTTCACTGTCATATTCCCAGGTCACAGCACAGTTCCCCACACACAGCAGTGAGGCAAAATTGGCTTAAAAATTAAGTAAGTAAATTCTTTGACTCCTTCCTCCTACCACTTGTAAGAATTCATCAGGGAACCAACAGGTCAAGTATTCAAAGCAATATATCAGGAATGTTCATTAATGTATTAAGAATGTTCTAATAAAAATTAGAAACATCAACAGATTACACATAAAGGCATTATGGTATCACTATACAATAGAGGCAATATTTTGTAGCTCTACTTAATACAGTAGTATCTCCACGTTAACTTGTTGGAAATACAAATTCCTGGGCTCTACTCCAGACTTACTGAGATAGAAACTCTAGGGGTGAGACACCTCCCTACGCACATCCTCCTGCACACAGCCCCCTACACACCTCCCCATGCACAGCCCCCTACACACCTCCCCACGCACATCCTCCCAATTAAAAAAAAAAAAAAGAAACTCTAGGGGTGAGATCCAGCAATCTGTGTTTTAAAAAGTTCTCAGGTAATTTAGAAGGAAGGAAGGTCAGTCTCCATGTTATATTAATTTTAAAACAGTATACACAGAACAACTCCATTTTTGTTTAAGAATGTGAATAAATGTATATGTATGCACAGAAAAAATATCTAGAATGATACATGTAAAATATTAAAAGCTATTATTTCTGGGTAGTGGGGTTATGGAATAATCTATTTTCTATATTTTTATACACTCTCTGAATTGTTTGCAATGAAATTGTATTATTTTTATAATGAGAGAAAAAAGTAAAGGTATTTTCAAAACAAAACACCACCAATGTCCATAGCTCCTTACCGGCTGAGGGATAAGCTGAAACTCCTTAATATTATACATAGAGCCCTTTAAGGGCCTCTGCTTTACACATGCTGAGCAAGTAATCATTTTGAAATATGCCATACACTCATACCACTTTGCCTATACCGTTCTTCCCACCTGGAATGACTTTCTCATTACTTGCTTGACAAACTTCACAATCTAGTCCGCTGTCACCTCTTCTGTGAGGCCCTCCAATGGAATAAATCTTGACTTTTTCTATGGCTAATAGTCCACTATATGCTTTGTTCTACTAATACTTTTTTTTTTTTTTTTTTTTTTTGGTATGTGGGTAGTTCCCTAGCTGGGAATCGAACCCAGGCCATAGTGTTGACAGCGCCAGCGCCAAAACCTTAAGCCACTACACCACCAGGGAACTCCTGCTCTACTAATACGTAATATCTTATTATAGTTAGTTACTTACAGGTGTCTCTTGCCCTGAATAGACTGTAAGTTCTAGTAGGCAAGGACAATGCCCTTTCATCATTTATCCCAAACAATGCTAGCAAATAATATATACAAAATAAATATTTGTTAAATGAGTTCAATTAAGTACAATAAAAGTATATAATTTTTTCCTGTTTTGGAAAATGAAGGGAGAAGTTTTCAAATACCTTAAAGGTGAAACTATCACACAGAAAAGACATTAGGTTATTCTAGTGAGGCTCCCAAGGCAGAACCAGTATCAATGGGTGGCAGTTGATTTTAGCACACTGTGGGGAACAATTATTTAACAATTAAGGTTGCATGAAGACAAATGCAGCATAACCAGAACTAAAAGAAGCCCAGTAAGCGCAGGTGTTCAGGCAGAAGCTGGCTATCAACCCTCAGGGATGGCAGAAAATTGATCCCTGTACAGTGGGCGGGCAAACCATGAGCCCTAAGGTCTGTTCCTTCTATTACTGCAGTTCTCCTAGTTGATTTGTAGGTGAGTTTTAGGTATTTTCCTGATTGACATTCAGTGGTTTTGAAAAATCAATTTATGAAATGTTAGGTCTTGATGAACCTAAAAAACTGAATAAAAAAACAAAACAACCTTGCTAACAGATGTCACCCCAATAAGTCTAACAATAAAAATGAATTAAAAAAAAAAAAAGAATAAAGTTTAGAGATACACTTACTCTAAAAAAAACAAAAACAAAAACAAAACAAAACAAAACAAAACCTGAATCAAATTCAGTTCATGGAGCCTGTGATTGGCACTGAGAACTGGTTTAAATGTGATAGATACATAAAGAAGAACCTAAATCAACAATCTCTGATTTGAAAGCAGAGGTTAATTCTCTTTGACTTAGCCTGTCATTAACTCTAACATGAAAATTAGAAGTCAAAGTGAAGAAAAAGCAGTATTTGTTTTAAGAACAATTCTAATGCCAGTAACCTCATTTCCACTCAGTTCCCTCTACCCTGATTCATTACAAGGCATACACAGAAACACCCGTGCTATCTTGGAGAAACTGCATAGGGCTTAGAGGTATGTTTACCAGCCTATTTTCATCTATACAAAAGAAAATTCACCTAGTGCCCTACTCCAAAAATAACAATAAACAATAACCTTGAACTTCTGTAAGTACAAACATTTTAAGGAACCATGAGACCAAAATAAGGACTTACTCAACATTTGCTCTCGAAATGCTTGGCAGGAGAACTCCCTTTCCATCCGGTCCATCTTGCAAGAATGTTGTTTCCTTTTGTCAAAAAAGAGACACTGTCCACAAACACTGACTGAACTTTAAGAACATATAATGAAACTTTGCAGAAAATTAATCAAGGAGGGAATTTACTGCTTAGAATAAAGAAGAAACTTCCTAAAGTGTACAAAAACATCAGCAGTATACACCAGAAGTGCCATTTCTAAGGAAAGATGGCCAAAGACCTTAAAAGAAAATTGGAAAGAAACACTACCTCCTATCAAAGATGAATTATTTATGCCCCGTGAGAAATAAAGCTTAACAAAGATGACTGGCATCTCTGTGGACTGAGAGAAAACTCACTGAGCTAAGAAAATGGTGACAGCAGACAAAAACTGGCTAAAACAGAGTTTACATTCCAGCTTTCCCCAAGGGGCTCCTCTGCCCTTGCTGTTCAACAAGCAGACACCAGGGTCAATGAGTCCCTCTTCTTCAGGTTCCCAGGGAAGGAGGAGGGTGAGGGCTGAGGGACCCAGGGTCACAATCAGGTTTAATTAAGCTTCCACAGCAGCAGCCCCCCTGAACATCCATAACCACAGGAAAACATCTGCCTATGTTTTCTCTCTTTAAAATTTTTTATTTATCTATTTGTAGTTAATGGCTATTATTTCACTGATGCTACATTTGCTCTTATAATTCCTAATTTAATATAATGCTTAGGAGCATACTAGTTCCAATTCATTGGCTGCTCTAGAATTAGACGGTGTAACTTTGTACTTTGATTGAAATAAAAAGATCCACTATTACTTAAACCATTTATTGAAGTCTGACATTGCCAACTGGAGGCATTTGAAACAATATAGGGAATGTAATGAGCTGTTATTAAAAATCTATAAAAGTAGCTTAGTATCTATCTCAATAAATTTTGATTTTTTTAAATGCAAAATAAGTGAAAACTAAACAGCAACAACAATCCTATCTAAACTTAGTCATATTTTTATTAGTTTAGCCCTAAATTCATAGATTAACATAGGGGAATTGACATCTTGCAATTACTTGTTTCTTGTTGAGTAAATGCTCCCACAAGACCAGTAGAAAAATTATGGTACATTCTGCTGGATCTCCAAGGGGAAGCCCCACTCTTTCTGGAGAATCTCGAGTTCTGCCTGGAGGATGATGTCTCTTATTATACCTGTGACCTCAGGAAGGGGCCTGGATACTTATCTACCCAGAACTGAGTAAAAGAGCCCTAAGTGAGCAGCAGCACAAGAAGGCTAGTTTGGCTTTCACCTCTAGGTCAAGTTCTCTAAAGAGTAAATCCTGGGAAGTGGGTCCTTAGATAGCACCTCACACATGGAGGGGGGGCCTCATGGTGAGAAAAAAGAAATCAAGCAAGGTAATTAAGAATCTACATCGGTCCTATAAAGCTAAGGCACAACGAGCTCAGGATTGTGAAGTGAAATAGGGACTAGGAACAAGCCAAGGCAGGATCAGCAGTGACGCCGTAAAAGGGTGACTCCTTTTTAGTTTCCTGTTATTTTACGATAAATAACCTTTTTTGTTCTCCCTTTGTATCAAAGCTTTACACAGTCTTAACAGGGCTAAGGGGAAACAATCAACCGAAGCGATTTGTGTCTATAAGTGAAGCAGAGCTTTAGAGCAGAGGCAGCAATGCAATGAAAGCATCAATGATCCAGAAGAAGCAACCTAAAGTGGAAGGGAGAAGCAGCGCACACGGGGGCCACCTGGGCAACTTTTCACCTCTACCTGTGGATGCTCCTTCCTGAATTCCTATTTTGGAAGGTCTCCCATTTTGACCGATAAGGAAAACTGGATTATTTACAACTTCTGGGATCAACTTAAGATCTCTCACAAATAGCTTTCCAGGGGCTATTACTTTTTATTTGCAAAACATCATTTTGTGAAAATCTTGCTCCATCCACTTTCTCCATCAAGACTTTCCTTCTTCCTATTCTGACTTCCACAGCACTCTGCTGTTCTCCCGTGGCATTCATCTGTTATTGTTCTGCTGCTGGCTTTTATTTTTGTTTTTGTTTATTTTTGTGAGCTCCTTTAGGAGACAAGAGCCTGATTTAGTAAACTTAAAATATAACAAAACCTAGTGTGAGTATTTTTCTTGTATGGGCTTCAGGTTTGAGTTGCTTATTACTTAGAAAAATCATACAAAGGTAATTGATATACCTTACTCAAAAAGTTGGAGGAAAGGGTGTCCTTAATGTTCTGTCTCCAGTTAGCCTGTGATATTTTGGCTCTAGCCAATTTCTTCTGCACAAAGATCCAGTTTAAAGTGTTTAAAGAGTGGCGGTTGAGACATGGCTTATGTGAAATGGGGAAAGAGGAAATACAAAATAGCTGCTTTCACTGGGGGGCAGGAAGGAGATTATTTCATTAGAAACTAAACAGCAAGACTATCTCGGTCTCAAACAATTGTTAGGGTTAAAGGTTCCATGTGGCCAATTACCCCAGCAAAGACTCAGCTGGACTGGAACCCAGAGCTTGGCAGGACCAAGGGACAAACTGACACAGGCTCAAGTGTCAGCTTCATCATGGTTTTGAGGTCCCAGAACATCCCAACAAGAATGTCCACAGAAAACAGTCTACCCCATCAGCAAACAGCATCATTCTGCACCCAACCCAGTCAAGAATGTGGGTTTAAAAGACATGAAGATGGCACTGGGGCAATGAGAAGTTATCCAACCTAAAACTGACATTTTTTTTTTTTATGTGGGTAAGTTCTCTGGCTGGGAATCGAACCCAGGCCGCAGTGCTGACAGCGCCAAAGCCTTAGCCACTATACCACCAGGGAACTCCCTAAAACTGACATTTTATAGCAAATGTAACAAGTATAAAACTTAGACCTCATAGTGCTAATACTGTTCAGTCACTACCTCAATGGCTAACAGCAGGCTGGGGAGAGGACTGCTGAGCTAACAGCTAGGCAATTGTTCCAAAGCCTCTCAGGTGGACCTGATATTTCAAAACTGGACATTATAATTGAAATAACTTCCCATCTCTCGTGACCTCACAGGTGCTAAACGGATTCACTAGAAGTCACTTTCTTCACTCTCTGGGGACATTTAGTTCTCTACATTTTTAACATTACTTCAAGTTAAAACCTTAACTTCCTCTTTGCAACAACCAGCATCTACTCCGGGAAAAAGAATACTGAAGATGCAAAGTGGGTGTGCGTACCTTTAGAAGAAGCTACTAAAGAAGGGCGATATGGCCACTAACCAACAAGACGTCATCCTCCAACCCCAGGGTAGGTGATAAGCAGAAGAGGAACCATATGAAAATGCATATTAAAAATAGCCCACCCTGAAACAGTACCACTCTCTTCCCTCTACAGCAGTGGTTTTCAACTGAAGCAATTTTCCCAAGGGGCAATGTCAATGTCTGGAGATATTTTTAGTTGTTACAGCTGGCAGAAGGAGTGGGGTGCTTGGGGTGCTTGGGGTGCTAGTGGCATCTAATGGGCAGAGACCAGGGATGCCACTAAACCTCCTGCAATGCACAGGACAGCCCTTACAACAAAGAAGTATCCAAAATGTCAAGAGTGCTGAGGTTGAGAAACCCTGCTCTCTACAGGAACCATTTTTAAGACATTTAGTTTGGAACATGTGAGAGGTAAGAATAAACCAATTCTGTGGAAAAGCTTCTTCTCTTGTTCTGTAACAATTTTGAGTACAGAATTCCAAAACTGGACAGAAACTTAAGGATTATGCAGTTCAAGCACAGTTGGAGAAACTGAGGCCCAAAGAGGTCAGATCATTTACCTAAGTTCATAGAAGAAATCATCAGCTGAACTGGGATTAGAATTATCTTTATATACTCGCAATGTGCATGATACATAGTAGATGCTCAACCATTGTCACTAAATTGATATCCTGTTCTCTAGGTGTTCTTTTCTATTATAAGTACAACTCACTCTTTGCCTCTGGGAAGCCCAACACGAGACTATGTGTGAGGGCCACTTCCCATCGACATTCTTCTTCCTCAAAGGAAGCCCAGAAGTGAAGAGCATAACACATAACACACTACAGCTCAAGAACAAGTGGCCAGGAGAAAAAATGATGCTTAGCTAGTAAGCACAAGGACGCTCCCGCCTCCTCAGCCCCCAAAAGGGAAGCTCGTGCCTTTCACCCAGGCAGAGGCTTTACAACAAACGGACCCTTGTGCAAGACTATGGACCTGTGGACTTTCCTCCACAATGGTGTGCAGCAGCTTTCCTAACACACCAGAGGAGCCCCAACCAATGGCAAACAGACCAGAAATCAGTGCCAGGTTAGCCTAATCACAGCCATATCCAAACAAGCTAGAGAACTTCCATTTCTAAACAAACAGAACAGAAATGAATTCTGGGATCAAAGTACAGATGGTTAGTCCAGAGGCATGTTGAATGTTAGTCATCAAAACAGCCCTGGCTTAAGGGAGGAGAGCAAAAGGTGCCCTTTCAAAAAGAAAACATTCACTACAGTGTTTCAAAACCTAGGTATTTCAAAACTGGATATAATGAGGTCCCGGTCAGAAAGGGTGGTGTAAGGGGGCAAAGATGCCAGCCATGTGAACAGAAAAATCTCGCGAAGACAACATTATGTAGGTAAATGCAGGGCAGGTCTCTAGAGAAAGAATCACAGCTTCAAAAGAGCCAAAGCAAGGTTCTTCAAATTAAACAAACCTGCTCCAGTGGGAATAAGGACAGCTTCTAAAGCTGCAACAAGGTTATTATTAATTTCTACGGCACCTGAGAATAGTGTCCAAATATTTACTCTCATCCCACAAAAAAGCTAAAGGACTGCTATTTCAGCCTCCTGTTTCACACCCCATGCTACATTTTCCCCAGGATGACGTGTCACACTAAAACCTCCTACCGAGAGGGCAGAGTACTAGCTTCGTGACTGGCTCCAGTTCTCACTGCAGCACAGGTGCCAGAGGCACACAAAGAAATGGTGCAAAGAAGCAATTCCCACAAAGCAACCATGAGATTCACCTGCTCAGCTTCCTGGAACAGTCACACATCTTCAAATATCTGAGTTAATAGTACGAAGGTGACTCAAAAGAGCAAAACAGAAAAGAATATGACCTGAACACACATTAACAGAGTAATAGTGTTTGTGGTGTACACGTTAGACACTATGTGCCAGACTCTGCACATTCAGTGTACAGATATAAATGGGACAGTCCCTGTCTTCATGAAATTTATAGGAAAGCCCTTAAAAAATGCAATGTAGGGTCTCTAGTCCACCTTCCCAGTGAAGTGAAATAAAGTGTAGGAAGCCTGGATGAACAACATAAGATGCTGCTCAATGGCACGACAGTACTTCCACATACCAAGTGTCTAATGTGGAAGACTGTGCACAAGATATAAGAACGGATTTTAGCCCATCTCGCTGCAATCACGTCCCGTGAAGCTGTCCCTTATAGTCAAACCCGGATTCTCTGCAGCGCTCCATTCACTCTGTGCCTCAAAAGATGTCCACTGCAATGAAGCAGTTCAGAGTGACAGCCCCCACAGCAAGACCATCTCTACCTGGGCTCAACCCAAAGGACTCCCTGACGACTTTCAGAGGGCTCACATGGCTACTGTGAATACTCTAGGCAAGAGCTAATGATATATTCAAATAATGGAATACAATAAAGGTATTCAAATGGTTTTAATGTCATGAAAAATGCTTATGATAAATGTTAAGCAAAACCATGATATAAAATTTTAATGGGCTCTTGAGCCATTTTCCTGCTTGAGCTTGCTCCTACCTCTTTGGAGTGTACTTTCCCCTTTACTAAATTATCTCTTTCTTTCACCTTATTTTCCTTTCAATAAACTGCTTCTTGGTTTCATCTCTAAAAAAAAAAAAATTTATGGTATACGATTAAGTAAAAACTGGATGATATGGATTACGGCTAATATCTTCTGCATGATTATACTTCATCCGCCCTAATGATTTTTATCACAGATATGAATGACTTTCAGAATGAGAAAAAGTGTTTGCTTTAAAAAAAAAAAAATAAGCATAAGGACTCGCCCACCTCCTCACCCCCCCCCCCCCCCCCCCCCCCCCCCCCCCCCCCCCCCCCCCCCCCCCCCCCCCCCACCCCGCCAAATCTCATAAAACAAAAATACTGATCTGGGAGTCTGTTCCTATGGTAACAAATCTTTTTCCCCCCATAAATACATAAGAAGTCTAATGAAACTGATCCCTATTTTTACTCTGTCCACAATATGGGCTCTTGATTTGATCATTTGTCAGGTTGCTTTTGTTCATAAACTAGGCTTAGAACCGAGTCAGAATGCTCAGAGGAGTTGATTTGGAATCTTCCTGATTCCATTGCTGCATCTATTGACACTCACACATACGAGCTGGGAATGATGTTACAGCACTCACTGCATATATAGGAAATACCTCTTCATAAAATTCTCCTTGGTCTGAAACAGTTCTTCTAACCAAACTCCACATGTCTCCCACCAGAAAGACAAAGTCCCCAGTTCCAAACGGCTATTCTTTCAGTAAAAATGCTTTCAACACAGCAGAAGAGCCTGAATCTTCTCATGCTTTCTCAAATCAGCTGTCACACTTAAATTGATTTATATTAGCTCTGCTGTTTACAGCTATTTTCAACAAAAGCAGCATGGTAAAAACAGGGAGTTTCCTTCCTATTTCTCATAAGAGAGCTTGCGTCAGTTATAACCCTACTGATAAAGTTATCAACAAGAAAAAGACAGTGACACCCCCTCCCCCCACGAGCTTTATACTGTAACATAAGATGTTCCCAGTTCACATTGAAAATTCTGTAAGAAATTACTTTTTGAAGGCATAAAAATAACCATCTAAACAATATGAAAATAAAGACAATCCTTTACTCAAGGCTTGAAACACTAGAGAACTTATTTCTAAATTCACACACTGGGAATTTCCAGTTAGACAAGAAAAGGGGAAGAAGTTAACAAAATTTATTTCGTGTGCACTTCAGGAAGTAATGTTGTAGGATTAATGTGTAAACCGACATCTGCAGATGATAAGCTCTGCGGTGAAATTTGGGGATTTATGGCCTTTCCATCACTAGCAACTGCTGCAAAAGTCTGTATGGCTATTTGAAAAAAGGAAAAGAAAGGGTGATCTTTTCTCTCAAATTACTATGCTAGGATAAGCTTATCAGATACAATTCAGAGTAGGTCTCTCTTCCTCCTATATTTGTTTTATCATTTTCATAAAATGAGAAATGTTGTACATTTGTGTTTTGGGTGGGGAGAAATGGCATGAAGCCAGAGGAATCCAGTTCTCACTGCATTGGATTAAGAAATTTTGAAAGTTTTGACTTGAAGTAAAAAAAAAAAAAAAAAAAATTCAATAAAGCATTCAAGTGGGCTTATGAAATCCAGTACTTTCTCAATAAACAATATTTGATATGTACCTAAAAGCAAACCAGAATGCCCAAAGGAAATACACAAATTGGGAGGAAAAGAGGACTACAGTCAACAAAAAATGGTTAGAAAACTACTTAACGTTACTTGAAGCAGCAGTAATAAAACCCTATTACTACTCAGTGCTATGTTACAAAGGTGGAATTTCAGGGCACGTTTCAGCCACACATGAGGATGAGGGATAAAGGGAATGTTGGACAAACTGGAGACAACCACCAGGGCAACCTTACGCTGATGGATGGCCACAGCTGAAGGCAGATTTGGCTCATCTCTGGGGTTTTCCACTGGGGAGGGACCTGCAGTGCAGCCATCAATGGACCAGCATCCACAAAGCCTGTGGGGAAATACAGGATCCAGAAAAGTGGGGTAGGGAAGGAGAAAGTTTGGAAAATGAAAGAGTCAAATACAATAGTGAAATATTGTACTTATTAAATATGAGGCTTCAAAAATGCATAAATTTACCTCATAAGTTGAAACAGACTGGCTGAAAAGAATTCTGGAAAGCAGTCCGATACACTTTTTTAAATGCCCAATTACATTTTAATTACATTTGGAATTGTAGTAATACCTGCCAAGAGGAAATTAATTTTTGGAAAAAAGAGAAAACAATAAAACCTATGCAATTTTTACAGCTGGTAACTTTACTCAAATAATGAGGGTCCCTTATCCGTGGCCTCTGTGGAAAATAACAGCCTGAAAGCAAATATACTCACACTCCACTGAAAGCTTTTGCTAGCCTACTTCCACCAATTCCATTAACATAGCAGGGGACCAAAGGCAGGTGACCTGATTGATAAAAAAAGCACTTGCAGAGAGTGCTGAGCCCGTATCATGTAACTCATTAAATATTTTATAATCAAGAAGAAAACTAGTAGCATAATTTGGAAAGCTCTGCCTTTAAATGGAACAACAGCAACCGCCCGTACAAGACAAAATACTTTCCAGGTCCGACACAGAAGGATCCAGTGCTCTCACCTCCCTTCCCCAGTGCTAACCTGTCTGAAGGTGGAGAAGAAGCGGGGTGGGAGACAGGCAAACCAGTAAGACTAGTTAAAACGACATGTGGCTCAACCATAATCAGCCCCACCGCATTACCTTAACTACCAAGGAAAACCTCATCTGCACCATGTTTTGAGGCTGCAATCTTCAAAAATCTTTTCTTACAGCTGTGTTACTGACTCAAGCCTTCCAAGCTGCAGATGGGACAAGTTCAATGTACATACATCCTACCTAAGTCTTCCCAGAATTGACAGGGTGGGAACTTATTTTCTGAGTAACCAAATGATAGATCACTGCTGGCAGCAACCAACAGTCAAATACAGATTCAAACAGAAGCCAATTTTCCTAGACACACATCCTAATTATATAGCCAATGACTGAGTTGTTACATTACTTCTCGGGACTAATTATTGTTTTGGCAACAGTTAAGGTCCTTTTTTAGAAGCATACCAGGTTGTGTCTGCCTGAAAACCCTTCTTATCTCTTGTCCAAAATAACTCAACTCTTTACTTGTAAAGAGAAAGAATTACATCTTAGAGAATTTTGGGGGAGGCGGAGGGGAGGGGAGTTCCCTGGCTGGGAATCGAACCCAGGCCGCAGTGTTGAGAGCGCCAAAGCCTAGCCTCTACACCACCAGGGAACCCCCTTGGAGATTTTTTTTTCCTTTTTTTTTCTTTTTCTAATTTGCAGGGGGCGGGGGAGGGGGTATGTGGGTAGCTCCCCGGCTGGGACTCGAACCCAGGCCGCAGCACTGACAGTGCCAGCGCCGGAGCCTTAAGCCACTACACCACCAGGGAACTCCCTGGAGATTTTTTTTTAAAGTGCTTTTGCCAGTTTCCACTTGGACCCTACCCTTGCTCCACTCTATCACAGCAAACTACATCTCCCAGGCTTCTTTGCCAATTGATTTCTGGGTAAGTTCTATCAATGGGAAGTACTGAGGAGTAGGGTGGGAGCCAGGGTCTGCGGTCCAGCTGCCACTAGGCAGCTCTTCTTTCCATGTTTCTAGCTTACACCAGATGGCTCAGGCTTCTGGCCTCTGGTGACCAGCACCTTCCAATTTCCTTGGGGGCATAGTAGCTCCCAGGTGTTGCTAATCTCTGGGTTGCCTCACCAACCACCTTCTCGGCTCTAGTATCATCTGTGTAACCTATTCCATATATTAAATTCCTCCTGCTTGTGCCACCTACAGTGGTATCTGTTTCCCCAATGGGTTCCTGACTTTAAAATAGATTTTAAAATTTAGCTTTCCTTAGAAGTAAACATTTATTCAGATAACCTGTAAAAGATTTCTTCTAGTAAGAAACAAAGGGTTTATAGATGACAAAATCAAGTCATTCATTCAAACAAATATTTACTGAGAGCCTGATCTGTGCCAAGCACTGTTCTAGATGCTAAGAATACTACACTGAACAGTCAAAACCCCTGCTCTCGGAGAACTCACATTCTAGTGGTCATGTTAACTGTGACGAATTACAATTTTTGAAAACTTAACCAATACAGAAATATTTCTTTAACAATAAAGATATCTGGCAAAAGTGAAGTCACTTTAAGGTGTTCTACTCTACAGACGTGGTTCCTACCTTTTCAATGTGGTGTGCTGAACTGTCATATTCCAGAACTTCTTCAAAGTTAGTATCTACTTAAACTGCCCACTGTGCTCAAAAAAGTCTAATTGTGATAAGGAATTAAGCAGACACAATAACAAAAGTTAGGCACTGTATGATTAGAATGTAAAAAGTGTTTTATGCAGATTCTTGCTTGGTATCTTTTTCATGAGGGATATCATTTAGAAGAACCAAGTCTGCATCCATTTAATATGTACTTTATCCCTTGTCTACAGCAACTGGTAGAGTCCATCAACCTAACATACAAGGTTGGATAATTAATTTTGCAAACTCATCCTAGAAAAAGTGCTACATACCTCATTGCTAAATAGCACCATGGTCACCTTCAAAGTACTTCCCTCAGGAAGCTATGCACTGACGTCAGCGCCTAGTCCACACCCTTCAAAGCAATTCGGGACCTCTTTTTCTGGAATGGCCATCAGAGCTGTCCTCATCGTACCCAAAACCTGACAATTAAGTTCATGAACTTGCCACCGTGCGCTTACATTGACAGCCCTGTACAAAGGTGCCTTACCAAGTTGTTTGTACAGCGCTGCCAACGTAAGTGCACGGTGGCAAGTTCGCAAACTTAATTGTCAGGTTTTGGGCACGACGACAGCTCTGATGGCCATTCTAGAAAGAGTTCCAAAATTGCTTTGAAGAGTGGACTAGGCACTGGCATAGCCTTCCAAGGGGAGTACTTTGAAAGTGACCGCAGTGATATTCAGCAATGAGGTGTGTAGCACTTTCTCTAGGATGAGTTTGCAAAATTAACTGTCCGACCTCCTAAAGCCAGCTGCAATGTACATCATGAGTAAAGTGCTGCAGTCGCCAATTGCATGACATTATTTCCAAGATGGAATTTTCAGGCAGAAGAACAGAAACAGACAATGACTCATGTGGTGAACAGTTATATACACAACTGTGCCCAAGAAAGCTGCCACCTACATACCACAATGACATCAGACGAAAAATGCAGAAAGTAGTTTTCTGATTTATTTGAAAGCAATAGATTTGCTGAAAAGCGTACTGACAGATCAGGCTGCAGCTACCTGTTTATACATCCTAAGCACTGAGTAACCATGAACACACATCAAATATTCATTACTCTTAAGATTACCTGAGTATAAAAGCATGTTCAGCCTCAAAATTAAGGTCATTAACTCCAGAAATGACATATATTGCTGCCATTTCACTTCTCTTTTCTAATTTAATGTACTCATAAAGGTACACTTCCGTGTAGATCTTGTGGGCACAATATTCAGACCTTTATTATAACTCAACAATTAGAAAACATTTCATACCTGCAATACTATGATTCCACTTAAGTAGCAGGTAGACTTCCAATACTATGTATGGGCTTCTTACACAACAGGGAGTCTAAAGCATATTCATAATCTCAATATCACACAGCAGTCAACTACAGAAGTAGGATTTTAACCTTATCGGCCCCTGCCTACCTTATCCCTCACCACTCCCCAACATGCAGTCAAAATATACTAAAGAATACACACATACATACACACACACACATGCGTGCACACGTGATACAACATACCTCGCAGCCTGTGCATTGTTTCCTCTGCCCAGAATGCAGTCCCCTAAATTCATCTGACAAAGTCATGCTTACCATTCAAGATACAGTCTCTTTGAAGCCACAACTTCCTGAAGCAGACTTTTTTGCTTTCTTCAATGCTTTTTCATTTGTCCCTGTACACAATGCCATAATACAAATTACTGCATTGCATTATTTATCTGTATACACATCTGCTTTCCCATTAAACTGTAAAGTCCTTGAAACCAAAGACCCTATTTTTAAATCTACATATCCTAGTACAGTATCTGACACAAAGTAGGTGCCTAAGAAATATTTTCTGAATGAATACTTGTAGTGTGGGGTAGCAGGTTTACAAAGAATGCCCCCTGAAAGTTATGGCATTTTGTACTCTATCCCACTGCCACTGGATATTTCAAGCTCAAGGAGAGTGAATATGAAGATATCGCCCAGAGATCAGGCTTAATAAGTTGATATTAAAAGACAATCTAATAGTGACTTTGATAAACTACTTTCAGTAAAACTATGCAAATCTAACCACAACTGTCAGAGTTAAGATGCATTAGCTGTAAAAACCCAGAAAGTTATTTGATCTTGGCCAGAGACGGGTGTTGGGCTCCATATAGAAGCAAAACTGTTGTCTAGATTTGATGAAAAATTTTTAACATCTCAAGAGGTGACATAGACACAGCTAAAATAATTAAAAATTGATAGGAAAGTTCATGTTCTAAGGAAATATGTTTAATAAGCAATGATTTAGCTATCAACAGAAAACAAATGCAAAGCAAAGCTAGAGAGAGTAATATACTAGAGATAAAATTTGGGACTACTAGAAAAAAAAAAATTTTTTTTGGTAGTTCCCTGGCTGGGAATCGAACCCAGGCCGTGGTGTTGAGAGCACTGAAGCCTAGCCACTACACCACCAGGGAACTCCTAGAAAATTTCTATACAAAGATTCCCTCATCTAATCTTTCATACAAGTTTGAAGAATCAATAAACATCCAGAGGCCATCCTCATGAAGTATGCAAAAATGCCAGAACCCCCACATATAGGAAATGGGTTTGGCTTAAAGACTAGGGAATTATTGGGTGAGTCATTCCAACTGTGGTTTCCAGTAACCAGAGCATTTAAGGGAATAAAGTCAGGAAGTGCAACCAAAAAAATCATGATAAAATAAATAAGATCAGCAGTGGTAATAATAAATAATGCTTATGTGTGAAACACTTTAGTTTACAAGGCACTTTCATATTTCAAAGGAGGAAAATTAAATTGAGAACGTTAGGTCGTGTGCTGAAGGTCACAATGCTAAAATAAGCAGAGTAAAGGAGTGAAACTGGATTTTTCAACATCAAGTCTACAGCCCCTTCCACTACTCTGCTTCTTTGCCACCCAAAGGGTAGCCTTCTTTGTGGTATGGATGGGCCCAAAGCACTTTCTAAGATGCCTTCAAGGAGAGCAGATGTTTCCAAATCACTTACACGTATCTTTCAACTGAAACAAGATAGCCTGGTTTTGCCTTAAAAAATACCTTGAAAGAATGAAGAAGCTCTTCAATGTGCAGGAAGAGAGAATCTTCATGTTTTCCATGTTATACTATTAATTGAAAAATGCAAGGCGCCATGAATTGTGGGTAATATGCTACTGTTTGTACAAAAGCACTGCAAAGAAATATATTTAAATGTAGTTGTTTGTCTATGCATATATTATTAATATCTCTTAAAAGCCGCATAAGGAATTGCCAACAGTGGTTACTTCCAGAAAGGGAAAATGGTGGCTAAGGGATCCAGGACACTTTTTACTATACAATTCCCTTTTGAACCTCTTGAATTTTGAACCACATGAAATGCTACCTTTTTCAAAAAGTAAGTTTAAATTTAAGAGTATGTAATGGGAATTGGAACAGAGGAAATGCTTAGGTGATTCAAGAAGAAACATTTTAGAGATAAGATGTAGCAGAAAAAGGGAAAAGAAAAAATTATTACAAAGTTTCTGTTAGACTCCAGAATGCCATGTGGTATTTCACAACCTGAAATAAATATTCACGACCATCAAATATCATCCGTTTTAATTCTATTCTCATTATACAGCTCTCAATTCCTTAAGAACCTTGATACTGAGAAAGTAGTGTCCCAATAGTAGACACAATTATTCAGGTCATCTGAAAGGTAGATCCTTTCATGGTAAATAAGACAGTGTCTAGTTTAAATGAGTCTCTGCAGAGGTGGCTAAGGAATTATTTCAGGCACACAGATAAAATATGAATTGCAGAGCTAAAGACTAAACCTTGGACCAGTAAGACCCCACCAAGGGTCTATCCAAAAATGGGACCTGGCCTCAATCAGGTAGAGTTACCATCAACATATCTGCAATTTTCAGTATGTTTGTCCTCTGTTCTCTCACTACTACTACTTAAATAAGTCCAAAGGTTTACCCTTAAGGTCACAATAACTTGAGGATGTGGGGTGCTGACGAAACCACATCTATGAACCTAGCGCGAGTCACAGCATTTTCTTTTTTAAGGCAGCTTCCTTTCCCACACAAAAATCACTTCTGTGCCTTAGAGGTCCCAGAAATTGGTGAGTCTTGTGCTCAATAGTCAAAAAACTCCAGGACCAACAAAACAGCATACATTCTTGATCTTTATTCTGATGTTTTAAATTAGGTACTGAAAGATAATAATATTCTTAAATAAGTAGAAGACTTAAAAAAGAAGAGTCATTGCCCAAGAGTTATTTTGGAACATTACGAAAATACTTGCTCATAGGTCTGCATAGGGCCACATAATCTCATTTAATATTAATGAATTAGCAATCACTCAGCAGGTCCTGTACAATTAGCTCTCAATTGTCTAAGAAAGGACATGAGACAGAGATAAACATACTCAAATCCAAGTCTCATTTTAGCCAACAGCTTTTAAATTCCTCCTTCCAAGAACTACAGTTCTTACCACAGCTAACAGGCAAGTTAATCTTCTGATGCAAGTGTCTCTTGCTTCTATGATATGAGAGTTGTCTACATGATAATTACAATGACCAAAATCAAGAAAGAGGAAGAGGAAGAAAATGAGTGAGAGGGGTTGAAAGACTGGAAGGGCCTAAATAATTCACAAACTGGATAAACTGAGGCTTCAATAAATGTCTTATTTCACTGAAGTGAAAGATGACTGACATACTGTCATCTCATTTTTAATAGTATGGCTAAGTGACTGAAGCCACCAAGCCAAAATGTAAAACTAAATTGAGAAAAGAAGTTGTTTCACCAGGACTCTACCATCAATAGCAATTAATAAGGGTTACCAGTCAGCAGTTACTACTTCTCATTAAGAATTAACTAATGTTTCACTACCTGATCCCCAGTAATGCTACCGATAAAGAGCAATGGAAAATTTGGAGGAGAAGTGATGAATCAACCCCTCTCTTCCATGTGTTATACTGCATTGGAATATGAGTAAGTAGAACTGTGGTATGAAAAATGGGGATGGGGGTGGTACTAATCATCAACATAGCATCTGACTCTCCAAATGCTGCATGGCTCACTCCAGTTGAGTTGCTTCACTGTGACTCAAGATCTGTCAACTGGGGACATACGGAAATTAGAGTAAAGCCGAGAGATAGCACTCCTAAATTTTAAACCCAATCTTCCAATAGATCTAGGACAAGATCTAACGAGAGTCAACTATAAAAAATTAACCTATTCAATATAAAAGGATTCTGAAATACATTCTTATGAATGCAAAATGTCAGGAAAGCAGTCTGGGGACCTGCTTTCCTAATGACACATGCCATTTATCTATTGGTAGAGGCACTAAAATATATGACTAGGCATCTAAATTAATGTGACATCTCCCTGTTCTCATCACGTAACCTTATTTTTCTAAAATAAAAGGTAATTAGTGAAAGCATTAGTTATGCATGCACTTTCTTTCTCAATACTGATAAATAAAAATACATTTGAATCTTTGTCATATACTGTATGTCCAATATGTTATATGGCAAACAACTCTGGTAAATCAAATACATTATGAACAGAAGTAAATTAAGAATAGTTCCCAAAATATAGCTATCCCTTTCTCCCCAACCAAAGGAAAAAGAATTTTCTCAACTCCTCCAATTATACTCTAAGGAATTCAGAAAGAAAATAAGGAAGTAAAATATTTATAGACACTTATATCTATAAATATCAAGTGCAACATTTCACTAATAACCACACTTTCCTATTGTACTGACTTTTAATTGGATCAAATCATAAATCTTTAAGGGCACAGAAAACAAAGACTAAATGGCGCTGCCAATTTATAAAGATCATATTTCACCTTTAGAAGGGTAATCACCATGGAAGTAACAAATTGGATGCATCTCTTGCTTCTTTCTCTCCAGTGATTAAACAGATACTACTCTACAGCCATAATCTAGCTTCTACCACCACATACACATTAGGCCTCAAACGCACGCCACAAGCCAGAGCTAGGCTGTCTAGATATCCGCACTGTGTCACTGCATAAGACAGTTTCCCACTGCACATATCCAGGAAGAAAGCCACCTAAGCACCCTGACGGATCTCAGCAAAGCCATAAAATGACAATAAGGAGCTGCTAAACAAACGGCAGGCAGCAACAAACACCGTCTTTAAAAATCATTTAAGCACTTTTCCTCCCCATCATCCTCTCACGTCCCTTCTCCCTCTCCTTCTCCTCTCTCTGACACACACGCGCGCGCACACACACACACACACACACGCACAATCTGCAGTTCATCCCCAGCTTTGCAAGTGGAAGGCTGTGAGCTCTGGTTGCCGCTGGAACGGCAGTCAGCTCAGAATTCATTCAGAGCCCTGAAATACAGACACACTTACCTGCACACACCACGCCACTTCCCCCACCCCACCCCCAAACACACTCGCCCTCGCAACCTCTCCCCACACCAATCCCGGCGCTGCACAACACCTGGCAGGCTCAGCAGCAAGAGTAGCACGCGGTTACCATTTAGGGTGATTTGGGCGGCCTAAGCTCCAGAAACCCCCTGCCCACAGAGGCCACCTCCGCTCAGAGGCTTGGAGGACCCCTAGACCACCGGGACGGACGCGGAGGACACTACCTTTAGACTGGCAGTCCGCACAAAACTTGTTATCCTCCTCCA
Source organism: Lyroderma lyra (assembly GCA_004026885.1). Lineage (NCBI taxonomy): Eukaryota > Metazoa > Chordata > Mammalia > Chiroptera > Megadermatidae > Lyroderma > Lyroderma lyra. The sequence goes on along the minus strand of PVJL010000138.1, from coordinate 382,695 downwards.
GCAGCAGGTTGGCCAGGACCGCCTGGTACCGATCCACGTCCTTCACCGACTTGCCTGTCATGGCCAGGGTGCCGGCGGGGGCAGAGGGCAGCGCGCCCTCCTTGCCCCCAGAAACCCCTGCCTCAGTCCGGAGGTCAGGATACCCAGTCCCCCGCCCAGGGACACCTCCTGAGCGGGGGAGAGCGCTCTCCTCTGGCCCGGCGCCCCTTCTGGGGTCAGCGGTGCCCGCTCCTCACTTTGCAGCCCCTCAATGCGGCGCCCCCTGGCGGGCTCACGGAAAGGCCAGAGTCCACAGGAACTTTCCAGACCAGGGACCCTCAGCCCCGGCAAAGGGGGCTCTCGGGCCTCGTGGGTGCCAGGCGCATAGACGACCACTTGGCCTGCCCTTCAGTGCGTAGTGCTCCTCACGCCTCGGTTTCCCAGGCAGCTGCCGCCGGCTCCGCCACCACCTCTGCCGCCTACTTCCGGCAGCTCTTCCTTTCCACCTCCACCCAGCCCAGCCCGCGCATGCCCACCGCTTCATACTGGCTCCTGTCTGGGCTCCGCCTCTCAGGAACCAATCAGGGCAGAAGTGAGGGGCGGGGCTTGAGGTGGGCGGAGGAAGGAGTGGACACGCCCCCTGCATGCCCTTGGAAAAGAATGAATGGAGCCCGGCAGGAAGTAAGTGGAGGGAGTGAAAGAAAGGAAAAACAATGAACATTCACTGAGTTCTTACTCTGTACCAGGCACTGTACTAAGCTCTTTACATGAATTATCATAACGTAATCCTCAAAACATCGCTATGAGTTAAATATTTATCATCCTTATGTAACCCGGAAGTTGTAGATACCCCAAAGACCTCCAGCTTATAGCCAAAGAAAAGGGTCCAAGCTTCTACCCCAGGATAAGGGGAACATCACATCTTACCCAAATTTTCAGAGGTTTCTGGTCACCTCTCACTTGGAAGGCCTGGGTCCACTGAATTCTGGGTCCCTGTGTTCATCAGCTTTCCTCTTGTATTTATTGCCATCTTTAGACATTGTTCTGCCTAGTGCCCAGACATTTTCTTCATTTATTCTTTACATCCTCCCCAAATAGTGAAGTTCTGTGCAGCAGACTTTTAGTGAAGGTTATCTGGGGAGAAGGGTTGATTACAGCATATCACAGAATAAACAGCCACTTAAAAATGATTATTAAACATCATTGTTCAAATCCAACCTTGCTACAGAGAATTTCTGGATGACTGTCCTTTTCTTTAGGGACCCACTTGCCATCTGGTAAATGTTTTCATTCATCCATTCATTCATTCAGCAAATTGTTACTGAGCAACTTTTAAGCATCAGGCACTTACTGGGGGAGAGCAAACAACATGATCCAATCTACGGTTTTAAAAGATCCCTGGCTGTTGTGGAAAAACGAATTTGGGAAACTGGTAAGACTAGATTGTCAGAGTTATCTTATTTCTAGTGAAACCCTCTCCTCCATTTCTTTACTTTCTTTCAAGACCAGGCTTCCCTCGAAACTTTCATCTCCTCAGAGGAAAACTAAAATTTTCTATTTCTCTATTAATCAAAACAATTTAATTCTCTGTTGAAACCTCTTCCCTTCTAGCCATGCCTAGGAGACTTGACTTGAATAAACACACAAGTTCATTAAGCTATTTTTTTCTAAACAAAACTTCAATTCTTTCTCTAGAAGGAATTCTGCCCTTCCTCCTTAGCTAATTTTTGCAACCTCCCACCAGTTTGCAATATTTTTTTCTTAATTTGACTTACTAAACTTTTCTTTCTTTAACACCTATTTTATAAACTGAGACTTAGAATAATAAACTCCATCTAGTGAATGGTAGAGCTGAGATTTTTTAACCTAGATCTCTGATTCCAGCCTTGGTAATGTCAGTTTTTGCTTATGTTATCTTTTATAATCCTCAAAAAAATTCATGAAGATGGGTACTAGCATAACTGTTTTTTCAAGATTACCCAGTTAATTGTAGTCATTGTGCCTTTATTCAAGTCTTCTATTTCTTCTTCCCTTTACTATGCAAGTAGCCTTACTATAACTCTAGTTAATCCTTCACCCTAGTCTTTGGAGAGAGCTTTCTAAATGGCAAATCTGATTAAGTCACACTCTCCTGCTCAAAAAATCTTTAGCGACTCTTCATCATCTATGAGAGTGTTTCGCAAATTTTCCTACCCAATCAAGTCTGGTGCTTAAAGCACACAGACTATGAGACCAGAATGAGTGGATTTAAATTCAGCTTCACCACTTACTATCTGTGTGACTTTGATCAATTTACTTAACTTCTCTGTGCCTCAGTTATTTCATCTATAAAATGGGAATTATGATGATATTAATAGTACCTATTTCATAAGATTGTTGTGAAACCTCACTGAGATAATGCCTGGAATGTATTTAGAACAGCTCTTGGCCCATAGTGACTGGTAGACAATTAACACTCTTCACTAAATATTTCTGGCTTTCTGCCTTCCAGTTACATGGTAGGATTTTATTTCCTGGCCCTCTTATAGTTGAGTGTGGTCAGTGAGTTTGAGCAGAAATCTGTCACTTGACACCTGAAGCATTTATTTGCTGCCTGAAATTCCTCTGATTCTTTCCCTCTGGCATGTTAACCATCAATGTTCAAGATGGTGACTGTCTTGTCAGTGCAGAATATTATAGACCAGGTGGCTTAAAACAACAGTAATTTATTTCACACAGTTTTGGAAACTGAGAACTGCAAGATCAAGGTGCCGACAGATTTCAGTATGTGGCAGGGAGTGGGGAAGGATATAGACAAAGAAATCTAAATGCTCATCTTCCATAGGAGGAAGTGAATAAGCAACACTGGAAAAGTAAATGATAGTGTGAGCATGTCATAAGGTACATTTGTAAATTTCAGAAGAAACGACTGCAAGAGTTGAAAATGTTTGCCTCAGGGTAGTAGGTATCAGGATGGGTAGAGGTGGGGCAGGGCATTACATTTGTCATTAGAAGCCTTGCATAACTAGACTTCTTAAACTACGTACTTGCTTTAGTTGGATACAAAATGAATTAACCTAATATTTTAAAAATTCACTCTTATTATAATCAACACTATGGACCTAAGAGAGGTTTCTTTTCTTTTTTTTTTTTTCTTTTTTCAGTTACAGTTGGCATGCCGTATTATTCAATGTTGAGATATTTTAAACATTTCTTGTCAAGGCAGGTTTTTTAAATTAACTTATTTTCAATTACAGTTGGCATTCAGTATCATTTTAGATTTGTTTCAGGTGTACAGCACAGTGGTCAGACATCCCCCTCCATTAGTCTAGTACACACCTGGCACTATACATAGTTATTACCTGTCAAGGCAGTTCCTACTCCGTGCTGAGTTAGCTTTGGATGAGCATCGGTCTAGATTTTTCTCTCCTTCTGCCCTCACACAGAGTCCAGCTTTCTGTAAGTCCAGAATGCTTTTGAATGTGGATCATAAGAACCCCACTAATCGTAGCTTAAACAAATAGTTCTTTACTTTCTCACAGAACAAGAAATTCAGAGGCAGGGCTGTTACTTATATTGATTCAGCTACCTGACAAGGCCATCAGCACCCAGAATCTATCATTGTGCTTTAGCATCATCAGCCTATTGAACTTTCCTCCTCATGTTTAGTAATTCTCAAAGAGTGATCCTCAGTTGAGCATCATCAGCATTACCTGGAAATTTGGTAGCAATGCAAATCCTCAAGCCCACTCAAGACCTAGGAATCAGAAATTCTGGAGGTAGGAACCAACAGTCAGTGTTTTAAGAAGTCTTCTGGTAATTCTGATGTACTCTCAAGTTTGAGAACCATTGCTCATGCTCATCACCTCACGGTCACAAAATGGTCACCACAGCTCCAAACATCACATCATCTTTGGAGGCAGGAAGAAGGGGAAAAGAGTATTCCTAATCTGGATTTCTTTTTATCAGGAAAGCAAAAGTTTCCCTAGAAGCTCTCAGCAGAATTTCCCTTAAGACTCCTTGGTAAGAACCAGGCTGCATGGTTCAACCTCTAACTACAAAGGTGACCAGGAAAGCATGTGTCAGGTGGCTTTCCAGCCCCTATGGTGAGAGGCAGCAATGAAGAAGTGGGCTGCAAATGGCTATGGACAGCCAGGAAACAATGTTGGCCACAGGGTCCATGCTGGTGAGGACCACAGATACCATTCCTGGCTCCATCCTGTAAAAACAGCAGAAGATCTTGACATTCATCTGCAAAAGTAGCCTTAGAATTTTCAAATTCTTCAGATGGGGGAATCTGCAAAACATAGAAATCTCATTCCTATTGACATTGTCTGCCACTCATGGAATGGTGATTCTGATCATAATTGAGTATACTAGAAGAATTCTTTTCTGTAAGAAATGGGCAGAGGAAGGAACAAGGGGGAAGAAAAACCAGAAAATTCTGTCCTGTCACACTGGCTTAAAGAAACACCATTTTACTTTTTTTTTTTTTTTTTTTTTCTTTTTGGTATGTGGGTAGCTCCCTGACTGGGAATCGAACCCAGGCCGCAGCGCTGACAGCGCCAACGCCGAAGCCCTAAGCCCCTACACCATCAGGGAACTCCCCATTTTACATTTTGACATGGAGATTTTACATTATGGCTGCCTTCATACTATTGACCATTGATCAAAAGCCCACCAAAATGCCATGTTTTGGAAAAAATGTAAAAGAAATACTTAAATCTGCCTTAATAAAGTTAGTCAAGTTCCAGGTAATCAAGGAGGAGAACATTCAGGCAGACTGTATACATGAATGAGCAGAAGTGAGAAAGGAAACCTGCAAATTGTTAGGTGCAAGGAGGATCAGGAGAAGCTGGAGAGGAAGCAAAGGGCCAGATCACAAAGGGCTTTGTGTGCTGTGCTGAGGAGGTTGGACTCCACACTGACCCTAATATCTTTAAAGCTTGGAAGGTGTCTTAACCTGGATCCACAGATGGACTTTAGCACCTTGTTAACCCTCTGAAATTATTGACAGCTTTCAGGGTGCATGGGTCTGTGTATTTTTCTGTGGAGTGGTCCCTAGATTTGCAAAGATATATGTAGCCCAAACAAGTTTAAGAATTACTTCTTTCAGGAGTCAAGGAATTAGTCATTAAATTTTTTTTTAATCACCAGAATAAATTCAGACTTCAAACCAGATTCTAGATCCAGGTTAACCAGAAAAGGACAGAGCTCAGACTGGAACTAGGGTTCCATTTTCCTGTCTAGAGCCCTTTCCTGTGCAATTTCTACAATGGGCAATCTCCAGCCAGGGCAAGAGAGAAACAGGTACTCCTCCAGTGTGTGAGAAACACTTACCAAGGGACAGTTTCTCCTCTTTCCAAAAACCTGTCCTGTCCTCTGTTTCCAATCCCAAATGATGAGAACAGAAGGAATGGGACCTCTGTGAAGAGAGATCCACCAGCTCTCCATCAAACTTGGGGTAGTTTAGAATGGTAATCCCCCAGAAGTAGGCCGACCAGACGTACCTTTTTAAATGGGACAGAAAACAACAGCACTGTCCTGTTTCAAATGGTTCTTGTGGCCAGCCTCCTCGCAATGGGCTAAGTTCAAGGTGTCAGTAGGCTGACCAGATGTACCATTTGAAACAGGTCAGTACTGTTGTTTTCTGTCCTGTTTAAAATGGGACACCTGGTCAACCTACCAGGAAGGCACCAGAAAATGGAACAGGAGAGTGGGACAAGTGCAAGAGAATTTGTCTACACTGTGTCCCTGTGATTCTTGGTTAAAAAAAAAAAATTGGGATCCGCTCCCAACTTTGAGTCTTCAGAAGTCTCAACTCTGGGGACTGCAATCATTATTTGTAACGAGTGAGCAAGTCTAGTGGGGCAGAGCCATATCACTTATTTTTCTTATATCAAAGAGAAATTCCTTTACAAAAATCAGAACAGATAATAGAATTTTTAAAATATTTGATTTAGAAGAAGATACAGAAATGCTCTTCACATGACTGAACCTGTCAGCAGTGGTGTTCTTTCGGTTCTTCCCAGTTAATCCCTGAGGTTCGGGACCACACGCTTGAAATATTCATCCAGGCAGACTCCACTGACCCCCCAGACACGGTGTGAGCACCCTCAGTGCAGGTGGTAACTTCCCCTGACCCAGCTGGGGCCCTACTTACCCGACATATGACGCAACTACTGCCTGAGCAGGAAGGGGCCCGGCAAAGTGCCACACGAATTCGGTTTTGTACCAATGAGACAGCCTCCCTCTTGGTGTTGTCTCTTACCAGAAAACAGATGTGTCACCCACACTTGCCAGCCTACCTTCCTCCGTCCTGGAAGTCCTCGCTGGCTCCTGGACCTCTTATGGCCGTGCTCCTGTGGTCTCGTGAGCTGGGGACTCAGGTTTGCGCGCTGCCCTCTGCACCCTTCGCCGATCTCCAATACGGAGAGGCGGGTCTGATCTGACTCCTATGTACCTGGTGCCCGTGTGCCCGCGGGTACAGGGACTTCCGTTTGGATAACCTCCTGCTCCCTGCTGAAGGCCCTGGCTAGGGAAACCAACGACTTCTCTGCTCGACCCCACGGCCCGGTCTCTGGCACTGGTCATGTAGTTATTGGCTTCATCGTGTGGCCTGTTCGGAGCGCCCAGCGTGGCAGCCGGCTCGTGGCTTCTTGAGGCTGGGATCCCTGGGCACACCGGCTCCTCCTCACCGGTGGGGGACTCATTCCCCACAGTGTCTGAGAGGCAATCCTTGTCCTCTATCCGATTCATCAGCCCTCTGCCATTTCCAACAACTGCCCAGGAGATACCAGTTTGGACAAGGAGCTCCTGTCAGTAACCTTAGAAAGGACAGAAAACCGGTGCTTTCTGCAGAGAGAATAACATCATACAAGTTGTCATGATGATTGGAAATAATAAACAACACTTACCCTACATACTTACTAACAAATTTTTCTTGTGATTAGAACTTTTCAGATCTACTCTCTTAGCAACTTTCAAATATTCAGTAGAGTCTAAGAGACTCCAGTCACTGTGCTGTGTATGAGTATTACGTCCCCATGACTCATTTATTTTACATGAGAATTGGCACCTTTGACGCCCCGGCACCCATTTTGCCCGCCCCAGCCCCTGCTTCTGGCAACTTCAGTCTGTTCTCTGTTTCTAGGAGCTTGTTTTTGGTTTGTTTGTTTTGTTTATTTTAGATTGCACATGTAAGTGACATCAGGCAATATTTGTCTTTCTGTGACTTATTCTACTTCGTATGTACTAGCATGACTGAGATTGTGTGGAGAGACCATAACTGGCTAAAATTTGGAGGGGTGTGGTGGGCAGAATAATGACCCACCTTGAAGATAGCCACATCCTAATCTCTGGAACCTGGGAACATTGCACGGCAAAAAGAGATTTTGCAGGCGTGATTAAATCAAGGCTATAGAGAGGAGGAGATTATCCTAGATTAACCAGATGGGCTCAGTGTAATCGCAAGCATCCTTACAAGTGGAAGAGCAGGGGCGAAGGAGGCAGAGGACACTTGGCTGTGGAAGAGGGATTAGAAGGATGCATTGTTGCTGGCTTTGAAAATGAAAGGAGACCATAAGCCAAGGGATGAGGGAAGCTATAGGTTGGACACCCCTGCTTTAGACGGTAGAAAAGGAAAGGTAACAGACTCTGCCCTAGAATCACCAGAAAGGAACGCAGCCCTGCTTACATCTTGATTTTAGCTCAGTGTTGGCCTTCTAACCTACAGAACTCTAAAATAACAAGTTTGTATTGTTTTAAGCCACTAAGTTTGTGGTAATTTGTTATAGCAGCAACAGAAAGCTAATGTAGAATTTGGTACTGCTCTAACAAATACCTAAATACATGAAAGTGACCTTGGAATTGGGCAGTGGAAAGAGGCAGGAAAAACTTTTTTTTTTTTTTTTGCTTTTTGGTATGTGGGTAGCTCCCTGACTGGGAATCGAACCCAGGCCGCAGCGCTGACAGCGCCAGCGCCGAAGCCTTAAGCCACTACACCATCAGGGAACTCCCAGGAAAAACTTTAAGAAGCATCATGGGAAAAGTCTACATGGTCTTCAACAGACTGTTAGTAGAAATATGAATGTTAACGACTCTGCCAGTGAGGACTCAGACAGACGTGAGGAAATGTAAGTCAAGTTAGAGAATACCTAAGTCATTGTTAACAGACTTGGTAGAAATATGGATGTAAAAGGCGCTGCCTGTGAGGGCTCAGAAGGAAATGAAGAACACGCTATTGGAGGAAAGCGGAACCTTGCTACATAGTGGCAAAAAGCTTAGAATCATGTGACCTGCAGTTACGTGGAAAGCAGAACTTATAAGCAATAAACTTGGATATTGAACTGAGATTTCCAAGCCAAGTGTTGAAGGGTGTGACCTGGTTTCTTCCTTTTGCTTAGAGTAAAATGAGAGGGGGAAATCGCTAGATTGAGAGGAGACTCGCCAAAAAACAAACAAACAAACAAACAAAAAAAACAAAAAAACAAAACAAAACTAGGACTTGATGATTTGGGGAATTCTCAGCCTACCTAGATTGCAAACGATATTAAAATTAAAAGATTCACTATCAGGAAAGTGTGCTTTAGAGGGAAAAGCTGAGGATGTGGCTAGACAAATTTTTGCTTATGTCTCTGAAAGATCAAAAGTTCTAAGTATTCAGTCACATAAAAGGTTTTTTTCAAGAAAATAAGTATAGTCATAGCTTGGTACTTGTCAAATTTGATACTGGACACATTTGATGTGAAAGTTTGTCCCGGTACTCGTCGTCTGTTTGGTACTCGATGTGCAAGCTAGAACTTGTCGGTGTGGATTGCCTCGTGACTCGCTATGCTTTTCAGCCAAAACAAGGGGTCACGTGTTAGTCACGTGGTGCCTCTTGCCCTGTGCACACCCCCTTGCGGTCTTATCTTAGCTCCTGTGGTCATTTTGTGTATTTTTGGTTTGGGAACACATTAAATTTATTTACATGATTCCTTATGGGAAAAATGAGTACTGAGGTACCACTGTATGTGACTCATAGATCCCCTCAGCTATCTCTATGGAAGACAAATATAGAAATGAATTTATTTAGGGAAGATCATGAAGGAGCCTCTTGTCTAATGGAGTGAATCCCTGAAACATACATGAGACGCCTACTGATAGAGACGAGTCGAAACACCGGGTGACAGTGACACGCTTTATTGGGGAAAAAGCTGCTGGGCTGTCTCACAATGGGAGAGCAGCAGCTCCGACTGGCCGTTGGGAGTGAAGTTATATAGGTAAAGCATCGCTAGGCACAATGCGGAGGGAGGAATAGGTTGTTAGGCAAAATGCAGAGGGGAGTGTAGGTGGTCACTACTGATTGCTCAGGAATGTATTTTGCATGTAGGACAGACATAAACACATGAGGGGCAGAGAGAGGGCTGTGATACGCAGAATAAGAGCCCTCTAAGGATGTCTGTGTCCTAATCCCCAGAACCTGTGACTCTGTCACATAATACGGTAAGAGGGTCTTTGCAGGTGCTACACAATTAAGTTAAGGGTCTTGACATGGAGAAATTATCCTGGATTATCTGAGTGAGTCCAATGCAATCACAAGTGTTCTTAAAAGTCAAAGAGGAAAACAGAAGAGAGAAGCAGAGGGCCAGTTGACTGTGAAAGCATAGTCAGAGAGATGGAACTTTTCTGACTTGGAAAATGGAGGAAGGAGGTCATGAACCAAGGAATGTGGGAAGCCTCTAGAAGGTGGAAAAGGCTGGGAAATAGCCTCTCCTCTACAGCCTCCAGAAGGGAACAAAAGGGGCAAACGAGGGCTAAAACTGAAGCAGAGTCAGACTCAGAAGTGGTTATAATAATCCACACAAAAGAGGATGGTTTCTAGAGTTGCACAGGGATAAAGGGAGGCGGATGGGTTAGATAAACAGACATGAGGCATAGTGACTGGAACATCGTGATAATACATCTGGGGGAAGAGTCAAGGCTGACACCCATATATTTGGCTTAAGCAATAGGGCAGAGGGTGGACCCAGTGGCTGTGTAGGCTACACGGGAAGAACAGGTTTGGGGGCAAGCAGATAATTCCACTTTGCACGCATCAAGTTGGTGGTGCCTGTGGGACGTCCAAGAGGCAGTTGGATAAGCAGTTCCGGGGAAAACATACAGGTGATCATTGAAATCAGTGGAGTGAGTTCCAGCAAGAACACGGGAAGTAAAAGAGAAGGGCAGGACAGGACCCTTTGGAATGGTAAGGGTCTGCAGAGAAAATAAGCCCACAAAGGAGCATGAGAAGGAACAGCTAGAGATGTAGGAGGAAAACCAGGAGAATGTAGCTCATGGAAGCCAGCATCATAGGTTGTCCCATATGGTACCATATGGGACAATGTTGTACCATAGCTTGTCCAGCCTGTGGCCCACCGGCCGCATGCTGCCCGAGACTGCTTTAAATGTGGACCAACACAAATTCTTAAAACACTATGAAAATTAGGCATGGACTTCCTCTTTTTTTAGCTCATCAGCTATCACTAGTGTTAGTGTATGCTATGTGTGGCCCAAGACAATTCTTCTTCCAATGTGGCCCAGGGAAGCCAAAAGGTTGGACAGCGCTACTGTATCAGAACTGAGAAAGAAACAGATGGAGCAGTTAGGGGGTCAGATGCAACCAGGATCGGCATTGGGCCATTCAGGGGAATGCGGAGGAGCTCTGCTGTAGCTTGAGAAGGAAGCATAGTGGTTGGTGTTTTCTGCCCAGGCATATGAGGGCAGCCAAGGTGCAGGTGTGCAAACCTGCTTAGGACTGGGTCTCAGCCTAGAATGGGCAACTGGTTCCAGTAAGGGGTTCCAGCTCCTCCCACTGTGGGATGATTAACCTTGCTCCATGGGACTGAGAGAAGGGGCAGCATGTCTCCTACTCTGTGTTCTGATCATTTGCTGTGTTCTCTGCTTTTGCTTACAAAGTTTTTCTACCTAAAACAACCAAAGCTTGCTGGGCACTGTGCGAAGCACTTCATAGACATCAGGAGGCTCAAAGAGGTGAAGTGACTTGCCCAAGGTTATACAGTTAGTATGTGGTAGAATTAGGATCCACGGCTAGCTGAACATAAGTTCTAAGTTCTAATTCCCCAGAAGTCATGCTCTCTACCTCGTTGAGTTCCGACAGAGCTTTGTGTTCTCTCCCCATTTCATCTCCCTAAGAGCAGCTCACTGATAAAAGGGCTTTTATTCAGCTTGCCGCATGGTGTGCTGCGGCAAGGGACCACTAGGTGGCTCCAGAGCACCAGAGAGCAGAGAGCCTGATTTACTGCTGACGGGGAGAGTCGGGCTGTCCCAGGGGAGGAAGCCCAGGCAAACGCAGGGGCAGCGGGATTCCCTTTTCTTCTAGCCCTTCGCGGCCACCCCTCCTTCCAGAGTTGGGAAGAAAGGGTCAGGAGATTGGAAGGTTAGCGATGAAAGCTCCGAGGCCGGTGAACTCGAGTGGCCCAGGCCTCAAGTCAAAAGAAGATTCTAAGAATTCTTCTCAAAGGAAACAAAAAGCTTGTGGCCAGCTTGTGGCCGAACTGGATTTCTCAGCCCAGTCGTCCCTCTGTCATTCATTTTTGTGTAGAGCCCAAACTGCACAACTTTATGCTCTGGCCTTAGTGGAAAAGGGGGGAAATGCACATAACCAGTACCTAACTGAGCCAGGAACAGTGGAAATACAGCTGAATATCTTTGGGAAAAGTTCTTCATTCCTCGAAGCCTCAGTCTTTTTATATATAAAGTGGAGATAATCATGGGTCTACCTCATTGAGTAGTTGTGAGGACTCAATGACAAAAGGGACATAACACACTGTTACAAAATCTGTCATATAGCAAATTCTCAGTAATTATTGTTATATAATTGTAATAATATAAATATATAAATGATAAGTATTATTATTAATAAATGGTAGTTCCAAGCTACCTTTTAAAATGATGATGTCATTTAATTATTTCCTTACACTACAGGCCTGACACATAGTAAGTCCTCAGTAAGTACTAGTGGGATGAAAAAAATTTTAATTAATTTTAATCTTGTTCTCTAGGCTAATCCAGCTTGTAGAATCTGGAAGGACCTTCTGGGGGTGAAGTCTTTAAGGACCAGCTAAGGATAATGGATAATCACACCTGCTACAGTTTCCAGGACAGTGCCTGATTACAGAGAAAATGTTCAGTAAATGTTTTAGAAAGAAGGAAGGGAAGGAGGAAGAAAGGAAGGAAGGAAAAGAGGGAGGAAGAAAGAAATGAAAGAAGCTCAAGGAGATTTTTTTTTAGTTGTCCCAAGGATCTCTGAGACAGGGGATGCCTGAAAATAGGATCCCTAGCAAAATGCTTATTACAGAGTTGATATCAAAATACTTTAGTTTCACAAATTTCCCTACTCATGAAAAAGCAAGACAATTACAAAAATTTTATTACATGAACATACTTGGGCTGGTCAAGAAATTCATGGAACGGAGGGGAAGAAGGGTAAAATATATATATATTTATTATTTTTCCTTTTCAATATATTCACCCTTAGCCCCAATACACTTTTCAGATCTTTCAGTAAGTTTATTTATACCCTTGGGGAAAAAAGTTTTGTTGTTTTTCCTTAAATTGAAGCTTTAACCTCTTTGTCATCTGTAAATTTCTTCCCTTGAAGCTGTTTTATTCAGCAAGGTTAATCATCCCACAGTGGGAGGAGCTGGAACCCCTTACTGGAACCAGTTGCCCATTCTAGGCTGAGACCCAGTCCTAAGCTGTTATTATTTGGGAACAAATAATAATCACAAGGAGTCAGGTCTGGACTATAGAGAGGGTGGTTTAATGTTTGAAAGCCACAGTCATAAAGAGTTACCAACACAACATTGCTCTTGTGCACGGGCACGTTGTTGTGCAAAAGCAGCACCCCTTTGGTCCATTTTCCTCTTCTTTTCTCCTTCACAGATTCTTTTAACTGCTTCAGCAGACTGGAATTGTACCCTCCAGTTATTGTGACACCCTTATCCTTGTAATCAATCAGCAGGATACCCTCCATATCCCACAGAACAGTAGCCATGATTTTTCCAGCTGATTGTGACACCTTGAACTTTTAAAGGGGTGGTGTGCCCTTTTCACGCCACTGCATGGACTCCTGCTTTGACTCAGGTTCATAATGATGAACCCAAGTTTCATCTCCAGGGACAATCCAGTTTAAAACTTCATTGTTGTCTCTGCAGCGGCCCAAACACTCTCGTGAGCACGCAGCACGCTATTGTTTTTGAAGCGGCATGAGCATTCTCAGTAACCATCTTGCACTGACTTTTGACATCCTTAGATTAGGCTGACCATATTTCCCTGAGACAAAAACAGAATATTGGGATGACAAAAAGGGGACAGGGTTATGCAATATTCCATATTCATGAAAAAGTAAGGTGATAACAAAAGTTTTATTACATGAACGTATTGAGCTAACAATTATTCTTCAGTGACAGAACTCATAAAAATTTAGGGAGATGTAGAGGGGGACTGTATGTCACCACAAGCGTACTATGAATATTTCTCTGATGAAGTAATATTATGCAGCAAACTTTGGTCTTTCAACACCTTATCATAAAACTTCTCACACTCCGTGACACAATTTTGTTTTACAACTAACATAGCCCTCATTGTCTCAACACTTAATCAAACTGAATGTAGGGCAGCAAGACTCTGTATGGGCAGAATGATGGTAAAAATAACAGTAAGACTCAGTCACTGCATCCCACACTCCTAACCTGATGGAAGTAAACGGCCAGGTGAGCCCATTTAGTAGTTCCTGTGCATCGAGACCCTCCTGGCTCCCACACGCTGTATCAGGCTTAGCAACTGCCTCTAGAATTCCCCACTGCAGCAGACAAGCAAAGGGGCGGCGTCTGATTGTTGCTAGCTCAAGAAGCCTGGCCCTGACTGGTTAAAGTAAATGGAACTTCCTATTTTGTCACATCAGTAGTTTTACTGCATGCATTGATGAGCATAGAGCCTTATGATATTATAATATATATATATATATATATATATATATATATATATATATATATATATACATACAACAGGATGGTCAGGGAAATATGAAAAAAGGTACTGTACCATTTAAAATGGTACATATGGCCAGCCTATGGTACAGGCACCACATGTGTGCATGAAAAAGCCTTCTGGGTGATGCCAATCCCAGCCACCATCTGCCAGTACCCTCCTAACAGACCTCCAGTCACAACCAACCAGCAGAGTCATTCCTGAATTCCTGATCCAAGAAACTGTTGTTTAAAGCCATTCAGTTTTTAGGTGATTTGCTATGCTGCAATAGACAACTAATGTATAAATGCGTGCCGTCCAAATGTGAAGTATGATGGACCAGCCGCCACAAGTCGATCAGTACCTGAAGGGGGGAGCGGGAATTAAAGAAAGAGACACACTCACACGATTGCTGATGCGGCCGGTCTTCACTGATGGTGAAGCCCCGAGTTTATTTCCCATCACCAATATATGCAGTTTGAGTACATGCAGTTTAACAATGAAAATATGCATTACCTCCTTCAAAAG